>JAFIDM010000006.1:12746130-12763663 GCA_023159025.1 Thereuonema tuberculata
CCCCCCCCCCCCCCCAATAATTTTTTAAATCTGTTCAACGAAAAAAAAAAACCTCCAAACCTATCTGTTCAACCAAAAAATAAAATAAAAAAGCTTCCAAACCTATCTGTTCAACCAAAAAAAAACAAACATCAAACCTAGTTTTTTATTAAGATTTTTTTCTCAATATACTCGCGCCCCACAGGTTGAGAAACGCTGGGTTACACACTTTTAAAAGTGAATAAAACGTTTTAATTAAGTTTTCATTAAGAAAATTTTAAAGCGAAAAAATTTAGAACTGAATAGAACTCTTAGAAATTTATTAGATAAAGAGTGAACGCACTGGTTGGTCTTCCAGTACTTCCTATGTTAGGAAGTTATCTATCTGTTGCATATGAAATTGAATCATACCTGCAAGAAACGTTTTCTCTTTCCATTAGAAAATCAAAACATTGACTTCGGCATTTTGCAACATCGACTGGATTCCCACACGGACGTTTACGAAGATTCATTATTTTTTTCTGTAAAAGAAAACCTATTTATTTTTCTTTGCTTTAAAAATTTTAAAACATAGATCATTATGAAAAGTTTTGCCAGGCCGTGTTTACCATATGGAAGTGTTCTGTTATGCTTACAGTTTAAATAGATAAACATTGTATTTATATTTAAATAAAATAGTATTGATATTTAAAAAGAATCGAAATACATAAAATTAAGTTCATAAGCTCTTAATTTAAGGAGGTTCAATAACTTCAAATACTAATGAAAATTTATAACTTCAAATTCAAAATTTCGCATTGGTCATTCGGTTCAAATATTACGTTCTTCAATGACACGCTTTTTATAGTAGTTCCTTTGAATTTTCATTCGAGAATTCTTCGGATTTTCCGCAATATCTATGTAAGTATAAACAAATGACCGCTTTAATGTCATTTTTCTTTAAATTATTCAACAGTACTTGCTCTTCGAATCAGAGTATTTTGTATTTTCTTGTCAACTTTAAATATTATGTCTTCTTGATCATCAGCAATACCTTTTTCTTGCATATTCAACGAGAAACATCTATATTTGAAAAACATACAAGATAATTAATGCTTTTAGACAGTGTCAAAAGCAAAGCGGCCCCATAATATGCACAATTTTATATACGAACTTTTGTAAATACAACTTTATGTATTTATATTAAGTGACCATTTTTGACCCCCAACTTCCGGTCAGGTATTGGTCCTAGAGGTCTGATTTTTTTGGACGTGATCACCTATTTTTTGATGCAGAACACAATGGCGAAGGTTTCGGTCCCCAATGTTTTACAGGCAAGCTATAATCTAGGGACCGCTAACATTTCTTTTATGCTGTCTGGATGGCTCACTCTGTAGTGGCCAAACGGTTAGAGACATTCGAATGAAACCTTCACCATTTTTTTTCAGGATCAAAAAGTAGGTGACCATGAGTGAAAAATCAGAACTCGACGACCATTCCCTGACACCCCCCCCCCAAGCCGTTGCCTTTCTTTTAAAAGCTCCTTTAACAAACTAATTTAGAATATATTTATTTGCACATACTAATACATACATACATACATACATACTCATTCAGAAGAATTCATCTCTGTCATGTACCAAAGCCCTTTCTTGCCGGAATCATGCTGAACTTTAACTCCCATTTACATTTCAGCCATATGAAAAAACATCATGCAGATAGCTATAAAATTGGTCTTTTGTATCTCGGCTAATGAAACCATATTCGAGAATGAAATTACCACCATTACCAACATTGTTATAGAGAAAGGATATCCGATCACATTTATGAAAACCGTAGTTTGTTGTCTAGCTTATGTTTATTAGGGTTTTGTAAGGCTTGAAAGTATTGTCTAATGGTATTTTTTGTAAATGTGACCAAAAACAATAACATTTGTGCAGGTCAAATGAATATTTAAGCCATATAACATAGGTGTTACAACTACAAAACCAAACATTATATAGCATTTTATGAACAATACAGAAAGGAGCATATCTAAACAAATGATAGACACTAACCAGAACAACTATGTAAAATGTGTAAATATACATAGGATAAACCAAGAACCCCTTATGAACGCGGCTTTAAGTGCCGATGAAGGCTATTCTTTCTGGTAACATCAATTACAACATTGCGGCCGACATTTAGAAAACCGGTTCCACAATGGATTTTGACTCACCATTACTGTTCGTAAAAGAAGGCAGCGAGTATTTACATCAATATAAGGAGTCTCTATTTATATTACTTAAACAACCATATAACAACTAACTGTCAGCAGATTCGGCCTGCTCTTATTGTATCAATTTGCGATATAGATTTGGGATTAATGATCCTTATTCTTGTAACTAGGTTTTTTTTTTCCTTTCTTCTTTCTTTCTACACCTATTCTCCGTCACCTTTTATTGATTGGTCCGTTTCCAATGTTCTTATACATCCCTCCACCTCGTACTACTGAATGGATTTATATCAACTTTTTGATTGGTCATGCTTCCGTTTTAAGCCGACCTTCTTTTCTGCTCCCTTACGTTTGAAAAAGTAACGGTTTTATTTCTGTTTTTTGTTGTTGAGTGTTTTTAACGATTTTAAAACTTATAAATCATACTATTCCAAAAGATTAAATAATACTCGTGAATAAAAATATTTTTAAAATAAACTTTTATCGAAATAAAAAACAAAAATATCTTAAAGTTGTATTGTCTGTTTCTATTATAGTTTCATATTTCTTTTAATTAATAACTAAGTTCTTAATTTTACTGTTTCTGAAAAAGAAACATACAATTTCTTTATGAACTATGTCGTATCCAAAAGTATTGAAATATCAAAATACAAAAACTATATTGGCACTAACCTTGATATTTAATGCTTTAAATATAGTGCCAATATAGTTTTTGTATTTTAATCTTATGATGGTTAGGCACGTTAATTTTGCTGTATGTATTGAAATATCAATTCTGAAAATGCTTCATACCTTTCGAAAAAGAAGTGAAGTCATTCCTACCATTCCTAATGGAATCGGAATTCCAAGATGTGGATCAATAGTTCGAATGTCATCATAGCCTTCATGAACATAGATCTAAAATTTCAAAAAAATTCATTTAAAACTTGGCAACAGATTTTTACTTTACTTTTGGAATTGTAGGAAATATTTAATTAATTCAATTTTCCGATTTCTTTTTATCCAGTTTATTTAACATAAATGCCAAGTGACATTTTTCTATATAAAAATATTAGAAAAATAATTGATAATATATAAATTGTATCAATTTATGTAGTGTCCCAATGCTGTGTGACCAAATTTTTTTTCTAAAGTTTTCATTTGATTTGAATTTTATGAAACAACTTTTGTTATTACTGAAAGCTTGAAGTTTTCATATTAATATTGATATTTCTTTTTACCTGCACCGGATACTGTGATGTTGTCTTCGGAAAATACTGAAGCACATAACAAGAAAGCGTTCCAATTCCACGATGTGTAATTTCAGGTGCTAAAAAAATATCAAAAGTCATTGTGATTCTTCATATATTATTCATTTACACAGTTTATATGTTTGCAATTTACTGACGAAAAAGTTTGATTAAAATGAGTTAAAACTGTAAAGGTTTAAAAGTTGAATTGTAAATAAGGTCTAATTTACAAAATGCAAAAGTAATTAAAATTGGAATTTAAAAATTCCAGCTAAAATTTCAAGTGAATTAATGATAGATGATTAAAAAATTGAACAAAATTATTATTATCCCTTTTCTTCAAGCATTAAAAATAAGAATATATGTTTTTTTCGAATCAACCGCTTTTAACTCAATACAAATTTATAAATCAAGAACCTGGTGTCTAATTCCTTCTATGTAACAAAAACCTATTAAACATTTGTACATTAACTTAAAATAAGAATATGGCATTGTACAGGGTGCCCGGGAAGTCATTCTTCGATTTTCGTTTATCAGTTGAACATGTCTGTATGGGAAAGCTTGATTCCTGGTAGGTGCATTCACTACATACACAAACCACGTTTTCTTCCATGAAATCGCTTCCCCTAGTTTCTTTGCTTCAAATATTAAAAGTTTTAATTCCTTAAAGATTTGTTTTTAAAGATCAAAGCTAACAGAACAATCATTGTTGCATTCTTAAAGCCTTTTGTTAGAAGTCTATCGTCATCAGAAAGTGAGTCTGAGTCAAGAGATAAATTCCTCTGTTTACATCTGGATTTCATTTCGGTCTCAATCTAAATGTCGCTCGTGATAAGAATAAAGAAGTTTTAAGAAATTCACCATCAACACTTACTTACCGATTGTGTCATACAGGGTGGCCGGAAAGTTCCCGTAATCCTTATTATAATAATAACATAGTAATGGGTGAGGGAACTTCCCTGTCACTCTGTAAATTAAAACTAAGCAAAAGTTCTTGGTCATGATTTCTTTTTCTTCTGGAAGAAATAGAATTTACATGGATTCTTGTTCTTTACTCAACTTAAAATTAAGTGCTTAAGACGAATTTCATTATGATAATGGATATTTTGTTTTTAGAAACTAAAGTAAAAAAGCACCACTTATTCAAAATATTACAGATACCGCTTTAAGATTTAGTAAAAGTTCATGAAAGGTCATCACAATTTTCAAATATGCTATGTTTTTATTTCATACATTATTAACATTAAATTGAAACTGGGGAAAATGTTAACTATTATGAAATTATCTTACGATTTTATTCATGTGAAAATGCAAAAGAATGAATTCAGAAATGATGGAATGATATTTTGATTCCCAATACTTGTACCAAATCCATTAATAATATGAATTTTATACTAGTGTTGTAGCATATCAACTGTTATAAGTAAAAATGTGATAAACAATAGATAGTGTAAAGAGTTGAACAACGTCCGAGTAGAACGATTTTCTGTGAAAAACTGAATATCATAAAAAAAGGACATATCCAAGTTGAGAAAAACTCGAAGTTGCAAATTTATCATTATAATTAGATGTTAAGTTTTAAAGAAAATATCATTATGACATTTCTAGAGTTGTTTTCACCTCTTTATTGCTAGAAGATAAAAACAAAAGAATTGGATATTTTGTGCCCGATTATGTATGAAAAGAAATGGATTCCAAGGGAGTTAGAATTCTTCTGAATCAAAGTAGTGTATAAAGGGTTGAAATTCATCAATAGTATGAAAGTTATTGTTGAAATTTTCTCTATAGATTCAACAAGCGCAAATCTGAAATTCAGTATATTCCGAGCAAAAAAGAAGTGTTTCCGTTAATTGTTTAACTTCATAGAATTGAATAATCATTTTCCACTGTAATTACATTATGGTGCCTTTAATTTTGAGTTTCTTTTAATAATAATAATTACAAAATAATTTGATATCATGATCTAGCTGGTTCGAAGTTGAAGATCGAGTTAGATTCTCGTAGAGCTAATCCTGCATTACGTAATATGGATATAAAGAAGATTCTATTCTTTTGTAGAAAACAAGGCGCGCATGTAACATGTCAATGGTAAGAACTGTTTTAGCTGGAAGTTGATGTTAAGGACTCCTCACGAGAAGGACTTTGGCAAGCTGTGAATACTTCATAAAATGAAATAACACCTCTTGAAGAAGTATAAATGAAGTATAAACTATAAAATACGATGGAAAAAGCGGTAGGTACGATATTGGCAGCGATTGAAGAAAGATTCCGTATTTTATTGAAAGAAACAGACGATTCGAAGAAACTATTGATGAAGCTCGAAAGTAAGTTCAATGCTCGAGACTTCTTGAAGACCAAGCTGTTAAAGAGAAGACTTTACATAATCAAAGATCTCAGTGATGAAGAACATCTCCCTGAAAAGCTCCTGGAGATATAACTACTAATCAAGAAATGAAGAACACTTAGTGGGGAGATAGATGGTAACGAAGTTTCCTAGATTATCTTGTACACTTTTGGGATCTCAATATGACCCCTGTATATGATGCTGACCCAAAACAGCAAGGAATTCAATGTTGATTATAAAATGGAACGAATTCTTCAAGAATATAATAAGAATAAGACAATTTCCGTTGATTATAGATGAAGGATTACCGAAGGCAAATACCAATAGAATTGTAGAAGAAACAAGCAAAGACAAACGATCCTTCAGAGGCTAAAGAAGGTGTTTCGCATGTGGTAAATTTAAACATTGCTGGAAATTATCGAGGAAATATGATTAAGAAGAGTGATGACAAGGCAAAGAACACGAACAAAAATTTCAGAAAAAACCTGCAGGGTCCTTCCATGTCAGAATACCTGATGAGTTCACCACACAATCACTGAATTTCATGAAAATTTATTTGCATGAAAGGGATCATAAGATAACAGATTCTGCAAAATATGGGATTTTTAGGTTAAATACTTGCCGAGATAGGAATTTTTGAAGTTTTTTTTTAAGTGTCGAGCCTCTTATTTTACATATTTTCTTGAATATCAGATCTCTTAATCAATCAAATGGAAATTTATTTGTGTATGATGAATCCAAAATTTCCAATGAAATTAGTCTAGGATTAATAGTTTTTCAGTAATGCTCAGCATGTAGGCATTTACGAAAAACATTAAATGGTCATGTAGAATCACACTTAAAAATTTGTAATTGTAACTCAAATCTGAGAAAGGTCAAAAGTAACTGAAAAAAAATGCATGCAATTTATGGCACATGCGGTTATTGCATTTGTCACAGGAAAAGATGAAAACCATTTTAAGTAAGAATTTACTAACAGGAACTAAGAAAGAAAAATTTCACATAACCTCAAAGAAATGTTTTGTGAGCCAGGGAAGATCGGGAACACTACTGAAAGACCACACAAAAGGATAAACAAGATTACATGTCAAGAGTCCATTAGAATGTGTATACTCAGATATATGTGGCCCGATTAAAGTGAAAAATGGCATGTACATAAGGTACATATAACATTTATTGATGTCTATAGGAGGAGATTATTTGTTTTCCTAATAAAAAATGTAGAGTATATAGCTATATATATATATATTCCAACTTTAATCAGATTCATTGAAAGACAGAGTGGAAATGAAATTAGAGGATTCTCAGAGATCAAGGCACCGAATTTATTAACTCTGATGTGAATAATTTCCATAAGAAGAAGGAATTGGACAACTGAATTCATCAGCCCAAAACAGAATGGGATAGCAGAAAGATTATAGAAGTTTATATTAGACACCGCTCGAACTATGCTATTAGATTTAAGATTTCCTTTTATATTTTGGCCGTATACTATATTCGGAATTGCACATTCTATATCGGTATTCAGAAAAATGTCCCATTTAGAACATAGTATCCAAACGGAGATACACGATCGATAAACGTTTGAAAAAATTTGAAAGCATGGTATATATTAAAGTTTCTAAACCCCAATACCGAACGAGTTTGAAAGGTCTTTGTAGAGAATTTCAATGAATTTGATTAATTATTTATTATATTTTTTTTATTCTTTTCCCCTGATATGATTTCATATTTAAAAGATTTATTCCAACAAAAAAAATTGTAAATAGAAGTAAGGACCATCATTTATATGCTGAAGCGCTGTGATCTTTAAAATATCAAGCTAGGTGTCGCTTTTGCACAAAATTTCTTGTATGTAGTATGTCTTTGGTGTTATGGTTTAGAACCTCAATATGTCGTCCTGGTATTGTTTCACGTACGGAGAAAGAGATGGAATATATCCGTAAGATTCGCTTATGTGAATATTAAAATCTGGTATGTCGTTTTTTGATCATTAATGGATTTATTAAATATTTTAATTGCCATTTTTTTAATTTTTACTAGATCTCTTTTTTCTTAAGACGGATAGAGGTAATGGCGAAATGCGGATTTCGGCGTAATCATATAGGCTTAAGTGTTACTGCGATTATCATCAAAGTAAAGTTCTGATATTGCAAGGGTGTGCACTTTCGAAAGATTTACGCAGCAGAATATGATTCGGAAGGGAAAGCGAATTGAGGCACAATTCATTTAACCCCCTGGAGGCTTATTCATTTTCTGAACGACGTTCGCATACAGATGTTTTCTGGTTCACTGTTCCATGAGTGATGCTTATTGACACGCCGGATATCGACGGTGTTCGATATGTTAAACAAAGAATTTGTAGAGTGTCTACGTAGCTAAGGTAGGACTGTTTATTTTATAATCAATTTTGTGGAGTTAAGAATACATCGTCGAGAGATTACAGTTTTTAATTCTGATCGTTTATATCTAAAGACAATTTTCAAGGTAAAGAATCCAAGGACTGATACTTAGTTAATAAGATAAGTTACAGTGTATATTAGTAGCTTTCTGTATTCAATTTTAGATTCTATATGAACGATATCTTATTGTTAGAATTGTAGTAATTTTGATAGTTAAATTGTCAGGTTTTAGACTAGGACTACAATTGTAAGATTCATATAGATGAATGTTCATTTAGTTATAGAATTTGCAGCATCAATGAAAAGGGATTTAGATCTGCTGAAACTTGTATTTTTCAAATGATGAATATATTATCCTATTTGTAAATATAACTATTGAACAACCGAGCGTTGTTTGTATTTGTGTGTATCTCAGAATATTAAGAATTTGTTTATTTATAAGATTTTAATTGCGGCCCAGGAGTTTTAAGTGCAGAGTTATTTATGTATACATTTATTGATAATTAAACTTGTTGTGTTATTGAAATTAATCATTTTGAAATATTTTTGTTGACAATGCTTTGCTAATAATTTTATATTTTACATTTTGTTAATTGACAAATTTAAATTTTCTTTTGGAGTCATTACAGTTTCTCTTGTCAAGAAAGGCATATTATTAGGATATTCCCTCAAAACAAGAGATAATATTAAAAATTCTAAATATTGAAACTAACATACACGAGATACAAGCAATGGTTTTGTTTATCAGAATCAAAGAGGAGCTGATTTATTTCACGTGAAGACTCTATCCTGTGAAAAATATGAAAACGTTCCCAGCCTTCACTTCACAAAGTCAGAATAAAGTACTTTATCAGAAGAAGTTGATAATCAAGGTACTGAAGAAGAGAATCAGTACGCTGAAGTATCGTCAGTTGAAGAAGACAAATGCTGAAAAAAGTTTGGCATCCAATGAGAAAAAAAATTATATTTGAATCTAATATCAAGGACGCTTAAAAAATTCTATAAATTTCAAACAAATATATAACTTTAATATTAAAATATTTAATTTTAAGCAAAAGAAAACGATCTTCAAGTTATGAAGAAAGGATTGAAGGAAAAGACAGCGTAAAATGAATGAAAGCTATTCAAGAAGATATCAAAAGCATAAAGTGAACACCATTTCGAGATCAAGTCGGAAATCTGTTTGAAGTTCCCTTGACCACCAAGTAGATTTTCAAGTTCAACCGGAACAAAAACGGAAGTATTTACAAAAATAAGGTTGGAAAAAATGAGTAGTTATAAATGAATTTATGCAAAGGAAAAATATCATTTATAACAAAACTTATGTGCCAACACCAAGCATTAGCACAATTCGTTTATCTCTAGTCCTAGTCGTCAATAAAGAAATGTGGATTCATCAATTTGATGTTACCTACAGTTCGGTCCAAAAAAATATCCCCAGTAAGGGTTCTGACTGAATTTTAGCTTATGTTAAGTTGCTTAATTAAATATTGACCTTTCTCGCTTCAGCACTTGAACTTCGATGGAAATTGTTGTACATTAACATATTTATGAACTTTTGAAGTGGTTTTACAGATCATGGGAAAAAGAAAAGATATTTCTCCAAGGTAGGAAGGGATGATTTTGGGACTCAAAGCTGAATGAATCGCGAATTGGAAAGTTGCTAGGAAATTATCATTTCACCACAAAACTGTGGCCATATTATAGAAACAAGCTGAAACTGGAAAGTCAAGTTTAAGATACAAATGTGGTCGGAAGAAAATCTCCAGTCCCAGATTATGCAGGACAATGAAAATGATGGCAATGCAAGACAGAAACTGAGTTCAGGGCAGATTGCTTTTAAGATTGTGCAGGAGTTTGAGACCTCAATTTCCCATCAAACAGAAGATACCTTTCTGATCTCAAACTTAAGAAGAAAAAATCTGCAAAGAAAGTCCTCCTAACAAAAAAGCATGTTGAAGACATAAAAAGATTTTTCAATCTGTACCAACACTGGTCATCCGAGGACTAGAAGAGAGTGATTTTCTCGGCTGAAAAGAAGTTTAATGTGTAAAAAAATAAGTAAATATTTTTGTACCAGCGAAGCAGAGTTAATTGAGAAAATTATTCACATATGGTAACATGAAATCGAACCTGGTACATGTGAAAAACTTGTCGAGTCAATGACACATCGAGTTCAAGCCCTTAAAAAGGCGCGAGGTAGACACACAAAATATTAAGGCAAGTTGATTTTGATATAATATGTTCTGTACAACTTAATTTCACTTAAAAAACAAAACCTTCAATAAACCAATGAAATAAGATTGCTCTTTGTTGTTGTTTTGACATGCAATGAATAAAATTGTAGGTGGGGATATTTTATTGGACAGAACTGTATTTCAATGGAGAAATAGATGAAGACATCTGCCTGGAAGTTCCCTAAGGAGTACAATGCTTCAACGGCGTTTCATCATGGCTTCAATCTTTATGTAGGCTAAGACAAGATAGTTGAGACCGATTTATCATACTTGAGAAAAAAAATACTAAGTTATGGATTAAACTCAATCAATACTGACTCCTGTGTTTACACTAATACCAAGAACACAACATGTTTAATAATCTTATACAATTAGAAGGGATATTGACCGCATAAACAAACTCAAACATCTTTATTCGGAATTGAAGATCAAGAATTATGAAACATTTCTTAGGTATAAAGATTTGCTACGATGGAGATAAGGGCACCTATCAGCCAAGATCATTTTGTGTGGGGATTATTGTTTCATAAAATGGCGTGTAAGATTGCCCAGAAATGATCACAATGATACGATGAAAGCTTTTGCAGAAGGTCCCAAACTGAAACTACTAAATAAAAGAGGGCATTTGGCTTACCATATTATCATAGAAAATCTGACATAGTTATGTTCTACATCATGCCCTGATATAGCCTTTGCGGAAAATAAATTTTCCAAAAGAATAACAATTTCAGTTGGGATAATATGATAAATATGAAGCACATTCTAAAATACTTGAAAGGGACCAGTGAAAAGAAATTAATTTACAAAATAAATCAAGAACCCGTTAAAGCTCTTGTTGCATTTGTAACTCCAGTTGGGCTGATGTTAATGTTACGTGGTCAAAATAACGAGGAACACAGAAACAGATTAACAAGTAGCTAATGAATTTACTGACTAGTGACTAACTGACTTCCGACTAACTTTACTTACAACAACATAGATATTTATACAATAGCATGATATGAATAGTATAAAATATCCATACAACGGTATCAATAGATATATAAAATACAAAATTTTGTTTGACAGATAATCTAACAAATGGAAAATCATATTATCATCTTCATTTTATTACTTATTCAATATAATTTTAAGTCATATACGACAAAAAAATTGTTCTGATGGAGCATATGAGTCCTATTTCGTGTCAATTTAATGGCATCGCTAATTTGAAATGCCACAAAGACTGCTTCGAAAAGAAATTAGGATGGTTGTTACAATCCACTTACAAAAAGACAACTCTACTTTGCTTCACACTTACTCCATTTCGTCGCTTTGCACTGAATAAAATGAATTATATTACAATAGAAAAATACAATTAATATATTCCAATTATTATAGAAAATCATTTGTAAAATCATTTTTCTAATACAACATAATTCAAGGCGCAAACAACTATTTCTGGAAAAAAAATAATAATAATTACATGATTAGAGTTAATATTTGCTGTATCTAATTTAATAAGGAGTAATATTTTTATTTTACATACCAACTTTAATGGATACACATTTTCCAATTATGAAATCCTCTTCCTTAATCGTTACATTAACATCATCATCATTTGGTGGACTTTTCACAAAACTTCTGCACTAAATAATAAAAAAAATTCAAAAATACAAAGACACCATCAAATATGTTTGTAAGTAATGTCATGAAATGTTAGGTAACAAAATAATTAAATAAGCTTTTAGAATAAATCGTAATACTTTAGAGGATTGATGTAGAAATGAGAAGATGGGAGCCCAGATGGGAAGGTTAGGTAAAATGGATGGCAGTTGAAAAGTAAGCTCGTGGGAGCCTCACAAAATATCTGCAAGACATCTGTTTCAAGAATACAAAGAAGAGTTTAGACAAGGTATGGGGAAACAAAGAAATAAGAAAAATATTTTCGAAGATTTTTCATACAAATATGATCAAAATAAAGAAGAGAAAATGATGTAAGGAACCTTGGGCCGTTAAACCTTCACGTTTCACAGATGTGACATGGAAATGCCACACTTACTGATCGATAGGACATTCTTTCGACACTAATTGCTAATGTTCGTAAAATTATATCTGGAAAAGCGCTATATTATCACGTTCCAAAAAAAAGCATTAAATTTAGAGACATGCAATGTTGAGTTGGAAGATTTTCCAAAAGAGTCATACATCGAATTTCCTTTAACACCAATGAATTATCTTAAGTCAGTGTTGGTGGATTGTTCTGTAAGCCTTCACATTTCATCCCTGTGACTTGGAAATGCCACATTTTATGATCGATAAGACATTCTTTCGATACTATTTTGTAATATCCGTATAACTTGACTATACCTTCCAAAAAAAGCATTAAATTTAGAGCCTTGTCAATTAAATATCTATCGGAATGTATAGGAGTGCAGAATGTGGATGACTGGATCGTTCACATTCAATTATTAAGCAGAATAGGTAACGTGCAAAAGACTCGGATTAAGTTTGCCTTGATTTAGTAAAAAAACTTTGAATTTGTTTCTGCCCATTCTTTTCGAACATCATAATTTGTATTATATATGATTACTTTATATGGTAACTTAGCATTCGAAGTCTCACAATTCTGCTTGAACATTTTTCTTCTCTGTTTATGTGTCTATTTAACTGTTTGTTCATTTATTCTATAAAAATGTTTCTTAATTTCAGAACTACAATCGATTAACTATCATCAGTAGTTATAAGCAACTCTTTCTAGTACGGTTCATGTTGGGTCAATTCATTTTTCACAACTTTTTGTCCAAGAATAGAAATAGATTAATGCAAACGATTAAAATTTGTAATTTGTTAATTAGGCAATAGGAAAAATGAATGTACGATTATTAATTTCTATACAGCTTTGTAATCCTACTTGATTGCTTATTGCTTCAGCTTAATAAAAAAAATTAAATCGCTAAAAATGTTGAACAGAGTTCTTTAAAATTTGTCAAGCTTAAACAAGGCAAATTTCGTTTAATCCACTCTTTCCATCCCTCAAAAATTACCTCAAAAATCCTCTAAAATTAATTTCAAATTTTGATATTTAATGTTTATTTATGACCCAATTTAAATTTCATTACAACTATTTGGTCTCTATCCTTTCCCAAGACCTCAAAATGAATCCGACAGCGGAAATAAAATGTAAGTCCAAATAATACTATCTGACAATATATTGGTAGACCAAAATCCAGACTGAAAACTAAAATATCGTTAATTTTCTACACTTTATAACCAAAAGAAGAAATATTAACGGAGTTCTATCTACAGGCTTCCTATCTATTTCATTAAAATTTAATCTTAATTTTGCATTCTTTATTTTTTTTAATCTCACAGTAAAGATCTTGATTTTCCTTTGATTAAAAACATTGCAGAATCAACCTGCAATATAAATAACTATAAAAGATAAAATGCAGTGTACGTATTAAAACAATTCGAATAGAAAATAATTGTATTAATATTAATAAATAAAATAATTTATAAAAACTATACAAATAAATAAATAAAATAATATTTAAAAATACTATATATGCATGCAACTATACATGCATTAATTTATTAGATCATCAATATCTTGAATTAAAAGAAAGAAAAAATATTGAAAAATGTACTTTTTGTATTATTTGTGTGCTAAATATTGAAAAGTATGTAAAGATGGGAGCTTTACTTACATCTAAATCAACGTTTTCGACATTTCTTTTATTAATTCCATAAACTGGATCCCAAAACTCAGAAATATTAAAATCTGGTAGTTTCAATAGTTCAGAAATTCCTATATCTTCTAACTTTCCAGTATAATTAAACTCCATTTGATACTGTTCTTTTCGTGCTTCAAAATATTCCCAATGTTCAAATGGTCGGAATGGACACATTGTAATTACAGGAAATTGAATTGTTTCGTTTTTCTCAATGATTAATTTTGAATCAGGATCACCGTCTGTGTATTTCCAAATAGAATCAAGGATAAGAAAAGAACTGAAAAATAAACTACAAAGAATGGCCAAAATCCAAATAATCTTTCGATAGACTGAACATCTTCCAAAAATTCGATCACAACCAACAATTCCTATATTTGGTTTAAATACTTTTGAATCAATCTTTTGCACAGCCAGCTTGTTTCTTCTTGATATACGGTTGGACCAAAAACTTTGCTGTTTTCGTTTTCTATTAGTAATTTTTGTCTTTGTTTCCTTTCTTCCGTTTTTGAGCTAAAATGAAATAAGGAAGAAATTTATTTCTTAAAAAATAGAAACATAAAAGTTCAACTTCAATTTCTATCAACGTAAAATTCTACAGATACAGACTAAGTTATTTCACTTTTAGCCCATAATTTTCAGATCATAGAAAGTTTCATCATATCATAAGCATGAAAAAATGTATAGAGTTCCAAGCAAAAAGATAACTATACTACTAACTACTGAATGTTAATTCAATATCAGTTTTCTACACGGAGGAATAGGCAATTGGTGATTCTTTATATTTCAGAAAATTGTTTTATCAAGTCAATTTCTTGTATTGACTTGTTTAAGACTACATAACATAAAACTATGTTGCACTTTGTCATCTATAAACAATACAAATAAAAACAAAATAATTACAAATATAAATAAATTAGTAAATCGGCAAAGATTTAAACACAAATGATTTCCATACAGCCCTAAAAAAAGAATTTTTTTACTATAATTAAAAAATACAAATAAGAATAAGAATAAGCTTCTTATTCATTTGATTTTAATAAATAGATTTTGAAATATCAATTTAATACGTCTCACCAACAACATGATTGCTTATATTAGATGTAGACAGGCAAAGATAAGTCCCTCGGGGCCTCCCTGGCCCGTGAGAAAGCTGCAGATAAGATTTCAACGTTTTATTGACCAGGCACTGTGATGAATCAGTCAAATGTTGGGAGCCTTTACTCCCGGGAACTAAGCCCGGTACCCGATACAGAGGACTCTGTATCCTAGGACTCCTCTGGAGTTGAATTCGAAGAAAAATCCCCAGCTTGGGTCTGAACTTGTCTCCTGCATCCCACATTAAATCAACTTATCCACAGGCTTATAATTTTATAATTCTTTGTTTAAGGGAAAGAAAATAACCGACTTTCAAACTAAATTCCAATTAAAAATGGATTAATTTTTTTGAATGAAATTTGATTGTTCATCTTAACATTTACTTATGCCTTTATGTAAATTTATTATTGACTTACATGTAGAAAGAATAATTCCACAATAACTTCAATAATTTCACAAAAGGTCAGTAGATTGACATCCAAAAATACTCCTAAATTACCACCAACATCTCCTAACAAATTGGAAAATGAATACCAATGTACTTCTTTCACTTCAATTGTAGTTGAATCTAAGTATTGATAGAGAATTCTAATATTCAATTTTTGTGTAAAGCCGTTTGCTTGACAACCAAAAAAGGACAGAATTTCAGAGCATTTTCTTGGACATTTGCTTCTGCAATCTTTCTTTAAAGTCATTGTTTTGATGGAAATTTCCCAGGAGATATTGAAGAGTTCTGGAGTACGACAATATTCCAAAGAGGAGTTCATCATGTACGGCAACCTAGAATAAGAAATTCAATTCTTTAGCTCATTATTTTCATTATAAATCAGGAAGATAAATTCCATTATTACCAAACTGATTTTTTTAACCACTAAAATATGTTTTAATCCTAACAGGTTTATATCAAGATTAAATGTAGCAAAAACAGACACTTTTTAAGAAGATTGCAGTTTAAGTTGTAAACCAAAATTTGAGACATTGTTCAACTATATTATACTTATAAGCAAAGGTCAAAGATAATAAAGCATTGTCTTTATTTATTTACAGGGGAAATAATAAATGTTTTGGCTAAATATGATTCACCACTCCTAATATTCTCTATTCACTCAAAGATGCAGAATTTTCAACTTCTCACACCTTCATATCAGATTCGATAAAAATAAAATAAAAAATAAAAACTTATTGGATAACCATTTTTAACCCTGCAATAGAAGTTTAACTGGTCTTGTAAAGCTCGTTATTCATTTTTGAAGTCTAATTACTTTAGTTCATTAAGTAATGCATCTTTTCCGTTTTATAGCTTTTTAGTAAAAAGTTAGGCCGCGCGGTTGGCGTTGTCGCTATGACAACGACCTCTCACCTCTGAGTACCGGGTTCGGTTCTCTTGTGGGTTTCGTGATGGTGGACGATCCACGCTGGGCAGGTTTTCTCGGGGTTCTCCCGTTTCCCCTGCACTTCTCCCACCATACTTTCTCAGTCTTTCTCTCCATCTGTCCATATTTCCGTGGGATAGTACAATAGACCTCTGGTCGCCGTGCTTGGCTTCTCTGCCACCCACATTCATTACATAACATTACATAGTAAAAAGTAATCACGTTTGATAAAAATAATATTGACGAATACTTTAATTGCATTCATAAGAAAGATGTCAATAGTTACGTTATTGTCTTCACCTTCTTAGACATAAAATTATTTCTGCATGTTTTGTTTTTTGATTTCAGGTAATATCAAAACATTACAATTCTAACTGTAAATAAAGTTAAAATCAATAAATACAATTCTAGCAGTAAATATTTATTTGATTTTAACTTTTTGCAGAAACCTAACTAAACATTTCAATTTCATTTATGTCTAAATTTTACAATCAAATTGAAAAAAGAAATTACCGACAAGGTACTTGTGAGTACAGTATATTTTCCAGACATTTATCAATACATTGTTCAACTTTTGTTGGCTCGTCACACGGGTCATCCCACAAGTTCATGTTGTATACCTTTAAAAGAAAAAATTAGAAGTACAAATTTAAAGTACGAGTAATTCCGATTAATTTCGAATTATGATAATTAATTATAAAATAACAGGAATTTGAATATTGAATGAATTAATTTAAAGACTTTCAACATTTGTAAATGAATGAAGGTTTGAACAGATAAAATATAATAAGATAGTAACCGTCTCAATTAGAAATTATATAATAAAAAGAAAATACGCTTGTTAGTCATCTTAGCATGTAAAAATATCCAAATGTAATATATTGAATATTAACCTAACTGCTGGATTTACATATTTAATTTTTTTTTGTAGTTTTCTTGGATAAATATAAATTTATATAAATTC
>JAFIDM010000006.1:12773663-12784232 GCA_023159025.1 Thereuonema tuberculata
ATTTTTCGGAAATTAATAAATTTGAAACTAAGATAATTGAAACGGAATGAAGAATTAAAATGTCTCATACCATTGATATCTCCAACAACGCATCTACCAGCAGCAGTTGCTAATTCATGCATTTCGACCTTTTCAGTGCAGTTTCTATCATGCGTGGAAGTTGAACACTAAACAACGACATTGAATATATGGATTTAGTTTTGTAGAACGAAATTACACCATTTTCTGCAAATAAATGACTTTTTTAAAAAAGAGTTTACAATTGAATGAAATGAAAACAAATGAATTGGATGTTTTTCTCAATCTTTATTTTCCATTACTTTTGAATATTTTTTGTCAGAATTGACCATTTAAAATACTGACAAATCTGTTTTTCTAAATTATCATAATCTACAGGGTGTTTCAAAAATACACGGCATAATTTCAGGTATGTATTTCCCACATGTAGACAATCAAAATAGTTCATTACAACATATGTCCGGAAATGCTTCATTTCCGAGTTATGGCCTTCACAACATTGAAAATCACCGGAACGTTTTTCGTATTTACAGATGAAGCACAGTTCACACGAGATGGCATAACAAATTTCCACAATCAGCATGTATGGGCTTATGAAAACCCAAATGCAACTGTTGTATCTCATCACCAGGTGCGGTTCTCCCTCAACATGTGGGCCGGTATCATTGGTGATCGATTAGTTGGACCCCATGTACTTGTAAACAGACTTACGGGGCAGGCGTACACAAACTTCCTGGAAAACACCATACCTCATGTTTATGACGACACTCCACTGATCGATCGTCAGCACGCTCACTTCTTGCATGACGGCGCTCCTGCACACTTCAGTCGTACGGCTCGCCGGTACTTGGATCGAACGTTTCCTGATCGATGGATAGGTAGAGGTGGCCCAATTGCTTGGCCTCCACGCTCACCTGATCTGAACCCTCTCGATTTCTACTTGTGGGGCCATTTAAAATCATTGGTTTATTCGTCTCCGGTGCCTGATTTAGAATCCCTTCGGAATCGAATTGTGGCACGTTCTGAGGACATACGCAACATTCCTGGAGTGTGGGATCGTGTTCGCAGGTCATTGAGACATCGATGTGAGGTCTGTATTCAAGCAGGAGGTGGTCATTTTGAACATCTTCTGTAATGGCAACGACCGGCGGAACGAAAAACGTTCCGGTGATTTTCAATGTTGTGAAGGCCATAACTCGGAAATGAAGCATTTCCGGACATATGTTGTAATGAACTATTTTGATTGTCTACATGTGGGAAATACATACCTGAAATTATGCCGTGTATTTTTGAAACACCCTGTATATTGCTTGTCATTTAATTATTCCATTTCAAATAAATAATCCAAATGTATCTAAAACTACCAGAGAATAAATGGATAAAACACTATTTAATTTTCAAGACAGTGTTGTAGCTGACAGGCTGCAACATAAGATCTTACAGTGAATAATTTTTGCATAATTCTTTAGTTGTGCAATGTACTCTGATAAATTGCAGAGCAAAGAATGGAGCAGGATGTATTCCTGTAATGTTTTGACATATCTGGAACTTGATATAAATGTCTCTTCAATTCAGCAGCATTTGTTGGAGGTTGGCAGAAAGCTTACTATTCATGAATTTTAACTGAAGCTCATCAATAGTAATAACTTCTGATATGACTAGGATAACATAATGATAATAGAACTTTTTGCTTAACCTAAAACTTCAGAATTTATTTTTCTGGAATTAGAATTGTCAAATTTTGGTTTAGATCCTTTAGTTAGATATATACCGTAAACAAAATTTCTTTGTCATATTTTATTACATGAAAGTAAGTAACTCAAATCCAATAATATATAATAAGGCACATGGCCAAATAAGGCCCTGTCTCAAATAAGGCCCATCCTTTGTTTTATTAATAGAACGTTGACAATTTACCAACATTAGTTATGTTTCCGACAGGTCCTGGCTTCTAGCGGCTACATCAAAAATTAGGTCCGTTGAAGTGGATAATTTCACCATGTTTGTTTCAGTTGAACAGTAAAAGTCGCCCGAAACTTTTGTCGTTACTATTTCAGCTTAATTTGATAAATCGTCTGCATTTTTTGGCAACTTAATATAAATAAACATGTTTTATATCATTTTTAAGTGTATAATGATTAGAATAAGATATTGAATTTGATATTTTCCAGTTGACTGCAGTTAAATACTTTTTAGTAAAACAATGCATGAAAGTGTGGGATAACAGGGGTCTCCAAATAAGGTCCTCCACTGATGAATAAAATAAGGTCCATCAATTATCGTGTATGTTTTCTGATTACATAAGCACATTCTATAACATAAAGTAATTATATATAATGAGAAAAAATATAAAAAAAAATCATCAAAGCTAGTTTAAAATTCACAATTTTATAACTTTGAATAATTTACATGTGTTGAAATGTAATTTTGATCATCATTAATTTAAATGCATTAGTATTTGTGTGTCTGGCCTTTTCTGTCTTGGTTAATTTTATAACTTATTTACTAATTAATTATTAATTTGTAGCTTAATATTTAGTCAGAACTAAATGTTGGAAATTGGCTCTTTGCACTACCAAGCTCTTGTCCCTGTGGGCGAGTTTGCCTGTGAACTACAGATCTTAGGAATCCCGGGGGGAATTCTGAAACACCCTGTATTTTATTTGATTTAAATTTAATTACATAATTATTTTGGTTTAAATATAATTATTCTCATTTAATTGATTTCTGCTTTTTTTTCCTTATTTATTATTTATTTACATACGGGCCTTATTTTGGACAAGTAGTGGGCCTTATTTGGAACAGGGAGCTCAAATAAGGCCCATTAGTTAAATTTTCAAAACTGTATTATTACAGAAAGAATTTCAAATACCACTAATTCTAAATTCACTTTTTCATATCAGCACACCTTAAACTAACGTTCAATACATTTTTCAGAATTTTCACTCTTGCAGTAAAAATATAAAAAAAATCTTTAAACGTTAGGTGGGCCTTATTTGGCCCATGTACCTCATTAAGAATAATATAAAATTTCAAATAATAAACAATTATAAAAATTTTAAAAATTATAAAATATCTATTATTATACAATTTTAAATATTTTACCTACCGAATAAGAAAGTTGAGCATGATCTTTATCAATCTCGTACATATTCCAGATGTTGGTGACATTCAAGTTTGGAAGTCGTAACATTTCAGAGAATGGTAATGTTTTCACTATATCTTCAGGAATTCCGAAGTGTTTTGAGTATTGTTCTCTAATGCGATTTGTCACTAAATTATCGTTCATTAAAAACAATGGACAGAATGCAATTTTTTGGGACTTAGGTAAAGTGTTTAATTTATGGAATTTAACTGCAATTGCTGGTTTTCCAAAGCTGTACTCACGTAAAGAGCATCCGTTTAGATAACAGCAAATTAGGAAGAGAATCAGAAACGAACTAATCCATAGTAACTTAACTCTGAAATTGTAAAGTGGATTTATCAATCTATCGAATCCTGAAATTCCTACCCCATAGCGAACATTTAAATTTGTGTTAACTTCTTTTGAACTAGATATTACACTGCTTTCAACATGTATCAAATGATGTCTTCTGTTTTGGGGAATTAAGACGTTCCTTTGTTTTTTGATATTTTTCGAATGAAATTTCGGATTATTTCCAATACCAGGCATTATTTTCTTAACTTGTAATGGTTAAATTATCTTGTGTTTCAAAAGGGCATTGGATTCTCAAAGAATATTCAGTAAAGAGATGGCCTCGTGCCTGTTTCGAAACTGATATCAAACAATATCTGGAATTGTTATTTTAACTTATTTCCAGCACTGCATCGGATAAAATTGGAATGAAAGAGTTGATTTCAATTTAATTATTATTGATATCTTTCTTTGACTTGTCGTAATTATGGAAATCCTTTAATGTATAGTGGTTATAAATGTTGGTGAATGTTCTTCATTTACAAAATATTTAGTTTGCTAATAATATTTGTCACAAAATTATTTTTCAAAACAAGTTGCCCTATTTTTTTATCTGTTTTTTCCGTTCTTTTGTCTTTCTTAATTTACGATGAATTTAGAAACATTTTAGAATTCATTTTGTTGACGATAGTTTCGCAAGTAATATTCAAGGAGGACTTCACCATTTGAATATCTAATAATATAGAAAAAAATTGAGTATCAAAATCAATTTTTTTAAATTAAAATTGGAATTTATTCTGCACCACACATTTGGATTATATCACTCACAATTAATATCTAATATTGATTTAAAAAAATAGAAGTAAATCATTTTCACTTTTTCAGCAGGAAATTTTCCTTAATATTTTATTATATTAGCTACGTCTAAAGATGGTAATCCAGATAATTGTTATCCCCCCCCCCCTTTACATTTTTCGTAATATACAACTGATAAAGTCTTTTTGACAGATTCTAAAGGAAAGCATGTGTTTGTCTCCCTACAATTTTTGTTTGGATTGGCCTAAATTATGAAATGTTTAATTATGGAAATCAGGCTAAACCACTTCCCAGTGTCCTTTTATAAGAAATAGAACTTCATAGCTTTGTAAATTTTTGTATTAAACGTTAATTAGTTCTAAATTGTTATTAAATTTTAAAAAGAAATAGCTATGTAGTTAAATGGAAAGTCAAGTAAAATAAAAATATTTTAAAAAATATTAAAAATAGATAATTATTAGAAGTAGAACATTTAGTCTTATTTAAATACGTCCAAACATTTTCTAGATAAATAGTTAGGGTTCACAGAATTAAAAACAAAAATATTCTTAGCAACAACAATAATATGCTACCCTTTTGTAGTAAAGTTTTTATGTAATAATTAAATTTGATATATATTATTTTACAAATATTGTTGTATATCATATACATATTTCTAATTACAATAAAAATTCATTCAGAAATTTATGGAAATGAAGAATTTCGTAATAAATCTGGGAACTGATGAAACTTTTCAAAGCAGCTTCTTTGAATAAAAAATAGAAAGTTCCTGTTAATAAACAAAGCTTCTTTTACGTTGAATATAAATTTCCTAATATATTGAGAAAAAAAAAATGCTATTTCGAACTAGATTCGTAAAAATCTCACAATTAATGTCAAATATTAAACGAAAGCAACTCAACATATAGATATTGTTGCTCAGAATATTTTTTTAAAAATGTTTTCGGTGAACATGTACATTTTTATCTAAGAAACATAAATTAAGTCAGAAAAGAACTAAATGAACACACGACAGCTGTGAAGTAATCTCTTGCTAAAATGAATTTACATTATGAATCAAAGCAATATAATGATATACAAATAAATTATGTCAAAAGTAAATTAATTGCGAATTCTGTTTTCAGTAACTTTTTATTTTACTTGAAGACTGTACGTAAATAAACAACTCCCGTCTTTGTCAACAGAGGTACTCAAGGAGGATGCATCGGGCTGATGAGTCCCTAACAAAAACGAATCGGTCCCGATTCTCTCTTGTGACAAACTGAAAGGAGAAATAAATATCTTTATTGATGCGAAATATTTGGTTTTCATTTTATAATCTTTTCCTGTTTTTAGCGCACCAACGTCATCTGGTGGCACTCAATAACAAATTTCGTTATTATCTGTCGACTAGATCCTTCTGTACATCCGTAATGTCAGTTCCATTACAACCACCGGTACTTGGAATATACAGTAATAACTAAAATAGGCTTATGAATTTAGGATAAATATTTTCATTCTTCAATGTTTTAGATTAGTGTTTTAGTTTGTTTTGTCCTGTTGTTTTGTAAATGCAGATACATGTATAAAAATATGAAATGACTGGGTTCTGGCCACCACACACACAGTTCTAATGAAATACATAAATTTAAATACAATGAAATGCGAGCGCTTTCGAGATGGTCTATATCTCGTTCTCAAGACGTAAAATATATTTAATGTATAAAAATATTATAACATTTAATTTATATTTAATTAACCATATGTTATTCTATAACTATGCAATTAATGATAATCAAAAATGAAATCATTTATAAAAAAATACGAAATTGAACATAAGAAAAAAAAAGGCTGATATTTTGTAAATAAACCTCTAATTAACGGAAAAAAAATACAAAATAGAACATGAATTCAGTGACTCATAATGACTCATTGGAACAAAACATAATTGAATATCAATATATAAAAACGTTTGACATGGAAACAACCGGAGAAAAGATAATTTATTTTAAACCGATAAAAAGAACAAGAAACGACAGGATGTCGGAACATCGAGTTAGGAAAGTAATAACACTTTAATGATTGCAGTTCAAAAAGAAACTGGTCAGAAAAAATGTGAAAAATACAAATCATATCACAACTGTATTGGAGGAAACGTCCAAAAGTAACAAATTCATTCAGAAATGAAAAACCAAAACAAAAATATTGTATTTTAAGAAAATTTATGTAAAACAAAGTATTTTATGTGATTTGGAAAATAGAAAGGAGAAATAGGTAACTATAAGTTATTGGACGTAAGTTAAGTTATTGGAAATAGATTACTTTTGAATTATTTTATATTAGATGGGAAATAAAAATTCCATGGCCCTCGATAATGTATAAAAAAAAAATTGCTTAATTTTTCACAATTCTGAAAGTAAAAGAATTAATTATTGGAAAACTGCCACCTTCGTTTGGAATGATCTTCTTCGTACTATCAGATACAAACAAACATCAATTTTATTAAAAGGCGAATATTTATCAAATAATAAAACTAATGTTTTAAACAAGGGCATACTTCATACAATAAAAGTTATAAAACACAACCGGGTTTCCACTTCAATAAAGAGAAGTCATTCTTCAAGTGATTTTTGATTACAATGAGTGAGAATATCTTTGCATTAATCCGAAGAGAAATTCAGTTTGCCCTTAAATTGGAGAGCCCTGTAGGGTCCTCTCAAAATGAACACCGAAGGGTCTTTGATAATCGAAATCCCCCATTCCAGCTTTCCAGTTCGAATCGTTATCAGATTGACTTTGATAATCCTACCGTTTTGGCTTCATGCCAACAGAATTTCAGAAGAAAATGTACAGAGACATTTTTAATACTTATTTCTAGTTTTGCTTATCAGTGTCTTCGATGTCCGAATATGGACTGAAGAAAAAGAAAACAAAAAGAAAAAAAGAAAAAAATTCCCATTTTAATTAATATTTTTAATTTAATTTTAAGTTGTTTTTTTAATTTAATGTATATTTAATTTATTTTGTTTTGTCTGCTTTCTACGTCTTTTGTTTACTTAGGTTTTTTTAAGTTTTTCTGGTTTTAAATTCTTTGCAAGTGTCTCCCATTCCGCACCAAGATGACTGCCACCGAATGTCCACGTTCACTTTTTTACCACCGATCGTCCACGTTGAGATGTTTAAGTTCTTGATTCTGATGATCACCACCAGTCTTACATATCAGCATGGAAACAGATGCAATATTCCAATCCGGCAACTGGGAGTCCTGGAGGGTAACCTGAACTACTCATTGGCTTAAATGCAAATATATTCTCACTCATTGTAATCAAAAAATCACTTGAAAATGATTGCTCTCTATTGAAGTGAAAACCCGGTTGTGTTTTATAACTTTTATTTTATTAGCTAAACAAGCTATATCCTTGTTTAGAACTATGATCAGCACCCATAAAAGCATGTCTTTAATAAAACTAATGGTCTTTGGAATTTGCAAACTTCAATAAATAAATCTTAATCCTACCTAATATGTAAAGTGGAAATCCGTTAGTTTATATGTCGTTCAATCACACCTCAACGGCGCAGCGTAACGGATTGGAATGAAATTTTGCAATTTTTACCAATGAAGTTGTTCCCGCGGGTTAAATGAAAAATGTCCCAAAACTGCCCAAAATGAAATGTTTCCCAAAACTGTAGATAGATAGCGCTCCCGCAGTTTTAAATCGAGTTCGTTTAAGGACAATCTTTGCAGAACACAATTAACTCAAGATTTACCTGATAATTCTATTAGACGATATACAGTGGAACCTCGCTATTCGTACACAATCCGTTCCAGGAGGCAGTTCGAATGGCGATTTGTACGAATGGCGAATCATGTTAAACATACAATAAACATACAACAATTGCACAGTACATCAATCTTTTCACACAAAATTGAAAACAAGACTAAAGGAATTTTTGAAATCACATATCTTCCTAGATATGTTCCTGCCTGAGTACGTTTTTCGGAATAACGTTAGAATGGACAGAATTTCGGAACGGTCTTTATAGAATTGCCGATTTAAAAAGATATTAGAAGTGATCCGCTTTTATTTTCTAAAAAAAGTGTACAATGTCGCTTGTAGAGTGTTGTTCTGATTTATAATTAAGTCGCAGCTTGGCCAAAGATAATTTTGCTCTAATAAAATTAAATAACTAATTACTAAGTTGTGGGCCCGGTATCCAAGTGAGAAGGTTCTTTACTGTAGCCAGGAGGAGACGGGTTCACTCATCTCCATGGTTCTTCAAGCTGATTCTCCTGAGTGTGGGTCCCAGCTTCCCTCAGTTCTCTGTAAAATTGGTAGCGGGTTTTTTTTCGGGGCTAAAGGCGAGCTGGCTTCGAACTGACCAACAGACGTCAATGTAGTCCTGTTGATCACGAATATGCCAGAAGCCTGACCTCCCGCTACCCTAAGGGCCTGCATAAGCGCATTGGTGGAAAACTTTACCTTTTTACTTTTTAATTACTAACTGAAATAACTAATAACCAAAATTTTTCCTATACAATTTATTTACAATGATTGATGATTTTTTAAAGTTATACTACTTCTCATCCATAATTCTTTTGCTAAATTCGAATAAGCATTATAACTTTTCCAGTATTAGTTGGGGTTTTTTGGATAAAACTTTTGAATTAAGATAGCATAGAAAGAACATGAAATTATAATTGAAAAAATGATTTCATATTATATTTGAGAAAGCACTAACCTATTGAAATTCTTCAGAAATATCAAGATATTATCTTGTAATAAGGTAATAAACATAAAATTTGTTCAATCTGTTGAATGTTAGGGATAAAATGTCTTTATGAATTCTTTTTGACGTGTGTAACTAGAAGACAAGTCTCCTTTGTTATGAAAGCAAACGATGGTAATAAGTTGTTTCTCTTTTTTTCCCTGTTACTTTTTTTGCTCATCCGTTTCATTAATATATGCAATGGCTATAAAGAACATAAATATTTATATTTTGTGGAAATAAAAAAAAACATATTTATGAATTTTTTTTCTTTCATTGTGGAGATCCGCTTCCTGCAAACGTATATTCATCTGATAGTAACTTCAATCGATTTGTATGTAGGATAAACGAAGAAAAGTTGACTGAAGTAATCATATGATTGCCAAGTGTACTTAATATATATATTTACCGTTACCGTTAGCGATTGCGTGAGATTAAACCCAAAGCATTTTGTAATGTCACTGGTGAAAAGCGAACACTACTTTTGGGGTGAACTTTTCCAATAGTGAGCATAATGTCCATTAAAGCGTTAAACGAGGAAAGGATTGTTGTCTGAATCATTGTTTAAGCACAGCAGCGTCTCGTGAATAATTTTCTAAAACCAACTGTTCTATCCACTCACACATGACAAACGTGATTGGTCTATCGCAAATTCCGCTAACGCTGATATTTAAAATACACAGACTTTGGAAGCAAGAGCTATTTATTTTTTTTTTTGAGATGTTTCGTTTATGTTCAAGTCTATGCACTTTTGCATCTTCCATTCACAAACATCAAAAGTAATCCTACCATGTCAATCAAAAGCCTTACAGAAAACAATGTCATACGGAAGGTTTCCAAAATGCTACCAAGATCCCAAAAGACGTGAGATTGAAAAAACTCACAAGTCAGTAATCAAACATCATCTATTTAAATAAACGAAAATAATAAAGATACCAATTTTTAAATACATGAATATAGAGATTTATATTTTTTGGAATCATATCCTTCATCTATTTTGCAACGGTGGCAGGAAGTTCAACAGAATAAAACTATGATTACAATTACTTGTTCGAATTTCTTACAGATTTTTGTAAAGATTTGCTAAAAAAATTTAATGTAAATTTTAGACGACCTTAGAATTATTTTACGCTTTATTAGAAATAAATTTAAATTTAATTTTTTTCTGATTTATTGTTTCTTGTTTGCATTTATTGATTTTCAAATTTCTTCAATTACAGTAGGAGAAAATAATCCTTCACTTTGATATCCTTCAAAATAAAAAACAAAAATGTATTGAACAGACGAAGCCCTCTGAAAGATAGGGACTTCCATGTTCACGATTTTATTATTGAAATCTTGAGGTTTTTACTTAGTTAAGTAGCATTTTCTGAAAAATTACGAAGCTAGAACTAAGTTCAAATAACATTTGTGAACAAAAATGGTATGAAAACGTGAAGTTTGTGAAGCGAAAATAATTATTGTATTTACTTTAGTCTTCTAACCAAGACATATTTATCGTTGATTATATTATGAATTATTTTCTGTTCGTTTACACAACTAGAAGATAATTCATAATGTAATCAATTATAACA
>JAFIDM010000006.1:12784332-12823008 GCA_023159025.1 Thereuonema tuberculata
AATAATGAAGATATGTCCTCCCAACGTTTTTTTTTTGGTTGAAGAGATAGGTTTCATCGTTTTTTTTTTGTGTTTTGGTTGAACAGATACGTTTCCATGAGGTGTCTACTTAATTATATTAATCTTGCCCCCCCCCTCCGAAAATATATTCTATATACGCCACTGAATTATAAATATACCTTGGTTAGAAGACTGAAATAAATACAATATTTCTATTGGTGGTTTACACAACTAGAATTCCATTTATTTAATTTCATTTATTTATTTGATTTGTTTTCACGCCTTGAGCCATTATTGACGGCAATTGGTTCAGCTGCTTCGTTCTTATTAGGACTTATCAGCCAGATTTAGCCTTGATGATCAACCTCAGAACTCGGGAAAGCCTATGAATCATTCTCCCGCACTCGGAAGTGGGACCTCGCAAAAGCAAACAAGAGTAGAAAAATCAATATAACAGTACAGCATAATTATCTTAGACCGCAAAGCGAGGGGCACAAAAGGCATTTAATAAAAGGATGAGCCAAGCGCCTAGACGAAAAATTAATATATAAGAAGGTTTAACGTCATTATCATAACATGAAAAATGGAAAATGTAGAATGCACAAATTCATTTGCTTTCACGCCTTGAGCCATCATCGATGGCAACCCTGGGATAGCTGTTTCGTCCTTATTAGGACTAATCAGCCAGATTTAGCCTTCTACTTAGATACCGTAAACCGGGGTGACTTTGTGACAGAATTTGAGGTTTCCAAGATGTAACATTAAAATTTTTCGTTACCCCCACTTTATAGCCGGTGATTTGGGTTACCCCATCCTTCCTCTACAAAACTGTATATATATATATAAATCTCGTTGCCTCAATCGTTTTTTAATAATTAATGTAAAAAGTTGTCACAAACTCACCCCCTCAGCTGGGGGTGACTTTGACAAGCTCTTTTTGAGTTAGAAATGCATGGGAGAAAGAAATATCACAAACTCAAACCACATACTTTGTATTTAAAACCATTTTCACTGTTTTCAATGAAAGGGTTAAAAGATTTAAACAGAGTAAATTATACATTTAAGTTGGGAAAAGGAAACTGGATGTAACATGAAACATGAACACTTTTTCCTACTTCTTAAGCAAATCAGTCTGAATTAAATCATCTTAAATTAGTGTAATTGAACAACTTTAAAAGGTCCTCTATTATTAATTTTTTTGGGAGGATCAATACGAAACAAAACTTCTTTTTGATACAAAATTGAGCCGGGTTTCAGTTCTTTGTATTTTCACACTGAACTTCATTCTTGAGAAGAACTAACTTATGTAGCTATTCTGTAGATTCCTTCCAATTGTTTCCACTCTTTTCCATTGCGCTGACAATTACACCGTCCAGTCTATCTCTTCTATATCACCTTTCCTCAGAAAAGCTCTCCTTCAAAGTTGGCAACTATGTGATCTCCTTGATCATATTCTGTTTCCGTGGGCGGAGTGGGTGAAGCTCGGATAGGAATCTCATCATCTGAAAATTCCTCGTACAAGTCTAAACTTGAGTCCTCGGCATTTTAAAATATCGTTATGTACACTGCAAGACAAAATATCTAGGTTAAAACACAGTAAAACAATCGCGGGGTGAATGTGACGCTGTCACAAAGTCACCCCGTCAATCTTTGATTTTTTACTTAATGGCTAATAACTCATACAAAACTCGTCCAATTAATATCATTTTACAATATATTGTATATAATATATTAATGTTCAATAATGAATAGCTATTAAACGATATCCTCATCTGTATTTCGCTGTGCAAATCAAAGTTGACGGTAAACACAACAATGCTTCAAAAGTGGTCCTTTGCAACAATGCTTCTGGCTCACCGGATCGAGGCGCAAAGAGTTTGACATTCGACTGTTAGGCGCCAGCACACATGACACCAACTCATGGCAGTGTCCATTGCCTGCTTCTCCCTAGGTTCCGGGCGCGAGATTATAAATAAGAAAAATTGACCACGCGTCACAAAGTCACCCCACTAGTCACAAAGTCACCCCGTTTTACGGTATGTCAAAAAGAATTCACAAAGACATTTTATCACTAATATTCAACAGATTTAACAAAAATTATATTTGTTTCCTTATTATAAGATAATATCTTGATATTTCTGAAGAATTTCAATAGGTTAGTGCTTTCTCAAATATAATATGAAATTATTTTTTTGAATTATATTTTTCATGTTCTATCTTAATTCAAAAGTTTTATCTAAAAGAAAAACAAATGCTGGAAATGTTCTAGTGCTTACTCTAATTTAGGGAATAGAATGATGGATGTGAAATATTATAACTAAAATATTAGGTCATCAATCATTATAAATTAACTAACCTTGCATTAGAAAATAGCATTAAAAAAAACTTTATTTATTTAGCAAATTAATGTTGCGGTCGTCGGAGAATATATAACTTCCCAGCCCGTTGTGGCTTTTCCGAATAACTCGGACGTATTGCGGGTCGGCGTCACACACCGAAAATTCAAATTTTTGCATATATCATTGCATATAAACGCTGAAGCGTTTGTGAATAAGTGATAAATCGTTCGATAGAACTTTCAAATACCAACATTTTCTCAATATGATGTTCTCTTCCATCTTTTATACTTTTCGTTTAATATCTTGGAAACCAAAAACTTTTTTCGAAAGATTTTTGTAGCATTTTGTTTATTTTAAAAAGATCTACATTTTATCCATTTACTTGACCAATCTATCTCTTATAGTTTGGCCATAAAACTGGAAAAACGTAAAGTCTTATGACAGAATAACGCTTCTATAATATAAGATTGTATGAGAAAAAGTTTGGTTGATAGTTAGTTAATAACTAAAAATTAAAAACTAAAACTATTCCACTTGTAAGCGTATGGAGGCCCTTGGGCTGGCGGGAGATAAGGCTTTTGGCATATTCGGTTTCCGGTAAGGTCTGTTGGTTAATCCAACGTCAAGTCCGCCTTTAACCCCGAAAAGAAACCCGCTACTTATTCTACCCGCTAAAGGGCGGAGGGATGCTGGGAACCATACTCAGAAGAATTCAGCTTGAAGAAATTCCCAGGGGGTGATTGAATGCGTCTCCTTCAGTCTACAGTCAAGCGCCTTCTCACTTGGATACCCCTAGTTAGTAATTAGTTATTGGATTTTAATAGTGCTTATTTTTGGCTAAGCTTCGGCAGGATTATTAAATTAGAACAAAATTCTAAAAGTCACATTGTACACATTAAACGAAAATAAAAACGGGTCACTTCTAGTTTGTTTTTTAAATCTTCAGTTATCTCAGACTTATTTCAATACCATTTGATAATTGGTATCTCATTATTAATAGTCCTGTGGAGAATTCTGTTGATTATGTAGTTGACGGTGTCAATTGCATACATCCAATATTTTGTTGGACTCTTCGAATTAGTCAAAAGTGTTCTTCCCATCTCAAGTAAATTTCTATTGAAATGTTCAGCAACACCATTCATCTGTGTCTGATAAGTTGATATGTATCAATGTTTGATATCTTTATCTCGTAAATAATTGATAATTTCTTTATTCAAATATTCCTTAAAATTGTTTGTTTTAATCTTATCTTTTAATCATATTGTTTTTGAATTCCTTCAACGAATATTAAAAAGTATTAGCAACTTCATTATTTCTTTTTCTGAAGTAAACGTATGATCTCCTACTGTAATCATCTATAACTGTCAGTAAATAGTTTATTCCTCTGTCATTTTTTATTTTAACAGGTCCGAATATAAAAGAATGGATTAATTGTAATATCCTAAATGAAAATAGTCGTCACTATTTTTTCTATTTAGTTAGTTACCCCGTCCTTCATTCTTCACATGATATATCATAACGTGTTTTTATCCTGTCTATTCCTTTTAATGACTTACTTCGAAGCATGGCATTCATTTTATCTTTAGAACTATGTCCAAACCTTTCATGCCAAATACTACATATATCTTTCTAGCATAAATTTACTTTTACGTCTGGTAACTTTTAATCAGAACTTCGTACTATTGATCTTTCGTAATTCCTAAAATTATCATTCTGTCTAAGCAAGACAGAATGATAATTTTTGGGGGGATTATTTTTTTATGAATTGGGCGAAAACATATTTATCAACCTAGGATCTGAGATTAGATTCTCAGACAAATCGGGTTTAATGTACTTAATGTGTATTTCTACTTTTACAGATTTTTCTTTTTCTTCTGAATTATTTATTAATACGGATCCCTTACGTATGATCATGACTGGTTCATTAAAAGAACCATATACTTTTTTCTCTATCCTTTAGTTCATGATATGTAAAAAGGATTTCTTATCCTTGCATAAACGCTGAGTTGACCTGCTATCTATGATCCAAATTTTGGTGTTAATTCCTTTCTTTAGGATCTGATTTACTTTTATTAGACAGCTTTAAGAGTTTTCTCTTTATATTTATATTTAACTTTATATCTGCAGTTCACAGCGATGTGTCCAACTTTTCCGCATTTGTAACACTTTCTTTCTTACTTTATTGAATCATTTCTTTTAGATTTGGTTTTACACTTTAGATTCAAGATATAAATCTTATCGTTAGTTGCACAGTCATTATTTCTACTGTATAGTCTGCTTTTCTTTTTTACTTCTCTTAGAATCTTATCGCAGATGTATTCCAAATTGAAATCACCTATGCTTTCTTTATTTATTAATGACTGAGAACATGCGTCGAACTTACCACTGAAAAAAGCTCCTCCAATTCGCTCTAATTCCAGTAATTTGAATCATTTGAGAGTTGTCAGAATGAACTTGGCAGGTGTCATAACGGAGGTGGATTTGAAGTTCAGTGGGAAAGGGAATGGAACCTCCATGGATATAAACTAAAAACATAAAAACACATTAAAAATAAAGAAAAATAATATTCCAGTGCTGGGCTCTGCCAGCCTCAAGGAAATTCTTTTGCGCATCAAAATAAAAGAAAAGCTCCTAAAAGGGCTGAAACAGGCTTGTCTTGAGATGTCAGTTTGAACATTTGTCGCAAATTTTAATGTGTTTACATATCTTTTAGGCGCTTTTCTTTTATTTTGATGCGCATAAGAATTTCTTTGAGGCTGGCAGAGCCCAGTACAGGAATTTTGTTTTTCTTTATTTTTATGTTTTTTTGTGTTTTATGTGTTTTTATGTGTTTTTATGTTTTTAGTTTATATTCATGGAGGTTCTATTCCTTTTCCTACTTAACTTCAAATTTACCTTCGTTATTGGACCTGCTTTGTTCATTCTGACTACTCTCAACTGATGATCGCCTAATAAGCGTGACACAGGCTTGTCTTGAGATGTCAGTTTAAACAACGGTCTCAAATTTTAATGTGTTTAAACATTTTTTAGGCGCTTTTTCTTTATTTAGATGCAGATAAGAATTTTCACTGATGCTGACAGAGCCTAAGCACATGAAATTTCTTTTTCTTTATTTTTAATGTGTTTTTATGTTTTTAGTTTATATTCATGGAGGTTCTATTCATTTTCCTACCTAACAATTTTCTTAAGTAAATCATAATTTTGAATCTAAAATTATAATCCAAAATTAGGATTTTAAATAATGTATATACGAATATTTGTATAAAGAAATCAAATTTAACTTTCGTGACAACATTATTACGCAAAAAGAAAAAAGAAGAGCATATAACTAAACAAAAATTCACTGAGCTAATTTTGTGTAAGATTATTTTTAGTCAAAAAGTATACAAAAGCAGATTTTATGGCTGAAGTTTAAATATAAAATACCTTACATTCATTACATTTATCTTCAACAAACACAATGTAATTATTAAATATTACTGGATAATTTACACATAGAAAATACACATAGAAAACATGAAATATTGTTGTTACATGTTATTAATTTATAATCTGCTCCAACAGAAGAAAGTTCTTATCAAATAGATGAAAATTTTATTTCCATTTAATAACAACATTTATTAACAACAGCTCAGTAATTTTCATTCCAAAACTGGGCATTCAATATAAAATTATTTAACTCGTTAGGTGTACGATATTTCTATCAAACCAATGAAAAATGCATTTAGATTAAATACATCGAATGTGATTAATATTTGCTGAAGTCATTCGATGTATCACTTTATTTACTATTGAAATAAAGCTTTAATTTCTAAATTCAATTTACAAAATTGTAAATTGTACACTTTTATACTCAGGTTTACAGTTTCAGTTTTAATCAAGGCGGAAAAAAAATCCAAAATTGAAACATTAAGTCTCTATTAAAAATCTTAAAGTATCGGAAAATAATGGCCCCAAATTACATAGGTTGCTAATTGAATAATGATTATATGAATAATATAATTATTGTATTATTTTACTACTTATTTTACATTGCTGATTTGGGAAAGTTTGTTTTTATCACTACAATATCACTACACTACTTTCTAGTGGATCTTGTTGAAATGTAAAGTGTTTTAATACATACGAAATTTAACCAATTATGAAACTATCAGGTAGTTGCTGAAGAAATGGGAAAATGGAAGCTTCGATTCCTCGCATTGGCTGATTGGAAGTACTTCGAACGTTTCACATGTGACAGCACTTAGGTTTATTGTGATAGATACATCCCCAACTACATCCAAGCATCTCAGTGATCCCTGAAGGCACTGAGATTTCTGAAGCCCGAGGATTTTGGAGAGTCACGATATAGGTGGAATTGCTCTTTATGAGTTGAAGCTGGGCAGCATCGGGAGCGAGATGACGAAGTAAATCAATATGACCTTTGATGAGGGAACCACATCCAAAAGCATGGAAGTTGGAGGTCTGAAACTCTGAAAAAGTCTGAAAAATCAAGAACGTCTGTTCCTTGTCCATTCTTGAACTATTTCTTGCCACCTGGAGGCAATCGCATCACTTTCCCAAGCCAGAGCTACACTAGGAAAAAAAATGGTCAATGCATGGTGGACTACTGTAGATTTAACCCATCAGACCTTCCTGAAACTAGGACAAACGGTCATCCGCTTCTCTGTACGGCTCAGATTTCGAGGTGGTTCTGACAAGCTGCTGAAGGAGCATCGGAACGTGGTGAAACGGTGTTCTCCTGCTTAATGAGAATGCACGTCCTAAGGTTGCAAAGTAGACCAAGGAGAAAATTCAGCTGCTTAGATATGAGGTTCTTCAGCATACACCATATTCAACAGATTTGGCTTCTGAAGACTACCATTTGTTTCATCATTTAGAACTCTATCTCCCATCAGCTGGAAAATGCCTTTCAGTTCCTGTGACTCTGAATATGTTTCAAGAAGCGCATTTATGGGCTTCTACATTTTGGGGCAGAGATGTGGAGATGCCAATGATTCTTACTTTGTCTGAATTTGTTGATTGCTAATAAAGTTAGGCAACATGAAATTTCGAACGCCGTATGTTCCCATTTTTATCTCCAACGACCTGATATTATAGAAATGTTTCGTTTGCATTTATATTACTATGAATTATTTATTTAATTAAAAGCTTTTTAAGATTGCGTAAAACCTATTTTATTTTTACGCAATTTATTTATTTTGAAAAAAATGAAAATGACAGCTTCAATGATTTCCAACACAGTTAACAGACAGAAACCTAAGTAAAGTCCAAGAACACCACAGATATTTCCAAAAAGCGAAGCCAAAGTTGCTTGTGAATATTCAGTGCTTACAATGATAAAATTATTAGGCACCTGAATAATCAGCAAAATCGCTGCAAATCCATTTATAATCTGAAAACTATTCAAATTCAAATTGTAAAAATATTCTTCACATTTTGGAGGACAATTACACCAGCTATCATTAATCTGATGAACTACTGCAAAGGACGATTCCAGTGTTTGGTTTATCTCTTGCGAAGTGGTACATAATCCCAACCTTGTAATTTTCATAAAAGGTAATCTAAGAGTCAAAAAGAAAAAAAAAACTTAACTCTTTTTCATTTCTTTGTAATGAAATAATAATAGAAGTGTACAACTAGATACAACAATATATATTATTTGAATAAATATCAATTTACAATAGCAAATGAAAGTGCTGCCAATTTCTTTCTTCTTTTTTTTTTTTAAAAAATTAAAAACTTATGAAGTTTTCAAACTATTTTTCTACGTACACAGTTATAAATTACAGTTTATAGTTGATCTAATTTCTGCTTGTCACGTCGTTTTATTTATATATTTTTTTTTGGCAATTTTATGTTTAATTTAAAATAGCCATTAGCAATTTAATGAAAGAAAAATAATGAAACTGAAGATTTCCCTATTGGCCTAATTCAGCAGATGAGAAACAGCATCACAACGAATCATTATTAACATAACACTTCTCACAAAATATCTGAGATTCTCCTTGTAAATCCAATGAATAACTGTCATTTTTTTCTGCGATGTTGACTCATGTTTCTACTTCCATACATGTTTTGTTAAATATAAGATTTTGAACAAGCCTGTATCTATCCCTTGTGTCAACGCCGTAAGAAAGTTAGAATCATAATAAGATAGCTTACCTACATGATACATTTCTATTCTCAATTAGAAAATCGAAGCATTTACTTCGGCATTTTGCAACAGTAACTGGATGTCCACAAGAGCGTTTACGGAGATTCATAATATTTTTCTATCAAAAAGATTGAGAGTTTTTAATGTCATTATGCTCTGATAGTAATAACTATATGATATTCAATTACTGTAATAGTGTACAAAAAGATCAGAATCCTAAATCTAATACCTTTTTGAAATGTAGAGAACTCATACCAGTCGTACCAATTGCTACCGGTATTCCCACATAAGGATCCAACGTCCGAATATCGTCAAACTCCTCATGCAAATAAAACTGAAATCAAGCATTGTAAATAAAGCAAAATCAAAAAATGAAACGTAAATTTGTAATTCTAAAACTCACTCTTTGCATTTTACAGAAACCGGATAAAATTTCAATTATTAAATTATTCTTTTAGAAAGTACGGAAATACAAACATAATAATACGAGTATATTTTTTTTTAATAAATACGAGATAATTTTAAAACTTTTACGAGAACATTAAAAATTACGAGATAATTTTAAAACTCGTATTTTTGTTTCGAACTTAAAAGATTTTTTTCCAAAAAAAACATAAACAAAAAATAACAATAATAGTCGTCGGAATCTTAGTGGTGCCTCAAAAGGAAACATAAACAATAAAAAACTCATTAATGAATATTAGTGAGAAGATTCATGTGCAGGAGTCCGCGAACTGAAAAAATAACTTTCTTTGAATTGCATTGATTTTAAAAAATCTCAATATGAAAAAAACTGCTACATTTTGTTTTCTTGATTCAATTACATGAAAAACTTTAATAACTTCATATTCTCGTAGTTTTCTTCCACTTTCTCGTCTTCTAATCCACTATGTGGCATGTAAATTTGCACTAGCACTAAGTCCAATTTTTTCCCTTGTAGTCTCACCATTATCATCCGGTCATCTACATAACGCACTGATATCACTTTATCTTTCTCACACGGTCCCAGTAGTACACCAACACCATGACTTCCTTTACATTCACCATTTGAATAAAACATTCTAAATTCATCACTCACCAACTCACCACTATTTCTCCACCTCACTTCTGATATTCCCATCACATCCACTCTGTTTCTTCTCATTTCTTCCTTCAACTTCCCCGCTTGAAGAAGAGTTCTCACATTCCATGATCCAATCCTCAATCTTCTTTTCTTCTGTCGTTTGAGTTGCTTCATAATGTAACCTTCCTCAGTATCCCCCTCCCGGACATCCGAATGGCGGGATAGTTTACGTCCGGAATTTTTTGCCGAGGAAAGATTCATCATGCCATGTTTACAGTTTTTCTTGGGAAAAGTAAATGCGGTACCTTCCCGTTGCTTTCCACACACCACTCTCTCTTTCGCATCTTAAAAGATCCCAGGGGGCCCCGCGTGGAGGTGAGGAAAGTGGATTTGACCAATTAAGCCCTCCGGACTTCACCGAAATTCACCGCAAGAGTTAAATATCAGTTCCATCAGGGTTTTTGACCTGATCAGAGACCGGGAAATCCTAATTAGCCTTTGCCCCCCAAAGAGAAAGAGAAGAAGGGTGCATGTGTAATCCTAATGGGCGTTTGGAACGCAGTAGTAGGAGAAGGAAAAGATGGAAAAACGGTTGAAAAATTTGGACTGGGAAAAAGAAATGACAGAGGAGAATCTTTGGTAAATTTCTGTAAACGGAATGAAATGATCGTTGGAAATACGTTATTCCAACAGCATAAAAGAAGACGATACACGTGGACATGCCCAAGGGATGACAGTAGATATCAGATAGACTATATACTCGTACAGGAAAGATATCGAAATTGCTTAAAAAATGCAAAGACTCTACCAGGAGCGGATATTAATTCAGATCATGTCCTGCTGATAGGCGAAGTTGATATTCGTCTGAAAAAGATAAGAGGAAGACAAGTGACGAAGAAGTTTGATATAGAAAAACTTATGAATGAAGAAGAAAAAAGAAAATTTGAAGAACATTTTCAAAAGAAAGCCTCTAATTTAGAATCCGCACCTGAAAATAGTAATGAATACTGGACTCATCTAAAAAGCTGTATACAGGAAACAGCAGAAGAAACAATAGGATACAGAGAAGGTAAGAGTAATAAGAAACCTTGGGTCACAGGGAAAATGTTGGAGAAGATGGAGGAAAGGAGAAAATGGAAAAACATCAACACAGAAGAAGGTAAAAGAAATTACAAGAAACTAAACAACGAACTAAGAAGAGTAACTGATAAGGCAAAGGAAGACTGGATGAAACAGAAATGTGAAGAAGTAGAGGATCTAGAGAGAAAAGGAAGATATGATTTAATGTACCGCGAAGTAAAATGTTTGGATTTCACAAATAAGAATAAGAAGTCCATGTGGTTGATAGAAGACGAAATCGGCAATGAAATAACCGACAAACAAGGAATTTTGAACAGATGGAAGAAGTATGTAGAAGAATTATATGAGACAGGGAATCGTCCAGATTACTTAGCTATAGAAGATGAAACAGCTGTATCAGAAGACGAAAAAGGATGTTGTATTCTAAGGGAAGAAGTTGAGCTAGTGATTAGGGAAATGAAGAATGGGAAAGCAACAGGAGTTGATGGAATACACATTGAGTTAGTTAAATGCTTGGGTGAAGACAAGAAGCAAATACTATTATTATGCAATGAAATATATGAGAAAGGTGAATGGCCTGATGATTTCATGGAAACAGTATTGCTGCCAATACCGAAGAAAAACAATGCCAAGAAGTGCAATGAGTTCAGGACTATCAGCCCTATATCGCACTCAGCGAAGATTCTTCTGCGAATACTGAACAGTCATTTATATTCTAAGGGGGAAGGAGAGTTGGAAGAAGAGCAATTTGGTTTTGGGAAAGGAAAAGGTACGAGAGATGCAATTGGACTGCTGCGAACAATCGACGAAAGATGTCTAGAAAAAAATAACACGTATATGCAGTATTTGTGGACCTGGAAAAGGCTTTTGACAGAGTGGATTGGAATAAACTTATGGAAATCTTGAAGAAAAGTGGTGTGGATTGGAAAGAGAGAAGGCTAATAACTAATCTTTATCTGAAACAACGAGTCAAAGTCAGGATAGGAGAAAAATTAACAGAGGGAAGTGGAATAGGGAGAGGGGTGCGACAGGGATGCCCTCTATCACCTACGCTGTTCAACATCTACTTGGAGGAGTTGGTGAAGAATTGTTTTCAGAACATGGGAGGGGTGATAGTAGGAGGAAGAAGAATAAAGTGCATAAGATTTGCTGATGATATGGCATTGTTAGCAGAAGAGGAGATGATACTAAGGGATATGCTACTGCAGCTGAATGACAGCTGTGAACAATATGGAATGAAGATAAATGTAAACATGACAAAGACTATGGTTATCGGAAGAAAGACAAAGAAGATAAACTTAAGTATTCAGAATGAGACATTGGAACAAGTGAACAACTTTAAATACTTAGGGTGTACTATAAGTGGTGATATGAACTGCTGCGAAGAAGTCAAGAGGAGGATAGCAATAGCAAAGGAAGCTTTTAATAGGAAAAGGAGCATCTTCTGCGGACCTCTGGAAAAAGAACTAAGGAAGAGACTAGTGAAGTGCTTTGTGTGGAGTGTGGCATTGTATGGGGCAGAAACATGGACATTACGACGCATGAGAAACGACTAGAAGAGAAACGACTAGAAGCATTTGAAATGTGGATATGGAGAAGAATGGAGCATGTGAAATGGACAGACAAAATAAGAAATGAAGCTGTGCTAGAAAGAGTGGGTGAAGAAAGAACAATGCTGAAACTGATTAGGAAGAGAAAAAGAAACTGGTTGGGTCACTGGCTGAGAAGAAACTCCCTAATGAAGGATGCACTGGAAGGAATGGTGAACGGTAAAAAAGTTCGAGGCAGAAGAAGATTTCAGATGATCGACAACATTAGGGTAAATGGATCTTATGTGGAGACGAAGAGGAAGGCAGAAAATAGGAAAGATTGGAGAATGCTGGGTTTGCAGTGAAGGACCTGCCCTTGGCAGAGAACTATGTATATATATATATATATTTTAGATTTTTTAAATTTGTGGAAAAATGCAACTACATGATATCATGAGTTGCACGAATATTGGAATAAATTATATTCAAAATATACATTTTGAACTGTTTAATTTTATTAGTTCTGTAAAGAAGAAAACAAATAACTGATTATTTTAACCCACCTGTACAGGATAACGTGATTTACTTTCGGGTAAATACTTAAAACCATAGCAATTCATCGTACCTACCCCACGATGCTCGGATGTAGAAGCTAAAGAAAACGAATTAAATTCAAAATATTGAACAAAATGAACAAAATGTATTAAACAAAATGCTGTTTAATGTTTCCGTACATAATTTTGTTAATTTAGTTATTGATTTAGTGCTCGTTTCTGTTAGTAATAATATCTAAAAGAGAAAATATTTTAGATATTATTACTAATGGAAACAAACACTATTTGAAATAAACCAAAATTTCAATACAGTTATTAAATTAATTAAACACAGAGATCATAATGCACATTTAATACATTATCAATTAAAATTAAAAAGTCGCCTTGTTTTAATTTTACTTGTTAATTATGTGTAAAGGTGCATTAGGGTCTCTACGTTTAATGAGTTTAATTAGTTTAAAGTATTTAAAATTGTACCAATTATTATTTATTAAAACAGTTTAATAAATATTAAATGTTATAATTTTATCTGATTTTTTTTAAAGTATTAGAAAAAGCAGAAAATAGGGTATTTCGGAACTAGATTATTATCATTCTATGGATTTGGAAACATGACTCGAAGAGGATATAAATGATATTTTGATATAACAATTACATGTTTGTAACGATTATAAATTTACGAATTTTCTTGTCGAGTTAAAGAATTAACATTCAAGGACCTCTTCTTTTAGTAATCTTAAGATTTTTGGACAAATACTTTTAAGTCTTTAAAGGTAATAAAATTTCAAAGGTCAGTATATAGTTGATATTCTCCCAAATTAGTTTCAAGGAATTGCATTTTTTTCTTTTTTACTCGCTTCAAATAGAGAATTTACGATTGAAAAGCTTTGTGTCAATAGAATCAAAATTAATATTCATATTTCAATTTTGTTTTTTGACTGACAATATTGAAAATTGATTCAATCCTTCAAAAGGAGAATTCTGAACCCGTACTTTTATGTAAATCATTAAATAATAATATTATTTATAAAACAACATAACATACTCACCTATATTTATAGATATACATCTCCCAGTGACAGTGCTGTGTTCTGAAATCGTTACGCTAAATATATCGTCATTTTGTGGAGACTTCGTGAATTTTTTGCACTGAATATTTATTATAATTATGTAGAAAATAATAATTAAATAAATTATAAAAATTAAATATTTAAAATAATAATATTTAAAGATTCCAAGATTAAAAATTCTTCAAAAGTTACGCAAATAAACAATTTAATCTCTAGAACTAAATATTAATATTAAAAAAAGTAGGGGATATTGCAAAAATAGTAAAAAGGATATTGTAGGATAAGGATATGTATGAAGAATTAAAGTCATTGGAATATAGAAAATAGCAGAATTTGCTTACATCACAGACAACGACACAGTAAGATAAAAATAATGGATCAATTGGATGATTGTCGTGCAGACAAATGTTGCAGTTGCGAGTGGAGCTTAAATTGCACAATATCTCTACAATTTGATTTGTCAGAAATAAAAGCTTGGTGATGACAGGCGTGCAGCGACATCATATGAAAACGGCTTCACCATAGTGAACTGTATGGGTGACAGCTAAAAGTATAAATGGCTCTACTTTCAAAAGACAAGAATCCCCGCAAAACATAATCAATGGAGGTCTCACAGAAGATAATCATCGGAGATCCCCATGCAGTGGACTGAAGAACATCATCTGAGGAACAGGGACCGATGGCCCTCTGTTCACTTCTCTGATGAGTGTGTTTCAGCGTACAGCTAGAAATTCGTCGTTCCTTGACATGGGGTGAACGAGGAACATGCGAGAATCCATCTTTTGTACATGAAAGGGAATTCTTTGTTGGTGATGGAGGAATGATACAGTGGTAATACTCACCTACACATCACCCGAAATGGATCCCTGCCTGTTGAAAGATACTGGATGGAGATTCTGCAACCTGCAGTTCTGTTCTTCATCACTCAAACTCCTGTTTTTAAATAAAACATCGAGAATAAACCTAGTGGTGGGGCTTTCCTGAAAGAAAAAAAAGTTCATTTCCCAAAAATTTTTGTTTTCATGGATAATAATGCACGTCCCCATCAGCTTGATAAGGCCAAATTAGTGATATTCTAATTCTCTGCGAATTTCAATATTCCGATGGCTTTAAAATCTTCAAGCTTATGATTTTTTAAATAAAATGCTGAAACATGGTAATATTGATTGTCCTTTCCTTTTATTCTGCCACATCATGTAATTGTAATGAGCACTGAATATGAAGATCAAATGATGTTCTGAATCACGATGAGAAAACGTAATACATAGTCAAATAATCTCTAGACAAGGTATAGTTTTTATATCGATATTTAAAGCGAATTATTGATATTGTGCCAAAAGTAAAATTTCTATCTAATTTTGAAAGTTCTCGAATCTTGGGATCATTATTGCAGCATCTATGGTAGTGATGATGTAGTCATTACTTTTTCTGAAATTATGACTTGATTGGAAGAGAATTTCTATTGCAGGCTTATGTACTAATTTTTTTTCTTCTACTATTACGTAAGAAATAATTGCAACAGCAGCTGTTGATTTTTCTTGGAATTCTTTTCTTTTGTTTCTTCTCAGTTGTTTGCAATTTTCCATCAGCTTTTCTAGTTTCATTTAGTTACCATTACAAAAAAATCAGTCACTATACATTCAATCATCTTCAGTAAATTATGGTTCAGCATTGAAATTTTTTTATGCGAGTTCACCCAGAATAAAAGAATAAATATTAGGAGATATATAAATAAAGAAATAACAAAATTTAAATTTAGAATTTCTTGTTAGACTGAAAGATAATTTTGAAGATAGAAAATTCGTGAAATTAATGACTACTTACATTTAAATCGACTCGCTCGACATTTTCTTTATTAATTCCAGAACCAGCATCCCAAAACTGGGAAATGTTTGCTTCTGGTATTTTGAAAACGTCTGAAAGAGATAAATCTGCTAACTCCCCAGTGTAATTAACGTTAAATGCATATTCTTCTCTAAGTCGCTCAAAATAAATCCAGTTTTCAAATGGTCTAAAAGGGCACATTGAGAGTGTTGGATATTTAATTGTTTCGTTTTTTTCAATAGTTAATTTCACATCAGGATCGCCATTTCGAAAATTCCAAATCGAATGTCTGATCTGAATGGAACTTACAATCAAACAACAAAAAATTGCGCACATCCAACCGATCTTCCGATTTCTTGAACATCTTCCTAAGATTCGATCAAAACCAGTAATTCCAATATTAGGTTTTGGAAAGTGGAGATTTTTAAATTCTTTTCCGTTCTGTCGAGATGCTTGGTTTCTTCTTGAAATTCGATTGTACCAGAAGCTGGTCTTGAAGGCATCACTGCTTATGTTTTTCCACAATCCTGGAGTTACTTTTTTTGCTTTAATAAATAACTGAAAATTAAAAAAAATATAGTAAACTGCTTTTTTAAAAAAATATCTTTTATATTTATGGTTACCAATTTAATATATTTCGTTTTTATTTTTAATCATGTAAAAAAACTAATTCTGAGTCCAAAAAATTGGTTCATGTATAAAAACTAAATTTTACATCTGCATTTTCAAAATATATTACAATTAAAATTAATAAATTCTTTCTTCTTCGAAAAACAAAAACAGCATATAAGTTCAAATAATATAGAATCGTTCCATAAAAAATCAAGCAGAATCAATTTACGAAATTTTCAGTAGTTATAAAAGATTATCAGTATGAAATGGAAAACTTTATTTTTTTCGTTGTATTTATTTGAAATACCGTAATTCGATTATTTTTTGGATGTTAATTCCTATTTTCTGCTGAGGATGTTTTATTGTCCAGAATGAATAGTTGCACAAAGATGAATCATGATTTTATTTGTGTACTAGAGGAATCTTGTTCAGTTCCCGGCTGGATCGGAAAGTGCAACTCCTCCAGATGGGCACTTGATTTCATCCTACCCTCTATCAACTGGATACTTGGTTTCTTTCTCATAAGGCACATCGATGTCGGAATGACCATCTCAACAAGTGCCATTAGATGTGTATCATTGTAGTCTATGTTTATAGGCAACCGTGGGCCTTAAGCTCATTGCACATGGATCCGAAAGTCTGTCGGTCGAATCCAGGTGTAACGGGCTCAAGGGGAGCGTTTGAGACCAAAATTATCCAATTGAAATGAAAAAATGGTAAGGTGAATGAGGGTGTTTTGAATATGTAAATTTTGGAATGAATCATCCTATTTTTAAATTGTGTTCGAAAACACCCTCATTCACCTTACCTTTTTTCATTTCAATATGATAATATTGGTCTCAAGCGCTCCCCTTAAGCCCATTGAACATGGATCTCACCGACCGATTTTCGGATCCATGTGTAATGGGCTTTACATGGCATGTTGTGGAAATCTTTACTTTGATTCATAATGTTTTTTTAATCCGCAATTTAACAGTAGTAAAGATAATAAAAAACAAATTGAATTTTTTTTAACTAAGATTATTGAGAGCAATAATATCTCTCAATAATCCTTCCTGTTACTAATTCTAAACTAATACTTGGCTTCCATAGCTTCTGTTGCAGTATCGTGACAAAGCCTTCTCGGAACAAACTGAATTTTCATATTGCTACTATATTTCACTTCATATTTCTGCTCTACATGACTGCAGTTCATTAACCTTAATTGAAATCTAACGTTCATCTTCTCTCCTTTAAGTGTTTAGTCTTTGCTAGATGCCTTGACATAAGTGGATTAGAGTAATATTTGCATAAAGATTCACTCCAGGAAAGATGTGGGAGTAAATAAGATTATTCCAGGATCATTCTACTCAGTCTCATACTAAACTCATCTTCAACTATGTAAAATCCACAATTACAAAAATTAAAATCAGTTAATATCTCGCTAAAATAAAGATAAACTAATATAAAAAAACACAAACATCCTTTTTAACAAAAACTCTTCATTAATTCTTCAATATTTCAATACCTCTCAGCGACAGTTTTCTTCAGGAAAAATACAAAAGAGAAAGAAATGTAAATTTCTTTCTTCTATTTACAACAGAGATAAAGTTTAACAATCATGAATAATTAATACGTTCAATACGTATTTCATATTATTAACAATACTCATAAATGAATCGTTATAATGAAGAAATTCCATACATAACTATTATTATTTTAATAATACAAACAAAGAATTGTTACTTTAACAATACACTTTCAATTTCCAATTCTCAATTTAGATCTAATATTTTCATTTTCATTCATAATCTTTCCAAATCGACTAAATGATATTGCATTCATCTTTAAAGACTTATCCTTATTCTTACATTTTGATTTTAAAATGAAACAATCTGCTTCATCTTGAGAGCTGTAGGGGAGGGTGTTGTACCTTTCACCGATTGTACCTTTGACCATCCTTGCTAGTGCTGTCATCATTCTATCAGCATTCTTTAAAAGCTTTTCTGTTTAATGTGTAACATTCCGACTATTTGCGCCTTTAAACCTTCAGTAGCAGTTAGATCTTTGGCTCGCAAGGAGTGAAAAATATTTTTCTAATTCCATCACCGAAAACTAAGTATTTTGCAAGTGAATGTTTCTTTAATAACATTGTTTGTTTTCTTTTGATTGTTATTTTAACAATAATGAATAATACATATATGCCTATAGATTAAATGTTAGGACTTTTAAGATGACTGGATCAACCTAAAAATTGTACCACGGCGTAAAACTTAATTTTGACTGATGTTGTACCTTTGACCACAGCAGGGTGTTGTTCCTCTGACCAGTTCGAAGGTACAACATTATTAAGTAATGTTGTACCTTTGACCTGGCAAGAGGAACAACACCCTGTATATGAATAAGTAAATGTTTTTACTTACAGTTTTTTTAGCATTATATGATGGAAATTTAAATATTTTTTGCCAACTTTTTATTTTTTTACCAAATCCAAAGAAAGTAAACAATTGATTGTTTGTCCACGAGTTTGAGTCTGATGTTCAATATTCATCAGGGGAAAGTGTTTTCGATCTTTCAGATGAATGCGATGAGTTGGAGAAGGAATTAAACTTTGAAAAAGAAGATTTAGTTGAAGAAAGTTATGTCCTTGTCAAGCTGACAACAACAAAAAACAACAAGAAATACTTTGTGACCCAAATAAAGGAAGCACCATGTGATTATTTTAAAGTTAAATATTTGAAAAAACTACCGAAGATTGCAAAATTCATCCAAGAAGATAACCTGCTCTACAACGTAGAACTACAAGATATTGTGACCAGGCTACCAAATCCAACCACAGCTGGCGGCACAGCTCGACTAAAAGAATGTCTATCTTTTGGAGAGAGACATTGATTTTTCATTGTATAATGTAGAGTAAACGGGCAGGAGTAGGCTACTTAAGCCATTAGAATTTATTTCACGTTTTATTATTCCACTTTGAATTGCATAAATTTGCCTAATGTATACATTTCTGAATAAAAATGTTAATTAAATAACTTGTATCTAACTGTCAGTTTTTTCTAACACCTGGTCAAAGGTATAATACCCTCCGGTCAAAGGTACAACACGTAGTTGTACTTTTGACCAGAAGGTATAATTTTTTTGTAAAATAAAAATAAAATAATTATACTCAAAATATAATATATAAAACACATGTAGTTGATGGCAAGTTGCATGAAGATCACATGTATCCATTCAGGTAAGGATTTACTTGAGTACAAAAAACTGGAAAATTCATTTAGTGAAAACTCGTCAAAGGTACAACACCTTTCCCTATATAATATCGACATTGATCTGGATTATGCTGCCTTTTTTAGGGCATGATCAGCCCAGTCAGATATTCGTAATTTCTTGTTCTTATAAGCTCTTATGTTTTCTTCCAGGCGTACTTTAACCAATCTGCCTGTATTCCCAATGTAGAATTCATGGCAGTTTCTATATTCCAGAGAATAAATTACTCCTGTTTTAAAAAAATATATTTTACTTGTCTTTCTTATGTTTCTTTTGAAACAAACTATTACCATTGTATTAGATTATTTTCATACTGTTTTCTTCTAACACATTCTTTATATTTCTATCTACCTTAATAACTATGGGAAGGCGTGTAAATTTGTAGTTTCTTTTGGACATCTCTTTAGCCATATGACGTACTGTTTTCATTCTTCTTTTACAAAAAAAGGTATTAAAGTTTGCTTTGATGAAATCATGGGGATATCCATTCATTTTTAACTTCCTTTACAATTTATCAGTTTTTTCTTTCCATAATTTTTTATTTTCTGTTTAGTTTGTTATTCTTCTTAAGTTATTAAATATTATAGTTTTTTTATTTACGAATTATTCATGATTATTATACTTTATCTCTGTTGTAAATAGATGAAAGAATTTTCCATTTCTTTCTCTTTTGTATTTTTCCTGAGGCAAACCCTCGCTGAGAGGTGTTCAAATATTGAAGAGTTAATGAAGAGTTTTTGTTAAAAAGAATGTTTGTGTTTCTTTATATTAATATAATGAGTTTCTAGAAGAATTTAAAAAAAAATTAAACTATTATATTTTTAACATTGAAAATATTATTTTAAAATTTTACTTTAGAATATATATAAAAGGATTTTCTCAGATCAATATTAATTCTTACTTATTATTTTTTAATTGCTGCTTTTTCATTTTTTGTTGAGCTTTTCAGCTTGAAATTTAACTTTGACAGATTGTAATTTAAACTAATAATTTAAAACTCTCCTAAACATTGGTCGTCAGCGACTTCTGTGCACAATGTTCTTTTCTTCTTTTTTTGTTGATAAAACATAGATTCCATTATTTTCATACTCATGTTTACTTTAAAATAAATTGATGCAAATGTAAGTTGTGCTAAACTTAATTGTACTTTTACTTAACTTTAACTGAAAGATGAAAAGAAAACTCAACTCACTTTGATATAAAAGAATTCTCCAATGATTTCAACCAGTTCAAGAAGTGTTAATAAATTTATATCCAAAAATACTCCTAAACTACCTCCAACTTCTCCCATTAAATTGGAAAACGTGTACCAATGGGATTCTCGGATCAGAGTACTTGTTGAATCCAAATACTGACAAGTGGTGCTAAAAGTCATGTCTTTTGCATAATTATTAATTTGGCAACTGTAGAAAAATAAATGTTCAGAACATTTTCTTGGACATTTGGCTCTGCAGTCTTTTTTGGACTTCATTACTTTTATGGATATTTCCCAGGAATCATTGAAGACTTCTGGAGTGTTACAATCTTCCAAAGAGAAATTTTTCATGTAGGGTAATCTAAGATAAAATTTTAAAAGTTGATATTATTTCTTTATTATTATATCTTTATTTTATATTATTAAAGTTATATTACAAATAGTAATTACAAAAAGTACTGTAAATATTACAAATTTATTTATAAGTTTTCTAAATTTGTTTATCAGTATTATAAATTTATAGAATATTTTCTGTTGAAAGAAATATTTACTACATTAATAGAAATTGTACAAAGATCTAATAATTTTTCAGAAGGCATGAAATTCACAACTTCTTTATAGCTTTACTATTTTATATTTGAATAATTGAGTTTTTTGATCTTTTTAGAATTTTTAGTTTTTTTTATACCGTATCCGTTTTTAAAATATTTTATAACCCAGATCTGAAAGAGAAGTGTACTAAAATAGTGAAAGAAAAGTGTACTTAAAATTTAAAAAAAAAATAAGAGTATATAATAAAATCGGTTGTTATCGTTATGTCTGCCTCTCTTTTTTGACTGGCAAAATCCTTAGAAAAATAAGTGAATCACTTCAAAAAATTCAAGCAGATTTAACGTAAGTTTCAATGTCTCCTAAAAGAAGGATGCTGCTACTGGGCAGAAATAATAAAGAACACTATTCCCTTTTTATTTTTTTACACTGAACAGGGTGGCCCAAAAGTACCGCACCATAGGCTGGATTACAATATATGCTCAATGTGATGTCCACCGATGTCAAAAAATAATTGTTGGCGTGCTTCCATGACTCGCAGGATGGGAGTCACCAAGTCTGGCGTGAAAGCGCGACACTGCAGCAATTCCCTCACGCAGATGCGGTTTGTCTCTGATCTTCAAACTGTACACTTTCAATTTGCAAAGTCCACTGGATTTAAATCCGGCCAGCGGGAAGCCCATTCTAGTGATTCCCAACGGCCAATCCATTCTTGGAAGTCCTCATCGAATCAGTGACGTACCTGTTTGTCATAATGGGGGGGGGGGGTTCCATCCTGCATAAATCACTACGGACGCAAACCAATTACGTCTAAGTCGGAACAAATAAGTTACCCAACATAGTCAGATATGTTTCGCTGTTGACAGTTTCTTTAAAAAAGTTGAGACCGATGAATCGGTTTTTCCACAGACCACATCAAACCAGGATGCGGTCGGCTCCTTGTTGCTTGACGTCAGATTCTGGTCAGATTAATAGTGCATATTCTTTCGGTTTACCTCATCATTTACATAAATAGGCTTCATCTGAGAACATGACTTTGGACAAAAATTCTGCATTCCTCTCCATGAACATATTTCAAATCGACGGTCCGGATTGTCCTTTGACAATTGATATAGTAATTATATCTTTTGTTTCTTGTGCAACTTGTGTTTCTTCATGATGCCCTGAATGGTTGTCCAAGGAACGCCCAGTTCCCAGCTTATTCAGCGTGTTGATTTCTTTGGGCTTGCATACATCTTTGCCATGACCGTTTCCTCCATCTCTGCTGATGTGCTTGGTCGTCCTGATCGGCGCGCATCCATCACATTCCCTGTTGATTTTGAATGTTTCAAGCAATCTCCCAACAGTGGTGTGTGTTACTTCTTCTCGATCCGGGTGCCTTTGATTAAATTCTGCGGCGACTTCCCTTTAAAAGTAGCCTTCGCGTCCACAGAGCAGAATGATTTCTAATTCGTTTTCAATAGTCAACATGGTTCACCTGTACACAACTTGTTATATATTGTAATTCAGCATATGAAGCGGGACATTTAGACCATCATCCAAAAAGTTATTTTGTATATTAAATATGTTTTCAAGTTTTAAGGAGTGAAAGCAAAAACATAATTTCTGATTATACAGTACAGATTTCTTTGGAGATACTTGGGAAAAAGACCAAAAAAAGAAGTTAAAAAATTTTGTAAGAAGTGACATTATAACCAATGAAGTTTTAGTGAACAATTCAATAGCGTTGACTTATCTAAAATGTCAAATGGTAACGTCATGATTCACCCAGTATCCGAATTCTCAATGGTGTAGCCTTATTTGACCTTGTAAAACATTAAACAACAATGGGTTTATTTTGAAGATATGATTATTCTTAAAATAAAGATATTATATTTCACTTTAATTTAAGCTTTTGAGGAACCTTATTCTAATCAGTTTTGAAAATTAGTGTTACATGGAACAAAATATTTGTTATTGAAAAAAAAAAAGAGTTACCTGCATGATACCTGGGAATACAAAATATGTTTGAGACAACTTTCAATACATTGTTCAACTTGTTTTGATTCAGAACAAGGAGTATTCCATAAATTCAAGTTTTGAACCTATGAAATATGCAAAAAGTTTATGAACGGAAAAGAAAGCAAAGCCAATTACAGATCAAGTTCTTAGTTAATTATCGAAAATATTACTGAGAAATATCAAATGTTCATAATTAAAAAATGAAACTAGTTTTTCAAATATTGATAGTTATGTAGTTTTTAGTAAAGAAGAATAATAATTTTAGAATGAGGTTTTTTGCTGATTATAAAAAGTACTATATTCCGTCACAAAAGAACAAAACAAAAATGCCCCTATAACTTCAAATCGATATACATATATATCATGTATTAATCGAAATTAATCGAAAAAGCAAAACTCAAAGCAAGACCTTTACAATGAATCTTTAGCAATTTAGAAATTTAGAAAAGTATGTATCTTCATAGAAACAATTATGTGTTTTTTGTATTGGCATTTTCAAATCCCACATCATTGTCCGGCTTTATATATATATTGTAACGGTACCAGAGAAATTTAGTCTTTCAGGGGTTGTTCGGGTATTTGTTGGGCGCCAACCGAAAAGTCCGTTCGGTAAATTTTCTCTCTACCCCCTCCAAAGTCGTTACATGCCCGGTAAACTAACCCAGTATTCTCGATGGTCGCACGGGTCCACACTTCGCATTCACGCACAAAGAAGCACAACACATTCACCACATTAATTAAACTTAACAATTTTATTCAACACTGCAAATAATAATATGTCACTTCACTTGAGAATAACAATTTCGGCGAAGCTATGGCTTATAACGACGCACTGAAATAGACGAATAATTTGCACTAACTGAACTGGGAAGCATTAAATAACTCGCGGAATCCTGCACGGATGTACACGTGCATTGAAACACCAATAAATTATGAACTAAAATCACACTTACTGAGCACTAAATAACTTGCGGAATCCTGCACGGGTGTACACGTGCATTGAACACAAAATTTGCAAGCCTTGCTTTGCAAATTAATTACAGTAATTTTTCTCACAAATAATTTATAGAAATTTAAGGCTATCCATGGGTTGCCTATTCTAACTAAAGATAACTTGGTTTAACACGCCCTATTTCTAACAAACAAGTCGACATGACTTCGATTTGCCGATAATTTGAGACGCGGCTGCCAATACCTCGCCCGCGGCGGTCGACGAGGCCAGGTGCATTGTAGCAAAGGTTAAGAGAGCAAAACGGTGAGGGAACAGCAGGCAAGAGAGAGCGAACTCCCCCGAACACCCCGTTAAATAAGTTTAAGATCACCGCTGTATGACGTCACGCGTCCCCTTGACCATACAGATAGCAGGATTGCATATCTGCCCAAATAAGGGAGATGACCTCATTATTACCTCATATCGGGAGATAATGCTGATTAACCAATAAAATTACAATGCTTACAACAATTCCTAATATGGTATGATGACCTCATGGAAATTCCTAAGAATAGGAAATTCCCAAACTCAAATAAACTCGGCTGAATTAAAGCGAAAAGAAAATTAATTTCTTATTTTAAAAACTAAATCTAATCTAAGCTAAATGAAGCTTAAATCCTTAAATATCTTAAAATTAATCTAAACTCCTAAATCTACCATATTAAATTCTAACATTTAAAAACTTAAAGATTTATTCCTAAAATTCCTAAGATTCTGAGTAAAACCAAATTAAAGCCTAAAATAAAAAGATAAAATAAAGTAAAATCACTGACAATAACTAAAACTAAAATAACGAAGTCTTTTGCCATTAGCCTTTACACAATAATAATATTAAATTCTAATATTTCAAATTACAATAAGTCAACATATGAGTATTGTCACAATATAAAATCACGATAGCCCTCACTGACGGACTCAATAGTTCTTCTATTTGCCATGTAGCCAAAAAACCGAAATTTAGGAGAATTTTTCGTTAGATTGTCCTTGGGAAAATTAAACTATCGGGATTTGATTAACTACCCCTAAAGGTTGAAAAGGAATGAAATATCTAAATTAGCGCCACATATGCATCTGGTGGCGAAAATGGAAACTAAAATATTTTTTGGCATAATTTTCTTCCCCATCCTCTCCTTCAACACGAAATTTGACAGGAGTATTCTTTGTCAAAATCGAGTACATATGTATTCGATGAATTTTCCATATACAGATCCTAAGGGTTGTAAACGGGAGAGAGGAATACTTTTCTTAAGGGTATGCATATTTCCGAAACCGCTTGAGTTGCAAATAAAAAGTTTCACAAGAGTGCTCTTTGTCAAAATCAAAAATATAGATATTCGATGAATTTTCGATCTTCGAATCCTAAGTGGTGTAAAGGGGAGAACGAACAACAGGTCAAGACTGAAAATAGAAACTGGAGTAATGAACTGTAAATTAATTTTATCCTTAAGTTTTATTGAATACCAAAAGAAGAGAATATGGTAAACATGGATACCATGGACTTTGCTTGTATTCATTAATTTTTGTGCTATATATGGTTATGCTATATAACCATATATATTCAATATTCTGTGAAATATTGAACAAAGAATAGAATAGAATACGGAGCTTTCTGATATGATTATCATTTTACTGTAAGTTTTATTTCTATGTTAAGATATTATACGCTGATGAGAGAGATTTTCTGCAATTCAAGGTATTCGAACTTATGTATTCTTTAGGAATACATTTAGTTGAAAAATGCTAAGTACAATAATACAATTGGGAGTTTGTCATTTCTATCGAATCCACTTAGAACAGATATATGTTGTTCAGGAAATTATCAAGAATTATTTATCTATAAACAAACTAGTACAATGTCAGCTAAAACAAGCGAAAAGAATACTGAGGAATCTTATTGCAACACAATCCATGAAGTTAATATATCAAAAGACCAACAAAGAACTCATGAGTGACTGTTATAAGTCTAAGAATTGTGTTTGGGTGAAAGATAGTAGTGTATATTTGCATTGAGTTATTTAGTAACTTATCTTTTATTTTATTCAAACACGATGCATTTCATACCGCAAGGCATAAGTTAAAAAAATGCCTGAAAATGTGTTCCCATAACAACTGCAAGAAGCCTCTTGTTTAAGTAACAAAGACGTTCGTATCACGCGTGTGTTTGTTAAGAAAAGTGCTATTGTGTAATCAAATGAATTGTTGTGCAATTAACAAAATGTGCAGTGTGCTTTAGGTTTGTGTTAATCAGTCAGTAATTTTCTGGGGTTCCTATTCTCATGATGTTGTTAATGAGTGCTGTGCCTTTAATACTGAATCATTGAAAAAGCAAAAGGCTTCAATGATTAATGATTTAATACTAGGAAAAATCCAGATTGATTTTTCTTGTTAATCCTTGGAAATACCAGTGCCAGAAAAATGTATTTCCATTGATAAGCTGTTAAGTGAAATCGTTGTTCCAATATCGAGCGTAAGACGCCATATTGGATATATCTGTTGTGCTAATCTACAGGAGTAGATTTTAGTGCTAATCTACAGGAGTAGATTTTAGTGAAGACAACGATTATTCCAGACAACTGAATGCAGTGCCGAACATCTCTGTGTGAGTATGTTTTTTTATTTCCGCAGTGCTTCGCAGAATTCGTCATGTCCCTAGACGTTTTGGAACGCTTGCAACTAGGTTCTTTTATGCGTCGCAGTTAAGCTTTAGTTTAACCAATTGAGGAAAAGAACATTCAGTTAAAGTAATGAATAGCCTTAGAATTGAACTATAGAATAGTTGATGTTAAGAATTCCCATCCGTATTTTTAGAATGTTGATGTCAAGATGGACCTTACGTTAATGTAAATTTAATACTCGTTCATATTCCTATATAATTGAAGGAATCCAATTGCTGAGTGCAATATTGTGATATTATGTCTAAAAGATGATATTTTATTAAACATTTTCATTTACACTTTTACTATTGTTTTTACTTCCTTATTAAACCTTAGCATTTAATATGGAATTAACTTGCTTCTGCTAACATCTGCTAAGGGAAAAGCAATTAACATTCTTTTAACCGATTATTTGTTTAACACACAAGAATACTCATAAACAGTTGATGCGACAATCGGGCACCATACAAATTTTGAAAAAGATCAGCTTGCCTATGAATCGTCACATTGACAAACAAGAATTAGGGTGGTTAATTACATTAACGTTATTGGTTGTTCAAATCTATCCTTAACCTACATTTTCTGTATACCAACATTCATTGGTCGCTAAATCGCTGTCGAATCATCAAAATTCGAACTTCATAGCACTTCAATTCTTTTCTACTAAACCATTCCTCAATTATAAAACATCACAACCCTCCACGTAAATCAGTTATCAAGTCTCGATTCCGATTGAAATCGGACTCCTGCGATTTTGACGATAAATTAGATGTATTTATTTGAATAAAAGTTCCGAAAATAATGTTAGAAACGGCTAATCCTTTGGAGGTTCTTGCCTCTACAATTCTTGTCTTTCAGGAGAAAATGTGAACCTCGTGTTTTTTTCTTCTTCATGGAAGCTGCCATTTTGAAAAGTACTTGCTTCTGCAAAGTGATCTGGAAATGACATTAAATGTTAAAAACCAATTGCAGATGCTTTTAGAAACACGATAGGTTGCGATTCACCAATTTTTCAGATTTTGTTTCGTGCAGATCAACTTTTATTTGAAGAACTGAAGAATCAACTCACAACCGTTTCGATAGAGAGTTCGTGCACAGCGCCCATACTAAAGATGGAAGTAGAATTTAAATATGATGAGCAGGATAATAAGGTGGCTGATATAATAAAACCGTTTCTTAAAGGAAAGCTTTATAAATATCTGTGTGATTATCACAATCATTAAATGCTAAATCAATTTAAGTAAAATTAATGTTAAGATGAACATAACAATACAAGATGCTATGCTGAGAAAACCATGATGAAACGTGAACTTGATGCTCTGGTGTTGGTCTCTGTGCGATGTGAACTCGTGTTTGAGAATATATTATGGCTATGTCATGGCTGAAAGTAAAATCTGCAGTTTTAGATATTTATTAAGTTCATCCGAGTTTGTTTGCTTTTTTTGACTACCAAAATAAAAGACTAAATATGGACAACATAATAAAGATTCTATTGATAATTAATACTAATCATCGTTCTATTTCTGAACTTTTTGAGCAAAGAAGAATACAATATGAAGCTTTAAGATATGATTTTGAGTCTTCTTACAGTAAGTTTTATTTGCAAAAGTTATGATAACTTATTCTGATGACGACAGAAATTTTCCGCAAGTCAGATATTAGAACGTATATACTATTTACGAAAACATTTATTTATATATTTACAATGTTCTGCACAATTTATTTATTAAAACTATCTACAGAAACAATTTTATATGATTATACTAACCTCAGTAATTTCTACAACACATTTAGTATTAACAGAAAGAGGCCCTGGCATTCCAAATGATGGATCCTGAAACTCAGAGTTTTCTTCGGCTGGCAATTTACTTACCTATAAAATTAAAAATAAAATGAATACTTTTAATGCAGTAGTAAGATGATGATTCTCTATTAGACAGAGACAAATAATATTTTATTTAAAGAAAATTAATTTTCAATTTTAAAGACAATTTTAAAGAAAAGATTGAATTTTTATGAAACTAAGTCATTATATTTATAAAATTCCAGCAATTTTCATTGCGTAACAACGTACATTAAGTAAATTTCAACAGCATCTTTTGGCTAAACATAAAATGCAAATATAATGAAATACTTGATTAATTAAGAAAAGATAGAAAGTATGTAATAAGTTACACACATGCTTTATCTGTTATTTCATTCCCGTAATATAGGTAGCCAAGTAACTAACATTAAAAAAAATTGTTGAATTACCTTCAGTAGATGAAAGTATTCGTTCATAAAAAATTATCCTCAATATCCTGGAACACAACGCAAATTTTGAAGAATCTCTGTGTTAATCCAATGAGAGTATAACAATCATGAGGGTAATAGACAATTCCTCAAGACTATGAGGACACTGATCGTGATATCGAAGTTTACATGAATACTGTCATATTCCGAGATTTTCATGCAATAATTATCAGTTCTTTTTCTTCACTAAATGAAACAACATAAATAAGCAAACTTCAATTTCTGCACAGTTAACTTTTCTGGAACAATTGGGAAGACAGATTGAAATGCACAAATTAAGAAGAAACCTTAATTTATGTTGGCTAGTGACAGGCCCTTTTGCCTTCTATCACTGATCAGTCCTAGACTTCAATATAATAACTAGGTTAGATGACGGCCCTTCACGATCAAATTAGTGACCGGACCTCTCTGAACAGGTGCAAGAGCTGATATAACATCTCTAAATTTGGTAAATGAATTGAAATACCACTTTATCAATACATATTTATGTTTAATAAAGATAGTAGTCATCGTTGTGACTGTGATTATAACGTAAAAGTTTTAATTATATAGAGATGAGCAGTTCTAGTGTATAAAAATTTTGAAACCCTTTTGCAACTGCAAGCAAATACAGTTGTGATGTAGTTAAATATAGTTGTTATAAGCAAATATAATACTTATGGTAGTATCCGACGAACCCTCTTATGTTTTCAAAATTCTGTTTAGACTATTTTGTTGTTTATAATTATTTTTAAAAATATATTTATAATTTAATGTTACATAACCATTAGAACCTTACGTTATAATAAATACAGAATAAATACATGAAAGAAAGAAAGAAAACATCCATGTCGGGATTTCAACAAAGATTCAGGAATATCAGCAAGTTCGCCTATGCATGTTCAACAATAGAAAGTTACAAATTAGGAATAACTTGCTTACGGAAAATCCATAAAAATAGGAAAATTTCTCTCTCATCCTAGCTACATTGCAGCAACAGCGTATATTAACTTATGACTGGGTACAACTTGGACACTCAAAAGTAGATACTCAAGTACTTGCGATTTCCTTATCTCGTAGTCTCTACTTAAAAACACAAATAAATAATAAATCTAGATGCAATCTTACTGTAGTTATTTAATCTTCAACTAATGTCGAAAGTTACTTACTCTTATATAGAAGTCCGTTCCAAACCATTGTTTCTCAGGTGGCTTAACAAGAATCTTCTGAGTAGTTAAGGCTCCAGCGAAATATTTTAATTCTAATTAAAATAAAGTAAATGTTTTTACGTAGAGATAAGAATGTAAGGAGTGGTAATGTATCTTATAGCACAAACACAAACACGCACAAATTAGGATAAAAATATATAATGACATTTAACACACTAACGACTTCGGTATTATATCTTCAACTTTTTTCGAGTTAATACATAAAATTAAATGAGTTCCAATTTAAATACCATTACGAATAAAAATCAAGATGAAGAAACCAATTAGAAAGCATCTCACCACAATCCAATCAGAAATCAGTTTCTGAATATGGCCATTCAGAGTCTATCCTAGCGGACCAATTGATATAATAGCATCATGACGATATGAACATAAATTGCCGATCAGTTGGAGGTCTATTCTAAGGAAAAACAAGAGGGGGGGGATTGAAGTTTATATTTATTACTACAATCATTGAAATATGCTTTTTCTTCTTTTCTTTCTTCTTCTGAAAATGATACTGCAGAATACACCGGATAGAAAAAGAAACCTGGTAGAAAAACACCTGGTAGAAAAAGATGTTCCAAAATAAAGATAGTCTCTTTACATTACTAATGAATTCATTTTTAGCCGATGCTAGAACACTAGGATTGTCTACATCTATAATGTGTCCAGATTCCGAAACGTGAAGAACAGATATGCATAGAAAGTCAAAAGACTTTCTGTAGAGATAAGGCCTAATGTATTCCTTGATATATAGTTGTCGTAATTAGAGCACCTAATTTCCACCGATGGGCGGTTACTATCCACGCCTTCATGACGTCCAGAAGACACGGGTGCCCACGCGGGGGGGTCACGGTGCAGACTGCGCCATTAAAATTCGGGGGGGGAGGGTCCAAAAAATTAAAAAGAGTGTAAAAATTTTTTTTTTTTTGGTTGTCGATTTGGAGAATCCTTTTTTTTTTCGTTTTGCCCTAATGCAAATGTGGGCCAAGCCCCCCCCCCCCCCCCGTCAGATCTTTGAGAGGGGGGGGGGCCATCAGGTCTTGGGGGGGGGGGGGCACCTCTGCAGAAGACATCATTTGTTTCACTTGGGTGAGATTCTGACTGGTCAGATCAGTAAGTGATTCCTGATAGGATTTTGATGGCAAACTTTCAGATTGGTTTTCTTCACTCAGTTAGTCGTAATTATTTTAGAATTAGAATCCAATTCATTTTATGCATTCACTCAAAAAAAGGTTGAAATGTAATATCGAAATCGATAGGTTTTTTTTTAAATTATAAATACACATAAATTTTCTGTGCGTAATTATGTATATAATTTAGTCTAATATGTTCGTGTTTTTAAATGTTTTTAAATTTATGCTGATAGTAATAAAATACAAATTGTAAGAAACAATATAGCAACAAAGTTATCAATTTCAGCAATAATTTTATAAATGATATCCTTTCAAAATTTTGCAAGGTTTTGAATTAAGTTTAATTTAATTTAATTAATTATTTGTAAATTAGTAGTTTGTGCATGCTAAACGTCATATAAAATATTAATTTCTTCTCAATAAAGTTTTAATCAATAGAAAAGTTATTATCTAAACTATTATTATTAATCGTAATTTCAGAAAAAGAATTGTATTAATACCACAAATGAAGTCATTTACTCCTTATTTAGTCATGTCGTGCTAATCAAAAAAGGGGCGTGGGACTGACCATCCGACCTCCACTAATCCCGTTGGTCGAGAATGGCTGGGAGTCTAACTTCTTGCACACCCGAAGACCAGCATGGCCTGTTGCTGTACGACTTAACTTTGCTAACCAAAAAAATCAATTTCCTTAGTTGCACTATCTAGTTATTGTTTTGTATATTTACATGCAATAAAAAATATGCAGACAAAATAGTAAATATCTAAAGTTAAAATTTAGTGCCGTATTACAGATCTAAATGGTAAAAATACTAAGCACCTGAATAAAAATTAAAATCACATGTGAATCCATTTACTACATTTTTAGATTTTAAAAAAGGTTCTGTAACAAATAGGGACACTGGTTTTGTTCCTGTAATACAGATGATCACTGCTGATTTCTAAAATGGTTTATTAATTAGTTTTATTTAATTGATTTAATTATTTTCTTATATGTGAAAATTGTAATTAATGGAAAAATAATAGAACAAGTATCAGAATTTAAATATTTAGAAAACATAATTTCATGTTATAACGATGAGGCAAACCTGATATCAAACATACAGACATACAACAAAATGAATGGAATAATTAGAAGAAGATTCGGAAAACAAATGACGAAAGAAACACTACTAAGATTACATAATATTACAGCCAAAGCAGCAATTAAATATGGGAGTGAAACCTGGATATTGAAACAAAGAAACAAACAAAGATTGGAAACTACACAAATGAAATTTTTGAGACCTTTATTAGGATTTACACGTCTCGACAAAAAGAAAAATAATTATATTCGAGCCCAACTTAAAACTCCAAGTTTAATTCAAGAAATTCAAAATTACCAAAAAAATCGGCTTAACCATATAGAAAGGATGTCCAACGATAAGATTCCAAATTTAATTTTGAAATATAAACCCAAAGGAAAAAGAGACAGAGGACGACCAAAAATAAGATGTAAAGATCAAAATCATCTTCAGAGCTAGGAACAGACAATCATTGTCTATACCTAAGATGTTCAAGACACAGACAAGACATATGTTTCGTGTATAGGAATGTAGACCTGACCGTTTCATTCTGTTTTTGGTTTCGACTGTTCTAAATAGTTTGGTTCAATACTATCTGATTAATGAGATTTATTTAAATTTATGTTATAATTGTAAATGTTTGATTTTTTTTAATATTATTAAAACTATATTTTATTCTTTTAAATATTTTATTTTTATAATATTTGATTGTGAATTAGCTTAAGAGATTATCAGCTTAATCTGGGAATGTTAAGCAGTTAAATAGAGCATACATTCCCTTCCATTGTTATGCGATTCCTTTCCATTGTGCTTCTAGTGAAAAGAAGAGAGCAAGGACGGTCGAGGATAAAAAAGAAAGAGACGTTAAGCAGGCACCCTGTAAGAACGCTTATTTCTGTCGCTTCTCCCTTCCGAAAGGAAAAGATGGGGGAGGTGCAGGAATGATAAGAAGAAAAAAAAACGGAAATCGTAAGAACACTTAGGATTATCGTGATATTCAGACACAACCTTATGGTCAAGGCAATAGCTTGCCAAAATACTGATAAGTCCGAACCGGGGATCGAATTCCGGCGTCGGAATTGAGTGTTTTTTTCTTCTTCGTGTTTGTTATTCTTCATAGGAGACAAAGTGTAACTATCACCTTATAGGTGCGTCGTACATAGTTATTCAAACATTAGAAGCATTAATTTATCTTATCATAGTGTGTAACTCAATCCAAAAACAAAATGGATCTGGGGATAAGTAACAACAACAACAAGGGTATTGTTAGGCTGTTGCGTTGGACGCTGGAAAGTTTTCCCTTTTCCCTGAGCTACGTTAGCGGAACAGCAACGATTTTTTTAATGTTTTAACTTTGATAATTTTAACTAATATGATTATTATTAAAGACGTTAAATTGGTTAATTATCTTGTTGTTATGATCTTACTTTATTTTTTTCTTTATCTTGTTGTTATGGATTTTATTAATTTAAAAACGTAAATTTGGCCGCCTTTGGAAAATCTTCCCTGATAGATGCATCTTCCACTCCGTTGTAATGACTTAAATGAATGCTTTCAGAGGAGGGTTCAGATTTAAAATATAAGGTATATGGCCTAAATATCGCCCAGGTTCCTAATGCCGCCCAGGGCGATGTAGGACGGGATAGTGATGCTATCACACGGGAACCGATGGAGACAATTTGCCTTCTTTCCATTAGCATGCTGTGTTCGTTTGGTGGTGTTAGTTCAACCCGTTTATTTTTTATGAATTCTTGAAGTTTTTTCGTTCTGGTAAGTTATGAACCTTCTGTTTCTTTTAGTGCTGCAGCTTATGAATTATTCATGCCATCGCAACCATCTAATATCGTGAAGTAGTGAAAGAAATAACCTATCTCTTGATAAATGTCTGTCACTTGTTAGAGGTAGCCGGTTTGTCTGTAGCGTCCCCCAAATTAACAAGCTAGAGAGTGCCCAATATCGCCTACCTCGTTGTTCCATTTATCGCCCACTGTGCGATATTTTATTTTGGTTTATTACAGATGTCTCAACGTAAGACATGGGACAGAGAAGTTGTCACAGCTGTAAAAAAATGGGCCTTCTGAAAGCTTCCAAAACATTTTATGTCCAAGTTCTTGTGAGTGGGTCACCATTCACAATTGCTCTAATGTATTCTCTCAGCAAAAGGAAACTAAGTCCTAAGGGGCTGAACTTAGACGATCCAAAGCAAAAGAAGCTCGCAACACCCATAAAGAATTGCGAAAAGATTAAGAAAAAAAACAAAAAAATGCAAAAAAACAAAGTATTTAATGGTGTGTGCGATATTTGGAACACTTTCACAAAATTCAAAATATGAGGTTTGCCTGAACACAAATTGAGGAAAAATACAAAGTAATAATTATATCAATAATTGGTTCAGGAACATGTAAGTGAAGGTTCATATGATATATTGTAATTGTTTGCAAGCAACTGAGACGATAAATGACAAGAATATGGGCAGGTTTTCTTAGATGGGCGATGTTTGGGCCATATATCTTATATATATATGTTTTCGAAGATGAAAACAAAGATTCTTTATAATAATTACAGAAATTATATAAAAAAATGTTTTAAATGTCTTTCAACGTACCATACATTTTAAAAATATGATATATGATAGCTATATGTGTGAATATCTGACACTTGCTATTTTATAATTATTAGGATGAGGTCTGTGCAATTTGTAAAGAGAATCTAATAATGATGTATAATGTTACAATAAAAGGTTGCGACTCACTGCTTTACTAAGTTACATCCCCAAATAGCTATTTCACTCTCATTAGCGAACATCAGATGAGAAGAGTCATCAGTTGGTGACTATTCCCAGCTGACGTTTAATCATTAATGTATTGATATACATTTTTATTTAAATGGATAACAGCACATGTATTTTCTTTATTTTATTTTTAATGCTTATTTTTTTGTTCTAAGTTTAATTTTCATTCGTTTTGACTTTGATTTATGATGAAGTTGATGAGGAATCAATTCTATTCTTACTTCTTAATGATTAATAATAATAATAAAGAAAAAGATGGAGAATTTCAAAAACTTTTCACGTAGCTTCACTTGTAAAATAATGAAAACTCTTTAGCGCTTCATTCAATTTTAATTTTTTAATAAAAATTTACTTGAAAATAAAGAGTAGATAACTGTTTATACCACCAATATCTGCTATTACACATCTGCCACCTGCAGTCGGTAATTCAGAGATCATATTCTTTTCAATACATTTTCTGTCGTTTTTGGAGGTCGAGCACTACAATGATAATCACAAAAAATATATAAAAACAATATAATTGTAATAATAATTATTACAAATTTATAATTTACTTATAAATTTATAATTCGATATGTGTTTTTCGTGTGTCAATAATAGTTAATACAATTCTAGTTGTAATAAAATTCAAAGAACACACATGTTTTAAGTTTGAAAAAAATATATTAAAGAAGTTTTTTAGACATTAAATTGCGGAAACCGGTTTTGAAGCGCTTGCACAGGGCTTGAAAATCGGTTTCCGCAATGTAATATATACCAAATTTCTTTATTATATTTTTCAAATTAAAAAAAATGATTGTTCATTGAATTTTATTTCAACTTGAATTGTATTAAATTTATAAGTCCTAAAATTAACAGTAGCATTATTTTTGGATTATTATTTTTTTGGTAGTTTCGTAATTTATGTGAAAATGTCAATTCTTCTTTCACAATGTGATCTTATAAATTCCATTTTTGTCCTATTTACCAACTGCTTAAATTTATAAACAATAATGGGTAAAACCAAATTGTTTACCAAGTGACATCCTGGAACAACTGTTTTACGCTGTTTGGAGATCACCAGTAAGGAGCAATCACCAGTAAACAATGAGGTCTGAGTACTAAGGCTAATAATGATCAAATTGGTCTCACCCATTGTTGTTTGTTAATAATTCAATGCCCAGATTAAATTCTTATGTATTAAAAAAAAATCATTGAGGCCGGCGAACGGCTGGCACATGAATTTTCTCACTAATATTTCATTAGTGAGTTTTTTATTGTTTATTTTTGCTTTGGAGGCACCACTGTGCTTCAGACGATCATTCTTATTTGAATTTATCTTTAAACTCATTCATTTAACTATTATATGTTTTTGATTTGTTTCGAATTATCCAATTATTACTAAATATTTCACTAATGATTAATCAATCACTATTTTTCTAAATATAAATGCAATGATTGAAGATTAGAGTATTTTCCTTATTCTTTTATTTAACGTTTTCCTTTATTTTAACGTTTTCAATCTTAACTCAAAAGAATTTATAAATAAACCTAAGAATTCTTACAGTTCAAAACAATAATGTGTGTAAATATTAGTATTCTATCTACACAAGTTTATCCTTTAATTAATAAACAGTTAATTATTTGAGTCAGGTGCTTTTAAAATATGTTAATGATTTACAGTTGGAGTTTAGTAACTTTATGTGAATGTGAAAATACTGATTACCTAAATATTGTAGTCTAAGTTTAAAAATTATTAATAAAAAGTAAGAATCGTAACTACGTACCACAGTTACCAAGTCAACATGTTTCTTATCAATTTCGTACATGTTCCAAATGTCTGTCATATTTATATTGGGAAGTCTTAACATTTCGGAGAAAGGTAATTTTTGGACTTCATCTTCCGATACTTCAAAATGCTTTGCGTACAGTCTCCTAATTCGTTTAGTCACTAAATTTTCATTCATTAAGGTGAAAGGACAAACCACAATTTTTCCTTGCTCCGGAATAGCATCTAATTTGCGAAATTAAACTACAACTGCTGGATTCCCAAATCCGTATTCATAAAAACAGCAACCACACTGATAGCAACAGATACATAATAGAATAAAGAAACACAGAACCCACAACATCTTAAGTATGAAATTGTAAGAAGAACTTGTCACTCGATCAAGTCCTGCAATTCCTACTCCGTATTTCTTGCTTGATCTTGGGGTTAATTTACTTGAAGTTATTGCACAATTAGTATTGTCAGTGTTCGAATCTTTCCAAAAACAAATCGTTTCTAAGCTTTTCTGTTTTTCTTGGTTCATTGTTTCTACACTGTTAATATGTTTTAAGGAAAGACTTTCAGAATTCATCTTTAACAATATTTTGAACTTTCTTTTTTTTTTAAAAATATCAGTTTCTATTTGTAACTTTTTCGGTTGTTTGTTGCTTGATCGTATTTTCTGGAATACTGGATTTTCCTGAAATAAGATAAAATTTTCTCAGTCAAAGAAACCAAAATTAAATTTTCGAGGCATTTTGAAAATTATTTTTAATGAAAACGAAGGTAATTTCATAAAAATCATCATTGGGATGTTTTTACAGGAAATAAGTTCAATGTACTTTAAAATACATAATATACTTTGAATGAAAGCCATTATTAAAGTTTTTAAGATTAAAATTGTTTCTTTCAGCATTTTCAATTATTAACAACGGGCAAGTGTGAACAGGATCTCTCACAAAGAAATAGAAGTTTTATTAATGCAAAAAGTTCCTCAAATGAAATTGAAAAATTACGTAAACTTTGTCCCTTCACCTAATGTTTTTCTTTGTCTTTTTTATCCTTAAACCTGAAAGTAATACCTAATAGGTCTCCTTTTGTTTTCAAGTTAAAGCTGCTAATAGAAACGGTTGAATTTTTTCATTTCCTATAAAAACTAATTAATTCCACATTGTTTTCTTAAATTGCTTAAATCCGATTACTACAATCACATGTAACACCCTGCAATATAATGGAATACTTAATAGATTAATATACATATGAAGTATACTGTTAAGGGTTACGTTTAAAGATGACGCTATGAAAAATTCCCTTAATAAACTACATTCCTAAAATATCACAAACTATTTTTCTTTTCGTTTACTTTATTTTAGCATGTAAGTTTAACGTGTGTGAATAAACTGATAATAAAAATAAAAAGCCAACACAGATAATGAATCTTAAAAAACATTTAAACACATTAAAAATTGACAACATGTTTCGAGCATCTCACTGCAGCTCACTTCAAGAGTGAAATAATACAGAATACAAGTGGAATTTATACATGGAAAATTCAATGAAAAGGAAGCGTGGTCAGGTGACTTAATGGA
>JAFIDM010000006.1:12878008-12901380 GCA_023159025.1 Thereuonema tuberculata
GCACGTTAAACCTTCTTTATTATTAAATTTTCGAATTTTCGTTGGGCCTTATGCCTTTATTAAATGCCTTTCGAGCCGAGCTCAATGCTGGCCGAGGTAATTTTGCTGTGATGGTTACAGCGTTTTTGCTTTAGTTGTTTGCTCTCGACCGGGTCCCACTTTCCTAACGGCGAGGCGGGATCATAGGTATCGACGCATTCTGAGTTCCATTATCAAAGCTAAATCTGGCTGATGAGTCCTAAAGAGGACGAAATAGCTATCCCAGATTGCTTTTGATAATGACTCAATGCGTTAAAAGCAAACAATTCTTACGTATTTGTGCAGTTTCAGATGTTTCTTACTCTTTTCATATTTTATTTTTATTTTACAAAAAAACTATATCTTGTGGTCAAAGGTAGAACTACGTGTTGTACCTTTGTCCGGAGGGTATTGTAACTTTGACTAGGTGATAGTAGAAACTGACAGTTAGAGAAGTTATTTAATTAACATTTTTATTCAGAAATGTATACATTTGGCAAATATATGCAATTCAAAGTAAAATAATAAAAAACATGAAATAAATTCTAATGGCTTAAGTAGCCTACTTCTGCCCCGTTACTCTACATTATACAATGAAAAATCAACTCCAAAAGATAAGACATTCTTTTAATCGAGCTGGCTGTGCCGCCAGCTGTGGTTGGATTTGGTAGCCTGGCCACAATATTTTGTAGTTCTACGTCGTAGAGCCGCTTATTTTCTTGGATGAATTTTGCCATCTTCGGTAGTTTTTTTTCAAATATTTAACTTAAAATAATCACATGCTGCTTCCTTTATTTGGGCCACAAAGTATTTCTTGTTTTTTTTTTTGTTGCTGTCAGCTTGACAAGGACATAACTTTCTTCAACTAAATCTTGTTTTTCAAAGATTAATTCCTTCTCCAACTCATGGCATTCATCTGAAAGATCGAAAACACTTTCCCCTGATGAATATTCAACATCAGGCTCAAAATCGTGGACAAACAGTCGATTGTTTACTATCTTTGGATAAGATTTGGTAAAAAAATAAAAATTTGGCAAAAAATATTTAAATTTCTATCTTACATAATGCTATAATGACTGTAAGTAAAAACATTTACATATTAAGTAATGTTGTACCATTGACCTGATCAGAGGAACAACACCCTGCTGTGGTCAAAGGTACAACATCAGTCAAACTTACGTTTCACGCCATGCTACAATTTTTAGGTTAATCCAGTCACATTAAAAGTCCTAGCAATAAATCTATAGGCATAGATGTATTACTCATTCTTGTTAAAATAATAATCAAAAGAAAACAAACAATGTTATTAAAGAAACATTCACTTGCAAAATACTTACTTTTCGGTGATGGTATTATAAAAATATTTTTCACTCCTTGCAAGTCAAAGAGCTAACTGCTACTGAAGGTTTAAAGGCGCAAATAGTGGGAATATTACACACATTAAAGCTTTTAAAGTATGCTCGTAGATGACATCACAATCAAGGGTGGTCAAAGGTACAATCGGTCAAAAGTAAAACACCTACAGTCAAATTAGACAAAAAGTTGGCCGAACCCGGACATTTGAAAAAACAAGCTAAAAATTGGTAGAAATGTTACGGATGATGTCCTAATTGAAATCCCGAAATTCCCGAAAAATCTATCTTGGGGAAAATCCGCCATATTGGAAAAACGGCCGCTGTATAGGATTTGTCGAGTTTTAAGCATAGCGACTGAACCGAGCGTCCGATAGAATGCATTTTTGCTCCAAAATTGGTTACAATATCTATTACAGTTGAAACATTAAAAGGTTTGAAGAAAAAAAGGTATTGTAATGGAATATGCTGGGTTAAAATGTAACTTTAGAGCCAAAAACTGGTCGAAAAGAGCATAATATATACTTTGACTTACATGTGTATAACGTGTGTACGTGACTGAAACAAATTAAACATAGAACAACCAGTTTAAAAAGCTGTCATTATTGATAAAAACCCTCCAACTGCAGTTTGAAAAAAAAGACACGCCGATGAGCTAGTTTTAAATTGTGGGTGCGGTACTTTGAGATGGTTGGCTTCATGCGTCTGTTTGTCAGAGCTGAACGTTCTGGAGATTGGACTCCTCACTTGCCGTGTGTCCAAAGAATAATTCCGTATTTCCACTCTGCGATACATCTCAGCTCGAGGATGTTACATCAATTTGTCAAGGAAGGCTGCTTCACTGTCAGGAGATCTGCAAAGTTCTGGTCAGGCATATGGACCGATATAACTATAGAGCAAGTGTTGATGAGAAACATGAAGACGGCGGGTGGGCTCACACGTGGACGTGGATTGACGGATAACGTCACTACTCGATGGGTTTGTGCAATGCCTTCATCTGAACATGTAATAGACGCCACTGAAAGTTTTTGTGGAGTCTTCGCCGAAGCCACCGATCAACATGTGGAGCTAAGAGATTCTCGGCAACTGAGAGATAAGGCAGACGTTCGCAAGATGGTAGACTGGCTCCAGTCCCACCATCCTTTTAACGACTCAACGAACCTTCTAGTGTCCTTATCTATCGGTGTAGTAGACGACGATACAATTAACTGTGATGAGGCTCTCTCCCGTGGTAATGAAATCAATCACAAGTCAACGATTCAGTACAGTCCACTTACAACGAAACGACAAAGTCATGACTTTTGCCACTGCGTCAAAAACGGCCAAGATCAAAGACACTATCGTCGAAATCAACCCTAATCAACTTTTTCACCGATTGCTGTGTGTTGTGCGTGATGATGTTGACCTCGAAGAGTACCTGACATATGAACTTGCAGCAAGGCCTCAAGCGCTGTTTGACGGGACGTTGATGCGGAAAGGCACTAAGTCTGGATTGATCGACGTTTTAGAAGAGATAGCGCCGTCCAAGAAACTTTCCAGTGAACGCAGAATTTACAGTCGATGGCGGGTTCCTCCTGCACCAGGTTGTGTGGGCGCGTCCAGCAAATTTCAGCCACATCTGCTTCCAGTATGTGAAGTACGTGAAAAATCAGTGGATGTAATACCACTTCTGCTCCTTTCAGAAAAGGCAAAAAGGAATCTTTCAAGAAGTTCAAGCGAGACGATTTTTTAAGGGAGACAGTGTCGGTCGTCAACTTATAAACTCTAGATTCCAGTTTGGATGGGGAATCGCCTGCCGGAGGCAGAGCGGGGATGAATGGCTCATGCAGGTCAGCTGAAACCCATTGCAACTAAAGAAGAACCAGCACCGGAGCGGGTACTGAACTGTAAACTGAACTGAACTGATCCTGCAACTGTAACAGTGGTTGCGAGAAGAGATGCGGGTGCAGAAGAAACTATGTGCGGCTAACGCGCAGGACATCGCTGCACAAATCATATAGAATACGCTGACTCTGATAGCGATGACGACAATGAACCTTTGGCCGACGTGTTGTCATAGAAACGGTAAATAATTACAAAATTTAAAGACCACTTTTTACTGTTATTAAATCGACGCTAATCTAGGTTATATTTTTTCAGATCATGCATTACCGTCAAAGATTTTCGCGAGTGAGTGAACAGCAAGTCGAGCTCCAGTGATAACACGAAACAAACATCCTAACTTTTACCCTTCATAATGTATTTGTATTGCTGTTTATGCCTATATTTCACACCTTGTGTTATGAAGTCTTCTTTGATTCATTTTTTGTATGTTACGATAACATTTATTATAATTGTAGACCAATTTTCGTTTGTTGCATTTACATAAATATTATTCTTTCTTAAGCACCAAAACATGACCTACAATTATTAATTTTAGTGTTTTGGAAGATAACACAGCCTGAATTAAGTAATTTGGCGCAAAAACGAATTCAATCAGACGCTCGGTCCGGGCGCTATGCTTAAAACTCGACAAATCCACGATGGGGGTGGTTTCTTCAAAATTGGGATTTTTCCCCAACATGGATTTTTTGGGAATTTTGGAAAATATCAATCAGAACACTATTCTCAACATTTCTACCAATTTTTAGCTGGTTATTTCAAATGTCCGGTTCAATGTCTAATTTTACTGGACTGTAACTTATGCTGATGAAAACAGAAATTTTCCGCAAGTCAAGATATTAGAACGCATATATTATTTACGAAAACATCTATTACAATTTTCTGCACAATTTATTAATTAAAACTATCTACAGAATCAATTTTATCTGACACTATATTTTCATTTAATGAAAACTTTAATACTAACCTCAGTTATTTCTACAACACATTTAGTATTGATAGCAAGAGGCCCTGGCATTCCAAATGATGGATCATGAAATTTAGAATTTTCTTCGGCTGGCAATTTACTTACCTATAAAATTAAAAATAAAAGGAATACTTTTGATGCAGTAGTAAAATGATAATTCTCCATTAGACAGAGACAAATAGTATTTTATTTTAGATAATTTTAAAGAAAAGCAGATTGAATTTTTATGAAACTAAAAAATGTTGTATTTATAAAATTCTAGCAAATTAAGTATTTCCATTATAATTTCATTGAGTAACAAACGTACATTAAGTAACTTTCAACAGCATCTTTTTGGCTAAACACAAAATGCAAATATAATGAAATACTTGATTAACAAGAAAAGATGGATAGTATGTCTCAGAATAAGTTACACACATGCTTTATATGCTATTTCATTCCAATAATATAGGTATCCAAGTAACTAACATTCAAAAAATTATTGAATGACCTTCGATAGATGATAGTATTCGTTCATAAAAAAATATCCTCAATATCCTGAAACACAACGCAAATTTTGAAGAATCTCTACGTTAATCACATGAGAGTATAACAATCTCCAGGGTAATAGACAATTCCTCAAGGTTTTGAGGACACTGATCGTGATTACGAGGTTTTCATGAATACTGTCATACTCCGAGATTTTCATGCAATAATTATCAGTTCTTTTTCTTCGCTAAATGAAACAACATAAATAAGCCAACTTCAATTTCTGCACAGTTAACTTTGCTGGAACAATTGGGAAGACAGCTTGAAATGCACAAATTGAGAAGAAACCTTAAGTTATGTAGGCTAATGACAGGCCCTTTTGTCTTCCATCATCATCAGTCCTAGACTTCAAGATAATTACTAGGTTAGATGATGGCCCTTCACGATCAAATTAGGAATCGGACCTCTCTGAACAGGACCAAGAGTTGTATCACATCTCTAAATTTGATAAATGAATTGAAATACCACTTTTTCAATACATATTTATATTTAATAAGGATAGTAGTCATCGTTGTGATTGTGATTACAATGTAATAGTTTTAATTATATAGAGATTAGCAGTTTTGTAACCAATTTGCAACTATAAGTAAATATAATTGTGATATAGTTAAATATAGTTGTACTACTGTCGTTTCGCTCCGGAACCCTTGCATGTATAGCATTAAAAAAAAAAAAAAAAAAAAAAAACAAAAAAAAAAAAAACAAAACTTTATTTATTTAGCAAATTACTATGAAGATCGGAGAATACACGACTTCTCACCTCGTCGTGGGCTTCACTGCTTAACTCTGTTGTATTGCGCGTTGGCACTCACAATAGGCGTTGCCGCAAAAACACTTCATTTTTGCATGTATCTTCCAAACGCAGAAACGTTTGTTAATGACTGATATACCGTTCGATAGAACTTTCAAATATCAACATTTTCTCAATATAATGTTCTCTTCCAACTTTTATACTTTTCGTTTAAATTGAGAAAAAGTCAAAATTTGACCTTTATAAGGCGCCATCTTGGAAACCAAAAACTTTTTCCGAAAGATTTTTGTAGCATTTTGTTTGTCTTAAAAAGCTCTACATTTCATCCATTTACATGACCAATCTATCTCTTATGCTGGGCGAAGACGTAGCAACAAGCGGCAATATTGCTGGACAATATTGCTCATTTTTATTGCTGACAACCGCTTCCAGCAATAAAAATGAACAATATTGCCCATTTTGCTGGGCGAACACGTAGCAACAGCTGTGTGTTCGCGCGTGATAACGGTTGTCAGCAATAAAAATGAGCAATATTGTCCAGCAATATTGTCGCATGTCGCTACGTGTTCGCCCAGCTTTATAGTTTGCTCACAAAATTGGAAAAATGTAAAGGCTTTTGACAATGACAGGCAAAATAACGCTTTTATATAATAGAATAAGCAAATATAATACTTATGGTACTATCCGACGAACCTTCTTATGTTTAGACTATTTTGTTGTTTATAATTATTTTTAAAAATATATTTTTAATTTAATGTTACGTAACCATTAGAATCTTACGTTACAATAAATACAGAATAAATACAAGAAAGAAAGAAAACATCCAGGCCGGGATTTCAACATAATATAGATTCAAGAATATCAGCAAGGTCACCTATGAATGTTCAGCAATAGAAAGCTACAAATTAGGAACAACTTGCATACGGAAATTCCATAAAAATAGGAAAATTTCTCTCTCATCCTAGCTACATTGCAGCAACAGCATATATTAACTTATGACTGGGCACGCTTGGACACTCAGAAGTAGATACTCGAGTAATTACTTGCGATTTCCTTATCTCGTAGTCTCTACTTCAAACATAAATAAATAATAAATCTAGATGTAATCTTACTATGATTATTTAATCTTCAACTAATATCAAAAGGTACTTACTCTTATATAGAAGTCCGTTCCAAACCATTGTTTCTCAGGTGGCTTAACAAGAATCTTCTGAGTAGTTAATGCTCCAGCGAAATATTTTAATTCTAATCAATATAAAGTAAATGTTGTTATGTAGAGATCAGAATGTAAGAACGGTAATGTATCTTATAGTACAACCACAAACACGCACAAATTAGAATAAAAATATGTACTTTCATTTAAACACACCAACGATTTCGATATTATCTCTTCAACCTTTTTCGAGTGAATACATAAAATTGAATGAGTTCCAATTTAAATATCATTACGAATAAAAATCAAAATGAAGAAACTATTAGAAAGCAGCTCACCACAATCCAATCAGAAATCAGTTTCTGAATATTGCCATTCAGTCTCAACCTAGCGGACCAATTGATATCTTCGGCGTCGTGACGATATGAACATAAATTGCCAATCAGTTAAAGGTCGATTCTAAGCAAAAACAAGGGGAGGGGGATTGAAGTTTATATTTGTAATTGTATTCATTACTACAATCATTGAAATCATCAATCATTGCTTTTTCTTCTTTCTTTCTTCTTCTCATAATGATAACGCAGAATACACCTGATAGAAAAAGAAACATTAACAAATGTTCCAAAATAAAGATTTTCTCTTTACATTACTAATGAATTCATTTTTAGCCGATGCTAGAACACTAGGGTTGTCTACATCTATAAATGTATCACATCTATGTGGACATCTATGTGTCCAGATCCCGAAACGTGAAGAACAGATATGCATAGAAAGTCTTTTTCTAAGGAAGGCCCAACTGTGTTCCTTGATGCATAGTTGTCGTAATTAGAGCACTTAATTTCAACCGATGGGCGATTATTAGCCACGCCTTCATGACGTCCAGAAGACACGTGTGCACATGCGGGGGAGTCACGGTGCAGACTGCGCCATTGAAAATCGTTTTGGTTTTTCTTGGTTGTCGATTTGGAGAATCCTTTTTTTTTTGTTTTGTCTTAATGCAGATGTGGACCAAGCCCCCCCCCCCCCGCCTCTCCGTCAGATCTTTGAAGGGGGGGGGGTAAGCCATCAGGTGTTGGGGGGCGACACCTCTGCAGAAGACATCATTTGTTTCACTTGGGTGAGATTCTGACTGGCCAGATCAGTAAGTGATTCCTGATTGGATTTTGATGGCAAGCTTTCAGATTGGTTATGTAGTGGATAGTAGATTAAACAATATGAACTTCATGAGGTGATGGATGTATTATTTGTTTAATAGTGAGAATGGATTGCTATGATCGCATTGTTAGGAGATAGCGACCTAGCGTTGGTTAAGGATGAATTGTTGTATAGAATCAAGATAAAATGGCGTAACGTAGCAACATGGAAGTTTGGTGTGTAAATAAGAAGAAATGGACGTATATAGACCATTTCAAGGATATATCTCAGTGAAGATTATGATTGCGGAAGTGAAAGGATATATAGTATTTCCTGGAATAATAAGTATCCTCGAAATGTATTTATAATATGCAGTTGTGATAATTTTAGGATTGTTTTTTGAAGTAACTTGAAAACATATCACGGTATTCAGCAGGACTAATCTGTTTTTTGTTCAATATTTCTTTTTTCTTCATGAGTAGGGAAGGAAATCATTCTATAATAGGAACGAGCAATGAATCCTGATATTGTATGCAACGAATTTGTAGGCGGGATCGTCTAAGTACTAACGCAGATATCTACTACGTAACAGCTGAAGGTAAACCAACATTCTAAAAGGAATTCTACGGAAGTTCGCATTAAGAAGAAAATAAAGTAAGTTACACTTTATTACTTTAATACAAAGAACACTTGGGGTTGTACTACGATACACAGCGTATATAACGAAGATGTTACAAGTTTTTAATAAGGATAAGGAATTTTCAGATATTACAGAAAAGAATACCACTGACGATATAAAGTAAATAATGTTACAGTTTCCATGTTAATAAGAAGGATTTGCTACAGACTTGATTAATAAAGAAATAAGCAATTATCTTTATTAATGGATAAATTAATCAGCTTATTGCAAGATTAATAAACTTTACTTGAAATGTTGATAATATTCATCTAGAGACGACAGGACTTTTTATTAAAGTAGAAAGTACAATTAATAACCACATACGGTGATAGAACCACTTTAGATAATAATTGGAAGTTATATTATCATACGTAATTAAGGGATCATAAGTAGTTAAGGATAAAGAAAATAAAGCAAAGAAAGGAGAAGAAAGTAATTATATAATAAACCTTAGTAAGAGAAAATTCAGTCAGAAAGAAAGAGAACTTTTAAACAAAGGTTTAGACTTTGTAGTAGAAAAAGAAGAAAGCTTTGATATTAGAACTTTAGCTAAACTAAATGAAATATCAGAAAGTTTAGGAGAGGATAAAGAAAAAGTTTTTGAAGAAATTAAGAAATTCAAGAAAGAGTATAAGGATCCTATCACTAATATTAAGAAAGAAGAAATTAAAATATTAAAAGATATAGGAAGAGATAAAGAAATATATATTTCAAAATCAGATAAAAGCAACCACTTAGTTATCATGGACAGAAATGAATACATAAAGAAAATGGATGAATTAGTTAATGATAAAGAACATTATGTTGAAATAAGTAATAATCCTACATTCCCATTATATAATAAAGTAAAAAATATAGTAAAGGATTTAAAAGATAAAAAATCAATAAATTTCAAACAAAAGAATGAAATTATGAAAGAAGCATGCAAAACACCCACATTAGAAGGGCGTATAAAAACACACAAAGAAGGTAACCCCATTAGACCTGTTATCAATGCTTATGGAAGCCCTGTTCAAAATATTGCAAGATATGTCAATAGTATAATAAAAAACTTCAAGCTTCCCAGAGAAGAATTAATAATCAGAAACTCACAAGATTTAATTAAGAAAATTGAATAAATGTTTCAAAATAACAGAAAATTTCCTTTGTACTCATTAGACATAGAGAACATGTACACAAACATACCTGTTGAGGAAACATTAAATATACTAGAAGATTTGGCATACAAAAACAAAGAAATTTTATTAAAACATAATTTGGACAATAGAGATTTAATGGAATTAGTGGAACTGATAACGCAAAATTCTTATTTTAAACACCAAGAAAAAATATTCAAACAAATAAAAGGTTTTCCAATGGGTTCACCATTATCAGGTACATTATGCAACATCTATATGAACTATTTTGAATATAAATTTCTTAATGAATGTAAATATAATCTAAAATATTTTCGTTATGCGGATGATATTTTAATAATTTGGTTTGGCACTGATCGACAATTTGAAATTTTCTTCAAAAATATAAACAAAAGAAATAAAGACATAAAGTTCAAAATGGAGAAGGAAGTAAATAAGGAGCTAAATTTCCTTGACCTATGCTTAATAAATAAGGACAATAAAATAGTTTTAAAATATTAGAGAAAAGAATTCAAGAGTGACCACTTATTAAACTTTGCATCAGGACATAGTTTTCATATAAAACGAAACATCATTGAAAATTATTTAAGAAGGATTATCTTCTTCGGTCATTATCCCTATCCATAAGAAGGGCGATAGAAGTATCTGTGGTAATTATAGAGGTATCAGTCTTCTCTCGGCCACTGGCAAGATCCTCATGAAAACAATCCAAAAGAGAATTCAAGACCACCGAGAGCAAACTAGTCGAGAACAACAGGCTGGCTTTCGACCGAGTCGAAGCTGCTGTGATCATATTTTTACCATTCGGCAATTGATGGAAGAATGGAGAAGGTGTGGTAGGAAAGTTATTGTTGTCTTTATTGATTTCAGAGCTGCATTCGACAGTCTTTATTGGCCGGCGCTTTGGAATTCGCTGAGATCTGAGCACATTCCGGATAAGATAACGAGAATTCTCCAAGAAACTTACAAGGGATCTAACAGCTCGATAAAGGTCGGGAATGAAAGTTCTGAATGCTTTGAAATCAACTCTGGTGTTCGCCAAGGCGATGTGGTGTCCCCCTTGCTATTCAATATAGTGATAGACATGATCATGAGGAAGGCCTTCAGAGGCCGACCAGGAGTACTTTTCGACCAAAACAACTCAATCACGGACCTTATGTTCGCCGATGATTGCACAATTTTCGCAGAATCTGAAGATGATGCTACTAACATTGTCAATGACATTGCCTACATTGCCCATTCCTACGGCCTCCAAATCAACACTGAGAAAACGAAGGCAATGGTCACCGATGGTTCTCCAGTAAATGTCTACTTAGAGGGAAATTTAATTCAACAAGTCTCTGAATTCAAATATCTCGGCTCCATTGTTCAAGAAAAGAAAACAACAGCAACGTCTGAAATTAACTGCAGAATAGGCCAAGCAACAATTGCTTTCGCTTCCCTTAACTGGTGTCTCTGGAAGAAAAACAACATCTCGCTGAAGACGAAAATTCGTATTTTCCGAACATCAATAATTCCAATACTTCTCTATGGCGCTGAGACCTGGACACTCCTCAAAGCCGACATCAACAAACTCGAAGTTTTCCAGATGAGGTGCCTGAGACGAATAATGAGAGTGTCAGTAAAAGATCGAATCAGAAACGAATCCATTCGAGACAGTTGTGATCATCAGGCAACCATTCAAGTACAAATCCAGAAGAGAAGGTTACAGTGGTTTGGACACGTTTGTCGTATGAACAATGCTCGACTTCCTAACAAAGCTCTATGGAAAGAACGACCAACCAATTGGAAAACCCAGAGAAGTGCCCAAAAGAAAACTTGGATTGGAATCATCAAGGAAGACTTGAAGAGCCTTCACATATCACTAGACGAAGCCAAAGTACTTGCTGCAAACCGCCATGAGTGGAGGAAGATCATTCGCAAAGTTCAATGTTCAAAGGCACCCACAGCAGCGTACTGGTTGAGAGGAAAACCCCCACCACCCGCCAGCTAGGGACAATGATGATGAAGAAGGATTGATAGGTCATCAAGCTGTGAAGAAGATTACAAAATAGAAATTGATAAAATGAAAACAATTCTAATGAAAAATGGATATACTGAAACTTTTATCGATAATAGTATCCAAAAGTTCAACACATTCAAAATAAAGGAATTGGATATGGATAAGGAAAGGAAAAAAGTGTTTATTCCTTACCTAAATAAAAATAGTATTGGACTGCAAAGGATTTGTAAGAAATTTAACATTGATGTAGGTTTCTATTACAGTAGTAAAATAAAAAATATTATTTGTAATAAAATAAATATAAGTGACAAAAAAGGGGAAATGGGGGCTATTTACAAAATAGAATGCATGATTTGTGATGCGTTCTATCTTGAAGAAACCAAAAGAACAATAAAAGAACGGGCATTGGAGCATAATTCATACATAAAAAACAAATTAGAGGAGAAATCGGAATTGGCTGAACACTGTATGAATAAAAATCATTGTGTAAAAAATGAAATCAAAATTGTATGTATTGAAAAAGATTGTAAAACGAGAAAAACCATGGAAAGTCTACTAATTAGAAATACCAAAAAGATAAATATTAATAGAAATGAAGGTGTTAATGTAAACAAATTTATTGTGGAAATGGCCAAAGAGTTTAACAATATATGTATTTCAAATTGTAAAAATAAGGTGAAAATTAAAGAATTAGGAGAATAGCATTTGTAAGTATTGTTGTAACAATACAATTTCATGAATGTCTCATATCTGTATCGTTTTCCTCTACTTGTTTGTAACGTATTGTTGTTGTTTTTAGGCTTTGAAAAAGAAAAGAAGTCATGTCTTTTCGAAAATTAAGAAATATTTATTTCAATAAATGTATGGTTTTATACGTTTATTTTTGTTTTATTTTGAAGATTTGAAGACTTTTCAATAGTTAAGGATAGTTTTTTCACACAAGGTGAAAAACTTTAATGTTTAAGAAAAACCAATAGAATTTGAAGAGACTTAAACTAGAGTCTAGGAGAACTTTAATTACGTTTACTAGATAATTATTTATCTGACAAAGCAATGTAAAATGTTAATTAATATTATTCATCTGATATAAACTTTTGTTGTTATAGGATTGAATATGTGTTACTGATTATTACAGCATGATAGAAGATTTTAAAGTGGCTTTCTAATTTCACTAACTGTTATCCTTTTATTGTTCCATACAACTCCGCTATAAATATATATCAATCACATAATAACTATATCACTTTAGGTTATCTTCACTCAGTTATTCGTAATTGTTTTTAAATTATAATCCAATTCATTTCATGCATTCACTCAAAAAAAAGTTGAAATATAATATCGAAATCGATAGATTTTTTTTTTAAATTATAAGTACATATAAATTTTCTGTGCGTAATACGTGTATAATTTATTCTAATTTATTCGTGTTTGTAAATGTTTTTAAATTTATGCTGATAATAATAGAATACAAATTGTAAGAAACAATATAGCAACAAATTAGTAGTTTGGCATGCTAAACATCATATAAAATATTAATTTCTTCTCAATAAAGTTTTTAATCAATAGGAAAGTTATTGAATAATTTACGTGTGTTGAAATGGATTAACCAAGACAGAAAAGGCCAGACACACAAAATACTAATGTATTTAAATTAATGATGATCAAAATTACAGACGTTTCGATTTGCTACATTATACAAATCTTTCTCAATGTGACCGTTAATATTCGCAAGAAAAACACAAACAACTCAGAAAACATAACAAAACAGCGCCCTCTAGGGAACAAATGAGCAAAAAGGGTTTTAAATGAAAGTAATAAAAAATTATGAAAATTACAAATATAAAAATTAAATTGCAAATAAAATGTAAATAAAATTAAACATAAAATTACAGAAATAAAAACAAAAATAAGAAATAAAAAAATAAAAAATAAAAAATAAAATAGGAAAGTTATTATCTAAACTATTATTATTAATCATAATTTCAGAAAAAGAATTGTATTAATACCACAAATGCTGTCATTTACTCCTTATTTAGTCATGTCGTGCTAATCAAAAAAGGGACTGACCATCCGACCTCCTCTAATCCCGTTGGTTGAGAATGGCTGGGAGTCTAAACTTCTCGCACACCCGAAGACCAGCATTGCCTGTTGCTATACGATTTAACTTAGCTAACCAAAAAAAACCAATTTCCTTACTTGCACTATCTACTTATTGTTTTATATGTTTATATACAATAAAATTTGCAGACAAAAATAGTCAATATCGAAAGTTAAAATTTAGTGCCCCATTGCATATCTAAATGGTAAAAAATTGTTTTTTTTTTTGATATACTAAACAACTTAATAAAAATTAAAATCACATGTGAACCCATTTACTACATTTTTAAGATTTAAAAAAAGATTATGTAACAAATAGGAACACTCGTTTTGTTCCTGTTATAAGGATGATCACTGCTGACTTCTAAAATGGTTAATTAAATAGTTTTATGTAATTGATTTAATTATTTTCTTATATGTTTCGCATATAAAGATGTAGACCTGCCCGTTTCTTTCTGTTTTTCGTTTTAACTGTTCTAAATAGTTTGGTTCAATACTATCTGAGATTTATTTAAATTTATGTTTTAATTGTAAATGTTTGATTTATTTTATTTTATTATAACTACTTTATTCTTTTAAATATTTTATTTTTATAATATTTGTTTGTGAATTCTAAAAACTTTAGAATAAAGTTTACAAAGAGATTATCAGCTTAATCTGGGAATGTTAAACAGTTAAATAGAGCATACATTCCTTCCAATTGTTATGCGATTCCTTTCCATTGTGCTTCTCGTGAAAAGAAGAGACGGTCGAGGATAAAAAAGAGAGGCGCTAAGCAGGCACCCTCTAAGAACGGTTATTTCTGTCGCTTCTCCCTTCCGAAAGGAAAAGATGGGGGAGGTGCAGGAATAATAAGAAGAAAAAAAAAACATAAGTCGTAAGAACACTTAGGTTTATCGTGATATTCAGACACAACCTCATGGTCAAGGCAATAGCTTGCCAAAATACTGATAAGTCCGAACCGGGGATCGAATTCCGGCGTGGGAATTGAGTGTTTTTTTCCTCTTCGGTGTTTGTTATTCTTCATAGGAGACAAAGTGTAACTATCACGTTACAGGTGCGTCCTACATAGTTATCCAAACATTAAAAGCACTATGTTATCATAGTGTGTAACTCAATCCAAAAACAAAATGGATCTGGGAATAAGTAACAACAACAACAAGGGTGTTGTTAGGCTGCTGCTCTGTTGCGTTGGACGCTGGAAAGTTTTCCCTGTTCCCTGTGCTACGTTAGCGGAACAGCAACGATTTTTTTTTAATGTTTTAATGTTGTTAATTTTAACTAATATGATTATTATTGAAGACGTTAAATTAATTATCTTGTTGTTATGGATCTTACTTTATTATGTTCTTTATCTTGTTGTTATGGATTTTATTAATTTAAAAACGTAAATTTGGCCCCCTTTGGAAAATCTTCTCTGATAGATGCATCTTCGACTCCGTTGTAATGACTTAAATGAATGCTCTCAGAGGAGGGTTCAGATTTAAATTATATATATGTTTTCGCAGATGAAAACAGAGATTCTTTATAATAATTATAGAAATTACATAAAAAAATGTTTTAAATCTCTTTGAACAGGTGCAAACTCGTGTACCACACATTTTAAAAATATGATAGCTATATGTAGTGAATATCTGACACTTGCTATTTTATAATTATTAGGATGAGGTCTTTGCAATTTGTAAAGAGAATCTAATAATGATGTATAATGATACAATAAAAGGTTGAGACTCAGTGCTTTACTAAGTTACATCCCCAAATAGCTATTTCACTCTCATTAGCGAACATCAGATGAGAAGAGTCATCAGTTGGTGACTATTCCCAGCTGATGATTGCTGGTGAGCGTGAAATAACTATCTTGGGATGTCGTTTAGAAAAACACTGGGTTCGACCGTTTAATCGTTAATGTATTGATATATATTTTTATTTAGATGGAGACCAGCACATGTATTTTCTTTATTTTATTTTTAATGCTTTTTTTCGGTTGTAAGTTTAATTTTTGAAGACATCACATTCATTTCGATTTTGATTTACAATGATGTTGAGAAAGAATCCATTGTTTTCTTACTTCTTAATGATTAATAATAAGAATAAAGAAAAAGATGGAGAATTTCAAACTTTTCACGTAATTTCGCTTACAAAATAATGAAAACTCTTTAGCGCTTCATTCAATTTTAATTTTTTAATAAAAGTTTACTAGAAAATAAGGAGTAGAGAACTGTTTATACCACCAATATCTGCTATTACACATCTGCCACCTGCAGTCGGTAATTCAGAGATCATATTCTTTTCAATACATTTTCTGTCGTTTTTGGAGGTCGAGCACTACAATGATAATCACAAAACTGTTGTATAAAAACAGTTAATCATAATAATAATTACTATTTATAAATTTGTAACTCTTAAAATCAATAGTAACAATGTTTTTGGATGTTTTTTTGGTAGTTTCGTAATTTATGTGGAAATCGGAATTCTTTTTTTATAATACGATCTTATAAATTCCATTTCTGTCATATTGACCAACTGCTTAAATTTATAAACAATAATGGGTGAAACCAAATTGTTTACCAATTGACATCCTGGAACAGCTGGTTCACGCTGTTTGGCGATCATCAGCTAGGAGCAGTCACCATTAAACAAAGAGATCTGATTACTAAGGCTAATATGAATGACCAATTTGATCTCACCCATTGTTGTTTGTTGATAATTCAATGCGCAGATTAAATTCTTAGGTATTAAAAAAAAAATCATTGAAGCCGGCGAATTTTCTCACTACTATTTCATCAGTGAGTTTTTTATTGTTTTTTTTTTTTTTGCTTTTGAGGCATTACTGTCCTTCAGACGATCATTCATTTTGAAATTTATCTTTAAACTCATTCATTTAACCATTATATATTTTTGGTTTGTTTCGAATTATCCAATCATTACTAAATATTTCACTAATGATTAATCAATCACAATTTTTGTAAATACAAGACAAAGAGTATTTTTCTTCTTCTTTTTTTTTTCTAAAGATCCTTTAGTCAATCTCAACTCAAGAATTGACAAGTAAACCTAAGAATTCTTTCAGTTTAAAACAATATTATTTGTAAATAGCAATATTCTAACTAAACAAGCTTATCCTTTAATTAATAAACAGTTAATTATTTGAGGCAGGTGGTTTTAAAATATGTTAATGATTTACAGTTGGATTTTAGTAACTTTATGTAAATGTGAAAATACTGATTATATAAATGATGTAGTCTATATCTAAAAAATTATTACTAAAAAGAAAGAATCGTAGCTACGTACCACAGTTAGCAAGTCAACATGTTTCTTATCAATTTCGTACATGTTCCAAATGTCTGTCATATTTATGTTGGGAAGTCTTAACATTTCGGAGAAAGGTAATTTTTGGACTTCATCTTCCGATACTTCAAAATGCTTTTCGTACAGTCTCCTAATTCGATTAGTCACTAAATTTTCATTCATTAAAGAGAAAGGACAAACCACAATTTTTCCTTGCTCCGGAATAGCATCTAATTTGCGAAATTCAACTACAACTGCTGGATTCCTAAATCCGTATTCATAAAAACAGCAACCACATTGATAGCAACAGATACATAATAGAATAAAGAAACACAGAACCCACACCATCTTAAGTCTGAAACTGTAAGAAGAACTTGTCACTCGATCAAGTCCTGCAATTCCTACTCCGTATTTCTTGCTTGATCTTGGGGTAATTTTACATGAAGCTATTGCACAATTAGAATTGTCGGTGTTCGAATCTTTCAAAACACAAATCATTTCTAAGCTGTTCTGTTTTTCTTGGTTCATTGTTTCTACACTGTTGATATGTTTTAAGGAAAGACTTTCAGAATTCATCTTTAACAATATTTTGAACTTTCTTTTTTTTTTTTAAATATCAGTTTCTAATTGTAACTTTTTCCGTTGTTTGTTGCTTGGTCGTATTTTCCGGCAAACTGGATTTTCCTGAAAAATTAGATTTAAAATTTTCTCAGTCAAAGAAACCAAAATTAAATTTTAGAGAAATTTTGAAAATTACTTTTCATGAAAACGAAAGTAATTTCATGAAAATCATCATTGCGATATTTTTATAGGAAATAAGTTCAATGTCCTTTAAAATACATAATATACTTTGAATGAAAACCATTATTAAGAGTTTTTAGATTAAAATTGTTTCTCTCATCATTTTTAATTATTAACAACGGGCAAGTGTTAACAGGATCTCTCACAAAAAAATAAAAGTTTTATTAATACAAAAAGTTCCTCAAATGAAATTGAAAAATTACGTAAACTTTGTCCCTTCACCTAAAGTTTTTCTTTGTCTTTTTTTTTCTTAAACCTGAAAATAATACCTAATGGGTGTCCTTTTGTTTTCAAGTTATATATGCTAATAGAAACAGTTGAATTTTTTCATTTCCTATAAAAACTAATTAATTTCCCAATATTTTCCTAAATTTTGCTTAAATCCAATTACTACAATCACATGTAACACCCTGCAATATAAAGGAATACTTAATTGATTAATATACATAGGAATTACAGTATACTGTTATGGTTTACTTTTGAAGATGACGCTTTGTAGAAATTCCCTTAATAAACTACTTGTACATTCCTAAAGTATCACAAACTATTTTTCTTTTCGTTTACTTTATTTTGTAGATTGAAAAGACTATTTTAAGTCTCTCTAATTTAAACTTTAAATCTTTCAAAATCTTTAGAACAATTAAAATTAAAATTGGTAATTGCAATTTCCAAAGCTTAAATGAGGACCTTAAAAGAAGAGGAATTTGTCAAAACAAAGTATATTACGGAAAAACAATTATAAATATATTAAGAAACAAAGTTTTTTGTAAAACGTTTTTATTAAGGTATAAAGAATTTGTGATTACCTCCTATTAATGTTCTCAAATTTGTATGTTTGATATGAAATAATGTAGATATCGTTATACTTATTTTTCTGTTATCTTCATAAATTTTCACATTTGAACTAATTGCCTGCTTGCGTTGCTTTTTGGGTTGCTTTTCATTAATTTTTATTTTATATTTTATATATTCTTTTTAAATGATATTTTAAGTACATTCCCCAATTATAATCTTTGACCGGCAATCCTTAAAATAGAATGTAGATTTTCCGTAGATATATTTAATGGATTGCGATTTTATTTTAAAAAGGAAATATAAATGAAAATAATAAATTACAAATTGGATGGGAAATCTCTTCATCTAATAATGAAATAAGATGTATAAGACAGCAGTACTAAGTGTCATTGTTCATAGCGTGCAGGATTACAATAACTGGTAGCACAATCAAGAATGACACAGAAAATGATTGTACGTAGTGTGTTGTCTTGGAGACGAGGAGAACAAAGACAGAGATAAGGACGGTGAGATGGAATCCGGATGGCAAAAGTATCGAATGTGACGAAGAACGCCGAAATTACTTTGCATAAGATAAGTATTTCTCACTGCTAAAGGCGAGGTGAAGCAAATGGTCATTCACCGAGTTAAATTGTGAATATTAATGTGAAATTAATATTTCTAGGAGTAGATAACCCTTCGGCGTGAACGGATTGTTACGGAGTCAGGAAATCGAATTAGTCGCAGCCATCTTGGACATCTACCAGATGAACTTAATGCAACACATATGTATGATGAATTCACCTGACTGTTCCTGTAACTTTGATATCAAGACTTCAAGTAAGTATATTTATTCAATTTTTAAAAAGATTTAACGTGCGTACATTATTTATGAAATTAAAAAATAAAAAGGCCAACACACTTGACTATTTTTTTAAAAAAAAAAAACATTTAACACATTAAAAATATACAATGGGCACGACGGTTTCGCCTCTATTATGAGGCATTAACTAGTGACAAGAAAAATTAAAAACATGGATATTTCAATGCTTCTGTAATCTTCTATAATCATGTGGATAGGACAGGTGGTGCCATCCATCAGAGGAACAAAACCTGCTGGCGCCTTCTGTGGAACCCGCGGTAGTGTCGTCTGCTGCAGGACGTCCGCAAAGCAACGCCGTAAAGTAAAACCTGAAAAATAATAAAAGAAAAAAAAAAAAAACAAAAAAAAAAACAAAAACAAAAGCAAACAGAAAAAAGAAAACCGGAAAAATTATTGGAAGGGATTATTATCTATGCCTCTGCTCCGGGACTAAGAAATCTGGAAATACTGTTATTGGAAGGAGCAGTTAACGAAATGTCATATGCAGTTAACTGCTCCTTCCAACAACAGTATTTCCAGATTTCTTAGTCCCGGACCATCTACACCATACTGTTCTAATCCGAGAGGGGTTGCTTACGCCCTTCAATGTTTGGGTTTTCCGTGCCCTTATTTTGGAGAAACACGTCAGTCAATTAGCAGCCGCATAGCGCAGCACAAAACCGCTATCACTAATAAAGATGATAATTATTATTTAACATACCTTCATGTCGCTAGTATGGGACACTCCATAGATTGGTCTCATCCCCTTTATTATTTGTAATGAGATCGGACATTTTCTTTGCAAATGTAAGGAGTCCATTCATATGCTAACCAATAATGACTTGATTATAATGACTGCATTTCCGTTCGGGCCTTCTATCAATATGGCTTCGATAAGTGAAGCATAGGCATAGATAATAATCCCTCACAATAATTTTTCCGGTTTTCTTATTTCTGTATTGTTTTGTTTTTGTTTTGTTTTTTTTTTCTGTTTTTTTCTTTTATTATTTTTCAGGTTTTACTTTACGGCGTTGCTTTGCGGACGTCCTGCAGCAGACGACACTACCGCGGGTTCCACAGAAGGCGCCAGCAGGTTTTGTTCCTCCGATCGATGGCACCACCTGTCCTACCCACATGATTATAGGAGACCACAGAAGCACTTAAATATCCATGCTCTTCATTTTTTTGTTATCACTAGTTAATGCCTCATAATGGCGAAACCGATCGGGCTCATTATATATTTTTAATGTGTTATATGTTTTTTTTTTAAAAAATTAGTCAGATGTGTTGGCCTTTTTATTTTTTAATTTCATAAGTTCATTTATGTATTTAATAATTTGGCAGGACTTGTTTGAATATACCAGATATTCAAGTTAGAATTTGAGAAGACAGATTTAAATACAGCAAAAGACTGCATTAGTCAAAGAACTCCATAATAGTGTTTCTTGATAGTGATTAATGAACTAGAATCTTGTGTTTTTAGTGAATTTTGTGTTAGCAACTATTTCACAGACAACGTTAAAGTTAAGCAAAATGAACATGATAGTGTTAACGTTTCAAACAGGAAAGAATTCGATTCGAAGATTATAGACAATGAAAGACATTTAGATATTCACTTAGCAATTTTGTGTGCTTCAAAGTATAGTAACGCATATGCTTATTAATTTAATAATTTTATATTATGCGTGCGAATGTAAATCTACTTAATTTAACTTTAAAAAAAATATACATACACTTGAATAAATTAACTGTTATTCAATTATATCTACATAGAACATTATTTAAAATTCATATACAGTTTCTGCCCATTTCACTTTCACTTAAAGCGTTTATTTTTTTGTCTGATTTTATTTAGTTTTATCTATTGAAATTCACTAATTATAATGTCTACTACGATAATGCACACAGTATGAAAAAATTAGTATACTTAAAATAATTTACTATAAAAAAATATTTTTACAACAATAAATGTCAAGAAATAATCCTTTCAAAAATGTAATTAAATCGGTGACTGAAATTGATAGACACCAAAATTTTTCATCTTTTTTCTTTTTTTTTAAATGCTAAGTTGATACTGCAATTTTTGCTGTACAATCACCAACTTCTTTTGGAAGATAAATTGCAGGTGATGAGATACGCATACTGTGACATATCACTACATAAGCAACATTTCAAAGCTTCATATCCATAAATCATTGCTGGTCTAAGGTAATTCGAAATATACGTTATAAGAGCAAAAATTATTTTAGAATAAATGTTTCAATCTAATTTCAAATCTTTATATTCAGATACTTTTATTATAAAAAATACATTTCTGCACAGCAAACAAGGAGTTCTTACAGAAAACATGATTCCCTTCTATACTTACTTTATGTCCACTAATAGAGGGAATACTTGCTACTGTTTTGTTATCTCTTGACAGTTCGATTTTTTTTTGTAGAATAGTAGCAATAAAAAATTATCGAGCAACAAGAATGAATATTTACAAGATTGAAAAATTTGTAGCCTTCATATTTTTCACGCTGATACAGATGCTAAGGAATTGTACACGCAAAACAGTTCGTTTATTTAATTGTTATCTAGTTATATCATTTTTGGGTTCAAAAGCCATTACAAAAAAAATACAATTATTAAAAACATCCATTTCTCAAAAATCAATTGAATACTTCGAGATCCATTTTGTATAATCGACTTTTAATGTTTTCTTTGTATTCCTTTTCTGTGATATTAAAATTAAGAAAACACCAACAACTTGTATTTGGCGTTACTTATGGTAATGCTAATCATTTCGAAATGGAAACTTGAAACAAAGAAAATTGTTTTTCCGTTATATTTCCAAACCAAACATCCTTGAAAAGCTCAAATGGAAATCCTCACAACACATCCGAGAAACTAACAATGGTAGTTGTTAGATTTGCGCCAGCCTTAATGTAATTAATATACATCTCCTGAAGAAGGCCCGAGGCACTGTACCGAAATATCAAGCAAATCTCTGTAGCAGCTGTAGCTGTTATTAATGGCACACAAAATAACAGCATCTTCTGCAGAGGAGGCTTCTATAGCTGAATAAAAGCAAATGATGCAATTGACAATAATGTCTGATCCAATTCCCACAAAATGTTTCGAAATGCTTCAGTTTACATGACAAAATTTACAATTTTAACGATTAACAAATTTCTTTAAACACCATTCTATGAATGTGAATTTTGGTTTAATTTTCAAATTGCCGACAGATTGTTTTTGTAGTCCACTCATTAAAAGCATATTGGTGGAGTCATTCATATTGCATTTATTTAAAGTCACAAGATTTTTATGTCTGTCATCCGATGTTTGAGCAGCTCGGAGGAAGGTGAAAAAGCCTACAACATTTAACACTTTGGATAGTATTAATAACTTGGAATATGAATGAAACGTTATACTGATTAGTAATCTAAGAATTAATCGCACAAATACTACCAGAAGAACGCCTAGAATCAGATATATAATTAAGACATCCAGAACTTTCTGGAAGGCCCAACTCCTATTTTCCAGAGTTTTGTGAATTTATTGTCTTTTTCCATTCAGAATATTGCTACCGTATTTAGTGTCAATGGCTTTATTATACAATACTGACAGGTAGCTTGGGGATCTTTATTACGGGAAAAGGGTGGAAAAAAAATAACGTTTAGTCCGATAGCTGATCGTGCATAGTTTTGAATAATACTTTATTAAAGTTCTTTCAGATTGGTCTAGTTCGCTTGTTTGGAGGTCTTTTCCCCCTTGCTTTGCTCCTTTGCGCCTGGCTACCCATATCTGTTGAACCGGTACAAATAAGCGAGTAACTGTCTCTTGTGTCTGCTAATCCAGATGGCTTCTCGAACGTCCAGTTAACTGTGCGACCTGAGCGGGTAACAGATGCTTCTCTCTGCTACGCCGGATGGCGTCTCGTCTGTCCATAGGTTTGCACGGC
>JAFIDM010000006.1:12903660-12917857 GCA_023159025.1 Thereuonema tuberculata
ACTCTCTTCATATTGCTTTTTTGACTTATCTGTCAAAACTGAACTGACTTTGACTGAAAAGTAACAATTGTAATTAAAAAGAAAGTCAAAAAAGAAAGACGCAGTACGTCATTAGATAGAATACTGAGAAATCCGTAACTTAAAAACCACTGAAAAGTATCAATTGGAATTGGATAAACGAGATGAACGAGAGTGTCGATAACATCAATCGAATGATAAGTCTAAGAATACAAGGAGAGACTACAGAGCATACAATACAAGTGCGAATAAAATTGACACTTCTGATAATCCATCACACGAACATCTCTATATGCCCAAGTGTCTGAACGCATTGAATCTCAGCAGAATTCCTCAACATCGTTTGTCATTGAAGATTGGATCTCCAATAATATTGTTGCGAAACATCAATCCCAAGTTTGCATACTGCAATGGAACTCAACTTAAATGCTGTTCATTCGATAATGATCTCATAGAAACCGAAATTATAACAGAACTCACAAAGGAGATTTTGTTTTCATCCATAGGATGTCTATGGAACCATGCGGTATTCTACTTCCATTCACTTTCACAAGAAAACAATTTCCGATCAGACCTTCTTATGCGATATTTATCAATAAAGCTCAAGGACAAACTCTAAATAAAGTTGCCATATAATTGGAAAACGTTGTCTTAACTCACATACAACTTTAGGTCTTTGAGTCACAATTCAACAGAATTTGGTTATCTTCACTCTAAAGAATACTCACAATCAATTTGTTGCGAAGAATTTCGTATATAAGCTATGATCTTCATTTATCATCTATATCAACTAACGTCCATCTGAAATCTCTTCTTCAAATATCTATATCGAACAATCTGATGGCCTAGCTAATAGATATAGATAATTTTCACTATTTGTAACTAAAAAACCACTGAAAAGTATCAATTGGAATTGGATAAAAAAGAACAGAAAAAAAAATAATCACTATTTCTATTAGGTAGAAAACTGAAAAATCGCTATTCGTTACTCAAAAACAATCACTATTTCTAACTCAAAAACCACTGTAAAGTATCAATGGAAATAAAAAAAAGAGACTCAAGAAAGAAAGAAGCACTATTTCTATTAAGTAGAATACTGAAAGCTCACTATTTGTAGCTCAAAAGCGACCGAAAATTGTATCTATATTACGAAAATCTTTTATTTCTCTGTATGTGTGGTGCAATTGTTGTAATTTACAAAAATAGAAATAATTTCTACAAGTTATCTACTGGAATCCAACATGCAACCTTCTGCTCCGAAGTTAGACGTCTTAGGCATTAGACCACAAGGATTACATTCTAATCTCTATAAAAAATAAAAATATATCACAGATATATGATTCACACGCTGATTCTAAAAGCAGTCATTAATTGAGAGAATATATACATCAAAAATTAAAATAAAAAAAAAAAAAAAACTTTAAAAAAATTTTAGTTTTATTTTACTTGATGTAATTTGTGTGCGTGTGTTTTTTTAATAAATAACAAATTGTTTTCCGTTACATACGCGAGGCTTCCGGAGCGAAGCGACGGGTAACCGACTAGTAAAATATAAAGATGAGAATCATAATTAAAAATTTAGCTTTCTTTTTTATTACAAAAAATTGAAATAAAATAATTATAATTAGTAATTAGTATCTTTATTTTATTTTAATTTTGAAAAAAAAAAAAAAATTAATTAATGTTTTTCAAAAAAAAAATTTTTTTTTTTTTTTTTTTTTTTTTTTTTTTTAGGGTAATTTGGACGTTATTATTGCAACAACTAATCATTTAAAATTAAAATGTTTTGAATAAAACCAAACTACAAAGCCTTCACTAATGTTTTACAGACTCGTATATCGAGGAAAAAAAAGCCTTCCGTGACCAACGGGACAAAATTGAGGTCGTTGGTCAACCCGATGCCCGCCCGTTTTTAACCCCCGGGAAAGAAACCCGGTAACCATTCGACAGAGGGCTGAATAGATCTTAGAACCTGCTCCGAGGAGCATAGGGCGTAGAAATATCCCAGCCCTCCGCCGAGGCCGGGGATCAAACCATTCACCTCCAACTTTCAAACAAGAGCATAGGCTGAGAATTACCTTAACATATTTGATAACGAAGACTCCAACTAAAAAAAGGAACAATGTAGTTCTGAGGTTGTCTTATTTCCTTCTGAAGTGCTGTTTATTGTGTATTAGGCTTTTATTTAGCTTCTTTCATGCATAAAGAAATATTAGAATTTGGCAAAAAAATTCACGAATAAAAGTCAAGGATTGATTTATTGAATTCATGAAATTTTAATGGAACTAACAAGACACTCTTTTGTTTACAATCCTAATAATTTTTTTTTACTGAAACAAGCTTTGTAAGAATGAGAATTTTTTTTCTGAAGCATAACCTCTCATAAAATTTTAATAACGCTGGGAGAATTTATTAACATAATCAATAGTTTCCTGTTTATCATTCAATTTGATATTTTTCTTATAATTTATACATAAATTTACTTATAAAACTGATATGGTTTTCTAATCAGTTGCGTATTTAATCCATTTCTGAATGTTTATTGAAATTTAATGGTAGTTAAAAGAAAAATTTATGTATCAGGGAAAAAAAAACCCGGAAACAACGTCATTACTTTGAGATGAATGTTGTTATCACGATTATCAAATCTATGAGATCTATTTGCTTTCATTCTGTAAAATTATTCAAAACAAGGACTGAAAAATAATCTCAAGCCAGAAATATACAAAACCAAATTCTTTCATTCAAAGCCATTTAAGTCCAGCGTGAGTGATTTTTCATTAGTGTTATTAATAATGTGAAGGAAACGATTAATGTTTTATTCAAAAGGCAATTAATCAGTTCTGATAAAAATCCAATGGTCATTTAGTAACTTTTAAAATATTAAGATTACAGATAATTTATGAATATAAAAATAATACCATAGATAATATAGATTTATAGAGATGTTGAAGGTTTTGTAATTAAATAATTACAAAAACTCCTTTCCTCGAAGTCCATTAAAACAAATTAAAATCATTAAAATTAAAATAATTTTCCCATGTTTTATTACTGTTAATATGGATGGTTACTTTTTGGATTAATTTATTGTCAAAACATACTTTAATTGATTGAGGTTCTGCAAGCAGAATTTGGCGACATTAGAAAAACCTTGATAGCGGCACAACAATCTAATTTCATAATCCATTTAAAAATATCTAAAATATTTCCGAATTTTCAGAAGGCTATTTCTGCTCTTCCTTTTTCCACGCTTCTAAAATAACAATTCTTATTTAAACTCACAAAATTGTTATTTTATAAGCTTGAAAAAAGAAGAGCAGAAATAGCCTTCCGAAAATTTCGCAAATGTATTAAATATTTTTAAATGGAGTACATGAAATATGAATAGCGAAAAAAGAATAATAATAAAACAATATAGAAGGTTCGGCCACGGGGTTGGCGTTGTCACTATGACACTGGCCTCTCACCTCTGAGTCCCGGGTTCGGTTCTCATATAGGTTTCGTTGATGGCGATCCGCGATGGACAGGTTTTGCCGGGGTTCTCCCGTTTCCCCTGCATTTCTCACACCATTCTTTCTCTCCTTCTTTCCATGGAATAGAAAAGATCTTTCGGGTCGACTTGCTCGGCAGTCAAGCCACCCACTTTCAATCTAATCTAATTTGGAAGATAATCTAATAATACAACCATCTAATGGTGGACGTAAAACGTCAGGCTTAGCTGATAAGAAAGACGAGCACAGTTAATAAATGAATTCATAGTTATTATAGATTTTTACGTCTCTCCTCCTAACCCAATCTCTTTATCCACCAGCTGGATTCTTAGGATGTTGTGACTTTATCCATTTAGTATTTTAAAATTATATATCTGGTCACCATCGTGAAGGAAAGGTAAAATTTCATTTTAGAAAATAAACGAATTTTTAACAACATCCAAATAAAGGTAAAAATTAGAAAGTATGGTTTTATTTCAACTGAAATTTTCATATACTTCATTTAAAAATATTTAAAACATTTGCGAATTTTCGGAAGGCTACTTCTGCTCTTCCTTTTTCACGCTTCTAAAATAACAATTGTTATTTAAACTCCCAAAATTATAATTTTAGAAGCTTGGAAAAAAAAAAAAAAGAGCAGAAATAGCCTTCCGAAAATTCGCAAATGTTTTAAATATTTTTAAATGAAGTACATGAAATATGAATAGCGAAAAAAGAATAATAATAAAAGAATATGGAAGGTTCACCTACAACCATCTAATGGTGGGCGTAACACGTCAGGCTTGATAAAAATGACGAACACAGTTGATAAATGAATTCATAGTTATTATAGATTTTTACGTCCCCTCCTCCTGTCTCCTGACCCAATCACTTTATCCACCAGCTGGATTCTTAGGATGTTGAGACTTTATTCATTTGAATCGAAGTATTTTAAAATTATATCTCTTAGGTCACCACCGCGATATAAAGTAGCGTTTTCAACGTTTAGGCCTTCATACTTTACATGCATGCAGTAAAACAGCGAACTACTCAGGAATGCCAACGATCTGAAAAAATGTTTTAACATGTTCAGAGTTTCATCTTCAGTATCGATTTGGGAGAAATGTAACCAGTTGTGGCATAAATAATAAACTTTGAAAAAAAAATTAATAAATAGACGATACCCTATTAGTGCACTGCTAATTTCGTTTCATTCCTTAATGTAAGTTAGTATTTTATTTGAACATGATTCTTGGCAAATCAACAGAGAAATCGGAATTAAAGGTAGCTTTCCTGTGAAAGCAGTTTTCCAACATTATGCCATACGTTGGTAGAAACACTTAAATTGTTACAGTATTTTTCGTTTCTGACATGGGTTTGTTACATTCAGTCAAACCTTTGTAAATGTTGCAACAGCTATTTTTGCGGCTAATAAGCAAAAAAAAACAAACAAAATCACAGATAGCAAAAACTAAAACTTTATAATTTGTCAAGAGGGTAGCAGGGAGGGGGCGGCGGCAAACGAAAACATGGGCATTGCTCCCCCCACCCCTCTTGGCGTAAGTTTGCCACTGCCCAGAAGGAAAGGGGAAATTTCATTTTAGAAAATAAACGAATTTTTAATAGCATCCAAATAAAGGAAAAAAATAGAAAGTATGGTTTTATTTCAACTGAAATTTTCATATACTCTGTTAAAAATACATCGACTAAAACATCAGCTTAATTCAATAAAAAAATAGCCTAATTCAAAAGATTCGAAGAGGAATTGCAGAAGTAAAAAACAATATCTAGATTAGAAACAAGGCTTAAGGTGCAGATGAGAAAGCTAAAGAAAAGAAAAAAATCACCCATCAACCACAAATGAAAATAAACAAAATTCATGCCTCGAGCTTATCAACTTAGTAAGAGTCGGAGACGGCCGTTTCGTCATTGTTATGAAATCAATGTTATGAATGTCACACTTACCACTTCGATCACGAGCTTGAAAGGCATTAAGACCCTGACTGTGGGTTCCGACATAACAAACCAGAAAAGAAAAATATCTAGATTATTTCAAATTACTGGTCACAATTAATCAAATAAGTGAAATACTATACATCTTGCAAAGCAAAATTATCAATATCTGAGTACAAAAGTTACTGCAAAAGAGTAAGCAATTTAATACATTTTAATCATAGTTTGAGACTTACCTTTTGACGAAATTTTGAGTATTTTACCAATCTACTTGAACGTCGAAATGTCTATTTCCAGTGGTTGTTGTAAGCAAGCCTACATCGATCTGATAAGAACTCTGAATGAAATGTGAATACGTAGTTTCAGCGAGAAATGAATTCCATTGGTTGTCGGGGCTGAATAGTGTCACAAGATCAATGCGTAATAACAAAACATTACTGATGCTGATAGTAAACCTTTGTCATTTTGGGCTACAAAAAAAGTCAAAATGCTTTTGTAGAATCATGGATCATACTACTCCATTTGATAATCCAATCTGATAATCCATTGGTTTTCGGGGCTGGATAGTGTCACAAGATCAAAGCATGACAACAAAACATTACTGATGCTGATTAGATTAGATTAATTGAAAGTGGGTGGCCGAGCATGTCGACCTGAAAGATCTTTTGTACTATTCCACGGAAAGAAGGACAGACGGAGAGAAAGACTGAGAAAGAATGGCGTGAGAAATGCAGGGGAAATGGGAGAACCCCGGGAAAACCTGCCCAGCGCGGATCGCCACCATCAACGAACCCACATGAGAACCGAACCCGGGACTCGGAGGTCACAGGCCGATGTCATAGTGACAACGACAACCGCGCGGCCTTAATGATGCTGACAGTAAACCTTTGTCATTTTGGGCTATAAAAGAAGTCAAAATGCCTTTGTAGTCATGGATCACACTACTCCATCTGATAATCTAACAAATATCAAGACTAGTGATAACATTACAATAGAAGTACGGCTAATTAGTCATTAATACTGCAGAAATTCATGGATATAGCACCAATAGACAGGGATTCATTTAAGAAATTTTGGGTTTACGAAATTTATATTCATCCGATCCAGTTACTAATAATCTGAAAACTGAATCTAATACCTGCTCTACACGCTCCCGAAAACTTAACTCAAACGAGCTGAAAAACTTGACAATTGCCGCTGGCCGCTTGTCGTATTGCTTTGCACAGGAAGAGGACTTCCCGTGTTCAAGTCTCGTTTGTTCTCGTTGAAATTGCGAGAATAACTGCCTTCGCCGATATGATAAACAAGATGATTTTGCAGCTTTAATTTTGCTATTAATTCTCAACTGATTTCACAGCAGAGATAAGAAAAAAAGGTCCTAGAGGAAGAGAATGTGGCGAATGAAGCCGCGGATTGAAACCACGAGCAAAGAATATCCTGATTTCAGCGTGAAGTAACAAGTTTTTACATAAATTTCCTCAACGCCATGAGCTCTGGTGTCGATTTGCTTCTAATATTTGACTGAATTTAGAACTTGCTGTATTTAGAGCAAAGTAGCAGATTTTTTCGGGCAAGTGAGAGATTTTCGAGCCGGTTTGAGGCAAGTTTTCGGGAGAATGTAAAGCAGCCGCAACAATCACAAAAGGATCTGCTTGACTGAGAGGATAACGGATTGAATGTTGCTTATTATTAATATCATTGGTTACTATTAATTGTAATTATGAAAATTCGATTCTACTGTAATACAGAAATAATTTGAAAGAAAAGAACTATGGCTATGAATAATAACACAGATAAACAAGGAATTAAAAAGAATGTCTCTGTATTTACAGCAGCAAAAGTAAAAGGGAAAAACTGTTGATTTTATTTCGTTTGCTAAATAGTAACTCTAAAAATGCGACCGACTCCACAGTAAATTGACTTAAAAAAATTAATAAACATTAAAAAAAAATTCAATTTTTGTTCAGTCGGTCTCATAATTAGTGTATTTAAATCTGCACACAAAAATCCACCAATTTTAGTGTTCTACTGTTCATCTGCTTAAGAGACAATCACAATTTTCCGTTTCAGTTTGAATGAAAACTGACAGATAGAGATATTAACTTAATAAAAAAACTAACAAAGACCGAATCCGCTGTCATCCACCAACATAATAAAAAGCATCATTAAAGCAGAAGAAAAAAAAGAGATAAAATTAAATATTCTGAATTTGAATAGAACACGAAAACAAGTCGATGGTTCTGAGGTTGACTTTCATTGTTGAGAACTTCTGTTTATTATTTATCGGACATTCATTTCGCTTTTATGAGGCTAGCTTGGACAACAGTCTTTTATAAATCATTTGAATAGAAGAATTAAATATTTATGTATCGGATATTTTGTCCAAGCTTGCCTCATAAAAAGTGCTAGCTTGGACAAAGTTTATTAAAATTCATTTGAATAGAAGAATTAAAGATTTATGTATCGGATATTTTTGTCCTCATAAAAGTGCTATTCTTGGACCAAAGTTTTTGTTGTCCGTTGGTGAATTTCTCTCTCTATTTATTACAATTCATTTGAGTTTATTATATTCATGAAGGACGCATGTTTTTAAATATTAATTGATTTTTAAGAATGTTTTTTAACTGAACATTATCAGTTAATAATGCCGTTTCCAGAGACAAGTTTTAAATTATCACTTTTTTTATCTGTAACAGAAGCATTCATAAAAATAGCAAAAACGATTTGTCAAAAAAAATCAATAGACAGTATGGTTTTACTCATCTATTTGATATTTTCTTAATGCTATAATTTTGAAACAAATGTCACTTAGCCTATTAATCAGTAAACAATTTCATGAATTTTTGATCTTTCTTTGATTTTATAATATTCCAAAGTTAAAATAAAAATGCAAGTTTCTGGGTATATAAATAAAAGAACAGTTCGACTACACACAGTTGGACAGTAAAGAAAGTATAAACTCACCCAAGTATTTCAAATAACTTTTCATTACATGATTTGTTTACTTCCAATTTTTTTTCTTGGTCTATTTATTTCATGTACCATTTAAATATCTCAAACATTTTGAGTAGTTTTTAAATTAAAAAAATAAAATCAATTTTGAACTGTAAAGAAAATATAAACTCGCTAAGAATGTTTTGATTTTGACACCCGCAAAGTGATTGATATATCCCAAATTTGCATAAAGATAACTAAAAGTGGCTAAAGTATGTAATCCATTCATTTTCATAGCAACATATGCCACTACTTTATCATGCCTCGTGAAAATTCATTAACTGACAAAGAATTACGAAAAATTCGTTTTCTACTTGGTCAAAAAAAAGTCAACAAGGCTAATAGCCTCAGAATTAAATCGTTCACAGACTGTTATTCAAAATGTCATCAAGAAAGGTGATAGTTATGGAACTACAAATAGACCAGGTAGGCCTCCAAAACTCGCAGCTCAGGACTACTGGAGAATTCAAGATCTTGTTGCGTCTTATGCGATGTCCACCCGTGAAATTGCTCGTGTTTTGCCAAAGACTGTATCTTACCAAACTGTATGAAAAGCTTAACGTCAAATAATCACATGAATTTTATAAAACTGAAAGCTAAACCGAAGCTCACTGCCACTCATCGTTCCAGACGACATGACTGGGCTAAGACAACAGTTAAATGATAGCAAAGGTGGAACGAAATATTTTTTCTGATGAAAAACGTTTCTGTCTTGACGGCCCTGACAAATATTCCGCATACTGGCATGATGTATGCACTCCGTCGAAGATAAGATTAAGCAGATAACAAGGTGGGGGTGGAGTGATGGTGTGGACAGCATTTGGGGTCGGAGATAAGACAGATACAGTGTTTGTGGAAGGCAAGATGGACTGTATAAAATATCAGAACCTTATGTACGACCATTTAATACCATTTGGACCCCCTTCTAGGAGGGCCAAATTGACAATATCAACAAGACAATGCTTCTATACATGGGTCAAAATCCACCAAAGCGTGGTTTAAAAAGAGAAAATTGATATCGTTTCATGGCCCTCCCGTTCACCTGATCTAAACCCAAATGAAAACGTGTGGGGTTGGATGGCAAACATTGTATATGGCCGGAACAAACAGTATCATCACTTGAATAATCTGAAGGTTGCAATTTGGAATGCTTGGGACCAGATAAAGATGTCCGATTTGAAAAAAAAATTAATTGGGACAATGCCCGACAGAAAGATAGAAATTATAGAGAAGAAAAAAGGACCAACACGTTATTAATTTCAATAATTTTTGAAATACTATGTTTTGAGTTTATAAAAATATACAGTTCAAAAGTGATTTTTATTTTTTAATTTAAAAACTACTCAAAATGTTTGAGATGTTTAAATCTTACATGAATTTATTGCTTTTAAATAGACTATGAATAAAAAAGTGAAGTTGCTGCGATATTTGCGCAGAACGCATACTTAATGAACAGAGCACCCAAAATGAGTATAGCAAGTTTGGTGTATATTTAAAAAAAATTTAATGACTGATGAGATTAACAATATTTACAAATTTAATAAGGAATGTGATCACTACTCCCTGACAATGTAATATCAAGAACATACATCATTCTTAAATCCAAGTACTGGCATCAAAAATACTATTTGCTTTCAGAATACAACAATGGATTCCTTTTCTAAAGAATTTAACTATAATATATTTATCCTATTATAGAAATTACTAAACACAATGTTGAACTACTTATATATTAAGCTATAGTCTTTCCTCTTGTATGTATCTGGAATTTATTTGACTTAGTAAATCCTATTACTATCGCACGCTTAGACAATTTAATTTACTTTCCATAAATACTAATGTGCAATTAAGTTACAGTTAGCACTAAACAATATGGCTTCTCACCGATGTGAAAAATATAAATACACTAGTTTCTTACTAACTAACTTATTAATCCAGGTAAGTATAATTATACTAATATTTCTACTAATTACTATTCACTCATCAATTTTACTAAACCTCAACACCAACGATTCACTATCACATGTATTTCCTATATACAAGAATTCTTTTTCTTTACATATATTTGTATTTATCAAATTCCGCCACAAGTGAAAATAGATAAAATCAACTTACAGTTGCTGACTTCATTGAGGCATTTCCTTGTTGACTGCTTACCTCTCTCTTGATAGAAGCACAATTGCAGAATAAATAATTCAAAAGCACTTAGGTTTCCATTTGAAACCTTTAGATATCACAAAACACACTTTAACTTTCGCTGCAAATCTTCGTTAAAGCACAAGGTGTTGGCTTCTCACCTTATGTATCAAATAGCTTCAATATGAACGAACGAATATACTTGTACTCAACAAGCAAACTACTTTAGTTCTTCTGAATTTCCGATGACTTCGGAAACTGCGACGGTTTCTTCTTTTCGGAATAACTTCTAGACGACTTGGCCTCTCCTGAGATATCCCGTTCCCTTCAATAGCAGAATGGGTCTTCCTTCGTCTTCTGGATTCAAAACTCGCTCCCGTTCGAATAATTATCTTTTATCCTTAATGATTGACTTCTGTAATACAGCAATTAAATGTGCAGACTTCTATTTCCTTCAATTTAACGTTGTTACTTCTGAACGACAATTTCCGTTTCGTCTACGTTACAATGTTGGGAAATTAAACTACTTATTATTAAAGTTCACTGAACACCTTCGATATTCTTTATCGATAAAATCAGTTCCAATAATTATAATTCTTCAGTGTAATAAACTTCTATCATCTTAACTGAATTTCTAATGGAAACTTACAGGTTACAGTTTGTGGCATTAGCTGAGATATTACGTCTTCCTATTTTATCGGCTTCGTTCCACTTCATCACTTAACTCGAAATGAACTCTCCTGTCTTCTCGTTTCAATGCTGGATTTACTTTCTTCTGAATTTCAGCTTCATCCTTCTTATTTAGCCTGGTTCTTCTTTCCGATAATGGTATCCAAAATATCATTACTATAGACGTTATATTTCCTCATACTTCACAGTTGTCGACGCAAGCCTAGCGCGGACCATTACTTCAGGGAGACGAATTCAATACTTGCTTCCCCCTTTGGATACACTTTAGAATTGGCGCTCGACCACGGAGCGTCCGATTGGACCAGAGCCATCCAAGTCGCCTGACATTCAGACTTCAACTCACTACAGCAACCAATCGACTCAACTAATCGATTACCTGTTGATTGACTCAACGTAATAAAGATTATTTGAATATTTAAATTATAACCAATCAGCTTTGCTCACAGTCAAAAATAAAAAAAATAAAAAAAAATTATTTTCAAGCAATTAATTTTTTTTGCTTTTACTAAATTTGAAACTACGACTCAATTTTAAATTATTTCTTAGGGAGATATAAAATAATTATTAGAAATCCTCTAATAAAGTTATTTGAAATACTTGCATGAGTTTATACTTTCTTTACAGGGTGTATTGTTGCTACCAATTTGAGATCGACGAGAATTGTATTTCTGACAGTCTTTGAAGTTCGGCGGAAAAGGAAATAGAAAATAAAATCACGAGGGACAAAATCAATAAATGAAAAGCCAATATGTCAGAATTATTGCTTTGTCATTAATACAGTATTTATTTTATTTATCGTAGGCATTCATTAGCCAAGACATCGAATTGCAGCCAGATTGCTAGTCGTTTAGCCTAACTCAAGAGTGTACCACAGTGGGCAACTAGCTTTAACACCGCGGAACGGACCAAACACTGAAGAAAAAAAAATGAAACATCCAAGCCTGGATTCGAACTCAGATTCCGACATGTCTGACCACCTTCTAGACCACAAGGCCATGCCGAACGACATTATTGCAGTTATTAATCTGAGTAGAAAGATAAAAAAAAATCATAATATAATTAATCAATAGTAAAAATATATTTAATTGTGTTTTTAGTAATATTAAAATGAAATTTATAAATATATAATTTTTGTAGATTAAATGCTTAAATTTTTTTTTGAAGAAAGCTGTACTTTTTTTATCAAGTTTATGTTGAAGCCATTGTTTTTAAATTAGTTAAACAAGATAAAAACTGTTGCTTTTGCAATCGTTATAATTAGTATTGATTACTAAATATATTATTGTAAGTATTGACTAATGAATACATTTTTGCAGATGTAAATTGACATTGCTATGAAAGTTAAGAAATCGAATTATAGAGAAATTGATACTGAAATTTTTGTTATAAAAACTTGGTATATGTATTATTAATATTGTATACGATAATTCTTAATTCCAAGTAAATTTGTATAAATAGTCCGTTAATTATTGATTTAGTACAATTTAAAATAATGGATATTTCTTTAAAATTCCAATTAATATTGAATATTATTATGTTATCTCTGTGTATCAAAAATTTTTAATTGATAATTATTACTTTTTGAAAAGTGAAGCGACCAGGGAATTTTCTTTTTCCTTATTAAAATACTTATAGTTGCTTACTTTCAATAACTATATTTATAAAAGTTCCAGCAGAGCAGATATAACTTCCAAATTAATTATCACTATTGGGCCTTTAAAGTTCGCTGCTTCGATTTAATGGTTTTCACCTGTATGCTTAACTAAAGTTCACTTGAACACGTCGATGACTTTTCACCCGTGTGAATACTAAGTTCACTTAATACGTCAATGACTATCACCTGTGTGAATACTAAAGTTCACTTCGATAAACTAATGGTTTTCACTTGTATGAAGATTTAATAATTTCTCATTAAATGAAATTGGCTTAGTTCTTAAACTTCTAATAATTCCTTGAATCATAACTGCTTAATGCGCACGATAATGTTTCTTTCCGTTTACTACAATGCATAAACTTAAAGTTCACTTCGTCACTTAGACTTGAAACTTTACTTTTCATTAACTTGAATTAGGCTGACTTCGGCTAATTCGTTGATTAATTACTTTATTGTTCACTAATAAAATTACTCACGCTTTGTTCATTCACACTAATAATCTTCTAGTAATTTTCCTTAATTCAATGGTAATATACTCGTTGAAATTATTTCCTTCCGTCCACTAAATTACGTTCACACAGACCGTTTCTTATTTTAGTCTTTCCCAATCCAAAATAGGAAATAAATAATTTCGTCACTTACAGTTTTTGCGTTCAGTCTAATTAAGTTTCCTTCCCTTAAATGTCCTGTCTCCAGCGTTGCCTTCGCTGTTGGTTCCTTCCGAATTCTGTCCTAGAATCCTTACGCAAAATCCTGTAGCATTAATCGGAGCAATTTGTCTAATTTAAACTCACCGCCACGCTTGTGTCTCGTACAAGCGGCGATACACAATTCTCTCTTCCGAGTTCTGACACATCGCATGTTCTTGCCTGACGTCATATCGTTAACCTGGCGGCTATTTCCATTTCAACTTAGGGGTCCAGTTAGTAATGGAACTAACCCATAATTATAATTCTTAATTGACTAACACAGAACGATGTGATTTATTTTACTCCAAATAAATTAATCTTTTAAATTACTCCTAATATTAATTTTCTTTTGAAGCTATAATAAAAATACTTTTAATAATTCAGTAATATTTCGGGGGCGAAATATTTACTTTATTATTACACCTTCACTTTTACAAAATTGGCATTCATAAGTGAGTAAAAATAGATTTGATTTTCTAAAAATAGATTTAGGATGGAGCAGAAGTTAACTCCCATGCCGATCCCATTTACTTGTTTGTATAGATGTTCATTAAATTCGATATAAATTTAAAAAAAATTATCAAGTTTTGAAT
>JAFIDM010000006.1:12922857-12980453 GCA_023159025.1 Thereuonema tuberculata
GGATAATTTATTTCAGAGAAAAAGGCAAAAGAACGGAGGAGTTAATACTCCGTTGGACCCCCTCTAGCGCGAATGCACGATGCAATACGATCGGGCATTGAGTCATACAAGTTCTGTATGATGTCTTGAGACATTTCGTTCCATATTTGCTGTAACCTTGCCTCTAGTTCGTTCAAACTCGTGGGATGCCCAACTCGTCGTCCCAAATGATCCCAGATATGCTCGATTGGAGACAAATCTGTTGATCGGGCAGGCCAAGGAAGGGTAGTAACAGTGCGGAGACAGTCTTGTGACACCCTTGCCGTATGAGGCCGAGCGTTGTCTTGTGAAAAATGGCTCCTGGGAGCCGTTGCATGAGGGGCAACACATGTGGTTGCAGGATTTCATGAACATACCGCTGGGCTGTCATGGTGCCACGGAACAATACTAGGGGTGACCGTGTATTGTAGGCAATGGCACCCCATACCATCACACCAGCTATGGGAGCGGTGTGTCGCTGTACAGCAAAGGCAGGATTGAAGCGTTCACCACGGGCTCTCCACACACGAACACGATTGTCATCACTGCCGAGATTGAATCTGGATTCGTCGTTAAAGACGACCTGGTTCCATTCCGCTGCAGTTCAGTTTCCTCGTGCGCTGCAAAACTCCAAACGGAGGCGTCGATGGGTGGGCGTCAAGGGCAGCACACGTAATGGGCGCCGCGATGCCAACTGTCCTTCAGCCAGGCGCCTTCGTATGGTTCGAGAAGACACAGAGGCCCCTATTGAAGGTGCTACCTGTGCCTGGATGGCGACCGATGAAGCAGTTGGCTGTACGCGTGCATTTCTGACTATGTGGCGGTCTTCTCGACGACTGGTCTGTCGAGGGCATCCTGAGCCTGGTCTTCGTGTACATGACATCTCTCGGGTCCACTGGTCCCAACCCCTCCTCACAACACAATCAGAGCGGCCTAATTGACGAGCTACTCGCCTAGCCGACCACCCAGCTTCCATCATCCCGACGATTCTCCCTCTCTCAAATTGCGACAACTGCGTATACTGTCTTCGAACACGGCGTAATGGCATGTCTACCTCAGCTCTTCCTTTGTAAATGATTCAGGACACTCAAACAAGCTTTGGTTACCTGTTTTATACTCCACAGAGTACGATGTTCAACGCCCTCTACCGGCTATAAGTAATACGCAATCACGCTGCATTTCCTAATCATTTGCATATCTCCCCGACATGTACCTTCATTGCAAGTTTCGTTACGATCCCGCAATTATTTCTTGGTGCGCTAATTTTTTTGTCCATGAGTATAATCGAAGATGTGAATTTTAAAATGGAAAAAGAGACTAATTGAAAATTGAACTTTTTAAATGACATTACAGAAAAGAGTCACAAAGTGAGCAGATGGTTAATTTTAGGTCAGGACATAGTACACATATAAAAAAGGAATATAATTGAAAACTATATTAATGGAATTGATAGATCTTCAAGTTCTGATAATGATTTAATAAATGAAGTAAATGAAATAAAAGTCATATTAAAGAAAAATAATTATAAAGAAGTTTTCATAGATAAAACCTTAAAAGAGTATAAGACACATTCAAAATTAAAGAAGTAGACCAATGTAATAAGGCAAGATGAATAGTTTCTTATTTAAATAAAAGAAGTTTTGAATTAAAAAGAATCTGCAAAAAATATGACATTAATTTAACTTTTGATTGCACTAATAAATTAAAAAATATATTATGTAATAAATGTAATAAAAATGAAAACAACTGTAATATGGATTTAATTTACAAATTAGAATGTTGAAATTGTAGAACTTTTTATGTTGGAGAAAATAAAAGAACTATTCGAGAGAGGATTTTCGAACATATTTATTGTATTAGGAATAAACAAGGTGACAGGTCTGATTTGGCTGAACATTGCTGTAGATTGGGGCGTAACGTTAGTGAAGAAGTAAAATTATTATAAATGGAAAAATACACTAAAACAAGGAAAATTATAGAAAGTTTGATTTTAAGAAATACAAAAAATCAATATTAATCGTAATGGTGGATTAGAAGTGGAAAATGTATTAGTAAATATAACAAAAGATTTGATTAAGTCATGTGTTGATATAAATAAATAATAAAAGATTTGCTATTGATCATAAGTTTAATAATAAGTAAGTATTGTTGATTATAACTATGTAGAGGTTGTGATTTTGATGTGTGACATCAAATTATTTACTTGATTGTTTTGATGTAACTTGAAAAAGGAATGCAGAGAATTTTCCGAAAATTTGTTTCGATAAATATATTTTAATTATATTTTTTTTTGGAAGAAGATGACGTGTGTTGTTTATTAATAATGCAAGTAAGTAGAAAGGATTTAAGAAGAAAATATGGACTTAAAAATAATTGTTATTCCCGATAAATTTCTAAATTGTGAATTTTTCATTGTATTTTGATTTTTTTGATGTTATCGATGTGAGCGACAGAAGTCGAGTCGTCCGTAATCCAGGGACCGCCTCTACTTTATTTCATTAAGTATAGGCGATCCCTGGATTACGGACGACCCGATTTATGTCGTTCCGCACTTACGAACAGGCTCTCAAGGCTCCCGATTAGAAAAATTTATAATTAAAGAATTAAATTAATAAAATTAAAGAACTTGTTTCTTCCTTGCATGTAAACAAACCCGCGTGACGTAAGCGGTTCGTTAGCGCAGCATCTTTGCGATAGAGGCTACTTTCATTGTTTTTACGGTCTCTTATGCTCAGCAGTACATTCGTCTTAATTTTTTAATTCGATTTTTTTGAGATATTATTATTATTATTATTATTACAGTTTTACATTGCATTATTTTTACCTTATGTGAGCTTTTGTAGCATTGTTATTATTATTATGCCTATTTTTATTATTGTTTATTTTCATATATGCGCTGTTCATTAGGGATCCGAGTTAAAAAAATCGACCAGAAGACGTTCTAAGGAACATATCTTCTTCATAATCCGGGGATCTACATTCACTTACAGATGATAACTTACAGATGTAATTAAAAAGTGCAGTTCTTTATCTGCCAAAATGAATTTTTATCGTGAATTTATAAGGATATATTTATCTAAATCTTTAAAAGTACATATTTCAAATTTAAATATCTATTGTTAATATTTATATTATTCTTTCAACCTGTTAATGCTTTTATGAATTAGTTCTACGAGAAAACGTTTTTTTTTTTCATCCCCATTTGAAAAAGATCTATGTCTGCTTCGTATTATTTCAACGAGAAATAGATTTTTCTTGAAAGAACATTGATTATTTTTGTGTTATTGTTCGATTGTCTTTGATAAGTACGGTCAATGATACATAGATGGCAGCACTATGAACAAAACATTCTATTTTGTTCTATCGTTCAGAAGAGCTTGTGTCGAGTTTCACTTGTTTGTGTTGCATAGTGAACATTTCACAACCAATTGAATTTATCACAGCATTTGCCGCAACATTAGATAAAAACGAGTTCCGTGCAGTAATGAAACATTTTTACTTGAAGAAATGGACGGCTTCGCAGTTTAAAGCCAAGTTGGGTGATTCTGCACCTGCGTTGGATAGTATTTATTTCTGGGTAAATGAGTTTAAACGTGGCCCTACGAGGACTGAAGATGAAGCGTGCTCCGGACGCCCAATTGAGGTCACTACGAAGGATATCATTCCAAAAATCCATGATATCGTAATGGAAATACCAGCCAAATCAAAATGTGACATTGCCAGGACTGAAGGCATCTCCACTGAACGAGTGCACAATCGACTACAGTCGACTTGGGAAAGTGCGCCGAAAAATGCGAAGACAGTTTGTCGGCTGGGAAGGTGATAAGCCACTGGTTTTTGAGATTTGCAAGGACTATTCCTGATCGACTACTTGGAAAAGGTTAAAACACTAACACGAACCTATTAAGCAGCATTGTTGGACCCTTGAAAGAGGAAAACTGAAGGAAAACCGGCCAAGATTCGCGCACAATAAAAGGGCTCTTTCACCACTACAACGCGTCGTCTCACAAATCGACCATCGCAATGGCAAAATTGCACGAATTGGGCTTCGAATTGATTCCTCATCCACTTTCAGGATTTTCAGGACTTAACCCCGTGCGTCTTTTTCCAGTTCCGAAGTTAAAATTTGGTTAAGCGAAGAAAGTTTCGTGGAATGTTTTCGCCTTCAATGACTATTTTGCAACTTTTTTATGTTATTGTGGGTCACCCTTGTATTCATTTGTATTTAGTTTCAATCATTGATGGCGGAGAAACGTCAGTTGAGTAATGTAATGTACACTATAAGATGTACTGGTTTTATTGCATTAACATTATGGAACTGCTGTACAGTACTTTATGTAGGTTACTACAATTTTCAAATATTAAATTTTTGCATAATAAATATATCGTCGCTCTTGTATTCCTAGGAATACAATACGAAGCATGGCAATATATCTTCATTATGTTTCTCTTTAGGGAAATATAGCAGTGGTGCACAATCCGCGACCCTCGGGTATATCGCTGCAGTTCGGTAGTGTCAACCTTAAAATTAAATTTGAGCCTTTCCATTGCTGCCAACAGATACATTGAAAAATATCACAACTTGCAACAGCAACTGTCTCAGACTTTACTATTGGATGTTGGTGTGAAACACTACTAGCACATTATTTGATAATTTAGAGCAATTAGATTTATTATAAATTATTCTCATAAAATGGCACTGTCAAATCATTAATTAGTAATATTTTTATGTAAATGACGTGTATTATTAATAATTATTATTATTATTATAAATGACATTATAAAATCATTAATTAGTAAGATACATTAAGTTATCTTAGTATTCATATCAATAAAGAATTATTATGTACCTAGTGAAGAAGATTAGGAAGATTCTGCAGCGAATTTAGCTAATTTTTCAGTTACTATTAAAAATTCTTTCTTCATTACAGCTTTATTTCCAATGTATAAACAAAGTTCATCTGTTGAAAATTACTTCTGCTATTTATTAATAATGGAGTTTGTTTAGACATAAAGAGTTATTCATGGGGGGGGGGGGGCAGATTCCTTTACAATTTATTAAGTCATACGTCTAATGATAAATATTGTAGAAATTTATGATTATGGAAAATTAAGGGAATTATGTCCACAGGAAGATGATCTCTGAATTATAACATAAACTTTTATTATATTCGGAAAGATATTAACATTTCATTTCTGCTTTTATTGTAGTAATAAAATGATGAAAATACGGAAGCACTAAAACTTACTTATTGATCATAGTTTTTAGGCTTCGGATACTTATACCAGAAGCCTTCTAATCCCGCTTTGTCCGTCTGTCTGTGGACAAATATCATTATAATATTATTAAATTATCATTAGCAACAATTGCAACAATCACAATAATCGCAACAATTGTGCCTTTTGCATTCGCAACAATCACATTTATAATAATAAGGAAATTAAAGGAATATCAATTATATTGTCTTTTAGTATCAGAAGCCGTTGCGAAGCATTGTGATTAGTTTACTAGTCGCTGTCCCTTCCTTGTTTTAGTTAGAAATTGAAGCCAATTGTTAAAGACAAAGAAATCGGAACGAATCATAAGGATTTTGTTCCGAAAATATATCAGATTTTACTAAGCCATCAAAGAATTTATAAATCTTAAAAGGAAAAGAAATAATTTCTGTAGGTTTCAAAATGCCTTCAGGTTTCTACATAGAGCAATTTTTCTGATACAGCATTGGATTCCAATGTTTTGCTGCAGTGAAGCAACCGGGACCATAGGGAAGCTATGATACAGGATATTTCTTTTTCTCTTCACCAATATTGATCGTGCTTTCTTTTCCTCCCCTTTTTTTCTCATCTTTTGTCATTTCTGAAGATTTCAGATATATTGAACGAGCATTTGTTAGGTCTAAAGATTCAGTCTGCCGTGCTGGCGTGGCCGTGCGGTCTAGACGGCAGGTCTGCCGTTGCGGCCAGTTTGCCAGTTCCCGGGTTCGAATCCCGGTCGTGGCATGGATGTTTCTTTCTTCTTCTGTTTCTCCTTCTGTCCGTTCCCGTTTCTTTACCCTGGCAGTTAGGGTTAAAATGCATCTCCCAACCCGCAGTTGAAAGTCAGCGTGGGAGATTAGACTTTCATCCCCCGAGACAGTGAGCTGTCTGAGGGAGGCCTTTGTCCAGCAGTGGGCTGTTAAAGGCTGATAGATAGAGATAGATAGGTAGAAAGATTCAGTCAAACTTTAAAATACAGGAATAAAAACGATTATTTGTTCTGCAACATTGAGGCTGTAAAAATTTAACTTAAGACAACAATAATTAGTAACTTGACAAGGATTACTTATTCTCCTCCAAACGGGTCCTAGGGTCTACCCAGCCCTCTGTAGAATGGGTACCGGGTTTCTTTCCCGGGAGTTAAAGGCGGGCGGGCGTCGGGCTGACCCCCCGGCCCCAACTTCGTCCCGTTGGTCGAGCTGCGGGAGCCTGACCTCCCGCGATCCCACAGGCCAGCCATGGCCTATCGAAGGGAGAAACTTTAACTAACAAGGATTACTTTAAAATAAAAAAATTCTTTAATTCTCTTGTTGTGTGCTAACGATTTTTTAAATATACTTAGTGAGACTGCATTTACAGTGAGTGATTTATCTCTGTTAATACATTCACAACTATTTATAAGACTAGATTCCAATTTGAATCTTTTAATCCCGTCTTTAACATGGACCCCATTGTACACATCGTCTTCCCTGTTAAAGACGAGATTAAAAGATTCAAATTGGAATCTAGTCTTATAAATAGTTGTGAATGTATTAACAGAGATAAATCTCTCACTGTAAATGCAGTCTCACTAAGTATATTTAAAAAATCGTTAGCACACAACAGGAGAATTAAAGAATTTCTGATTTTAAAGTAATCCTTGTCAAGTTACTAATTGTTGTTAGGATGTTATTGTTGTGATGTTATTATTGTAAGACAACAATGTTTAGAATAGGATTTATACCGACTGAAGAACTACTTGAGCACCATTAACACAAACTAACACCTTATGGTTCCTTCGTCATCTCTTAACTACAAAGAAAATTGTAGACAGATTCTTTATCAACGGGGTCTGGACTCAAATTGCGCCTGTGTTATTGTAATTCACATCCGCTACTATGATTTGAATCCAAGACTTACAAATTATTAAAATGACACAGAAAATGAAATCATGGTATTTCATACTTTTTCATACTTATCTCGAATTTAAGCAATTGGAAGTTGTTTTTTAACTTTCCAATTTGTGAAGATTAAAAATAAGCAACAATTAAAATACATTAACTATACATACATTTATACATCGGGAAGCTTTTCGGAGCTCTGTGCGAGTTCCTTGTCAACCTTATTTCTCCTTTAAATCCAGCTCTATATAAAATTGGGTTAAACTATTATTAAACCCACAAAATAATTGTCTGGTCACGATTTCTTTCTAAGGAGATATGACGTATCTCCCGTGCCAAGGTAGAAACCACGAAGCAATGAATCCCTTTACTGCCACCTGGTGTGGATTTTCTGAAGGAGGTTCTGAAGGAGGTTCTGAAGGAGTGTTATTGTTTATTTTTGAAACGACTACTTTTCTTTTACAGTTTTTATTGATTGATCTAAAGTTATTCATGTATGACTTTATATTTCTACACGAATAACTGTATATTATAGAGATTCATTAAAGTAATAAAATGAGATTCTATGGTTTCTCGTACAATTTTATCGTTTTATATTAACTATAAACTACAAACTGATCAAATGATATATTTTCGGTACAAAATCCTTATGATTTTTCCGACTTCTTTGCCCATAACAACTGGCTTCAATTTCTAACTAAAAAAGCAAAGGTCAATAAGTGAGTTTTAGTGCTTCCGTACTTTCATCATTTTATTACTACAATAAAAGCAGAAAAGAAATGTTAATATCTTTCCGAATAAAATAAAAGTTATGTTATAATTCAGAGAGCAGCTTCCTGTGGACATAATTCCCTTTATTTAATTTTTTTCCATAAAATTACTTTCAATAGTAACTGAAGAATTCGATAAATTTCGCTGCAGAATCTTCATAATCTTCTTTACTAGATATATAATAATTCTTTATTGATAAGAACACTAAGATTCCTTTTGCCACAATATATAAATTATCATTTAATGAAATGCTTTATCAAGAGATTCTATCTGGAAATTTCCGGCAGTATATATTTAAATTTTCTTCACAAAGTATGTAGCATATTAGAGAAGACTTGCTTAAATCGTAACCCCCTCCCCCAAGGATTTTTGTGTTAAAAGTAAAATTTCTTTGCTTATAAGAAAGGAAATAAAATGCCCAAAACTAAGAGTTCACTGATCTGATTTTGGATATCGTGATATCGGATATCTTGGATTCCCGGTATCACAATTTTTAAAAACAGATCAGTGAACTCTTAGTTTTGTGTGTTTTTGTTTTATTTCTCATGTAATTGTTTACGTTAAATTTCTGCACTGTAAGAAAAGAATCTAGGGAAATTAAAAACATTATTTATCTGTTTCCATAATAGAAAGCAAAATTTATCAAAACTATTGACACTCCTGTCTTCATAGAAATTGTTTTAATAAAAGATGATAATAAAAGTACAATGTAAGAACATTGATTCAAAATCGTACCATAGTTTTCCTTAGTTGTGATTTGATAAATATCTACTTCATAAAACCAGTCAAGACAATCAGTCATGATCTTATCGACTCCCGCACAAAGATCATGAAGCCAAGATTTTAGGTTGTGTTCACTCACTGTTTTTTCTCTAATTACTTCGTTGCAAACCTGTAGAACCCACTTTTCTTTTTCCACTTCTTTTTCAGGCTTCTGTTGCATTTTTTTTTTATTATTATTATTTTTTGATCAAGTTTCGAGAATTGTCTGTTTTAATATTTTGTTTGTTTTTTTCTTGATGTTTTCTCTACATTTTCTTTAAGCTGTTCTTTATACGGACTTATGGATAATATCGGACAGCTTTTGTTCCTTTATTAATTCGGGTTTTGACAGTCGTGAAATACAGGTGATTGCTGCTGAATCTTGAGAATGGACATCATCTTGAATTGGTTGAGAATATGTAAGCCACATGTAAGCCAAATAGACCCATTGTAACTGAAGCTAGTATTTTGAGATGTTAATGTGAAGTCTCAGTGTCTTATTTTCCTCGACTGTGACAAAATTACTATGTTCTTACTATGAATCATATTTTGGTCGGGAGGCTAAAGACCACAGGAGTTGGAGTCGTTTAACGCTGTGACCATGTACAATCTCTTTGCTAAAGAGTACATATGCAGGTACGAAATAGGCGCAACACGAAAAACACAAATAACGCCATTCGAAAAGAAAAAAAGGCAAGTGGGGATTTTAAAGCTTACATCAACCTTGCAATAAAAAGTTTATCTAATGATGAATAAACGTCAAAAATATATAAGTATTCCATCAAGCATGTTCCGACATAACGAATGTTATCAAAATATAGAAAAAAAGTACAGAAAAAAGCTTACTGTCGATTATTTTTTTAAGTAATTGCGGCACAACTTTGTTGTTGAGGGGAGCCCATATCATAGAATTTCCTACCCTACGATATCTGCCACGAATGGCCCTGTGTGTCGCAGAGCGCCCGAAATATGAAGGAGGTACGATTTAGGCGCAGATACGATTTAGGCAAGTCTCCCCTAAATCTAACAGAATATTTCGAAAAGAATCAACATCATCCGAACTATTATTATTTTACTGTGTAAAAGTTTCAAATATAAATTTTCTTGATAAAACGAAACATGATATCAAAGACTGTAAATAAATATTGTAACGTTAATTTCATTAAACACAAAGCAATATAAAAATCACCATATCGACCACCGATATATATATTAAAATAAAATACATTTAATAAATATATTTAAAAACAGCGAATTTTCGGAAACACAACATCTTCTTCCCTTTATCAAGCCTATTTCAGTAATTCCCGTATTAACAATTCATTGACATGAGCATGAAACTACATTTATGATAATGTTAAAATCTTAACAATCCTCAGATTCAAAAGATTATTGATATGAACCCGATAAAAAACTAAATAATAATAATAATAAAAACTTAATAGTCCAATTCTTAAAATTTTATATTATTTTGGCAAACAAAACACAAATTATTTAATAAATCTCCTGCTAATTTTATAAAATCGCTATCAACTTCTTCTTCTTCGTTTCTATTCAAATTTTGTCCTTTAGTATTTCTTCTTAATATATTTTCTACAATTTTTTCTAGTTTTTGAGTCTTTTTCAATCCATACTATAAGGAGTAGAAGTTAATAGCATTTTTTTAAATTTAGCATTTGTAAAACGTTTGTACAAAATTTATAAATAATTAGAAGATAGCAATGATACGTAATTCCTACTGAAAAGATGTCAAAAAGTACGGTTTATATTTTGTTGTTATTAAAAATTCTTTCTTGATATTTAGAATTCTGTAATGAAATATACGAAAAGAAATCATTTAAAAAATGCAAATATTTTTAAAGAATTTCATGCACATTACATAAGCAAAGCTAACGGAAATTTAAATTATATCATTAAAGATATCATTGTCATTATAGAGGTGCACAACTTTAGAAAGTCTGAAGGCCAATATTTTTATAAAAGTTCTGATGGAGGGTCGCAGATTTCCATCTTACAACCCCAAACCCCTACTATATCTTATTAATTAATGATTTTAAATTCCCTCCATGACTAATCTTTATGCATAAACACACTCCATCTATCGATATACATAAAAATGTAAATGTTCGTTTGTTCAAAATATTAAATCTTCGAAAGTTCTTCACCGATTCCTTTGAAATTTTGACCCAAAGTTGCATTCGAATACACGTATGTTTTTATATATCTATTAGGTAAAAACATGCTTTTTTTACAACCCTCCAATAGGTGTTTGGAGCCAACACTTGAGTTAAACGGAGAGGCTACAAACGGGCTGGGAAGTCGTATATTCTCCGATATTAATTTGCTTAATAAATAAAGTTTCTGTTTTTAATGCTATGTATGCAAGGGTTCCGGAGCGAAGCGACGGCACAACGGCTAGTTATTAATAAATAGTAAAAGTGATTTTCAAAAGATATACGTTCAACCGTTTGCTACATTCCAAAGAGTGGAACGTTATTTATACATTGGAAGTAAAGCTGTAACGAAGAAAGAAATTTTAATAGGAACTGAAAAATTATTTAAACATCGCTGCAGAATCTTCATAATCTTCATCACTAGGTACTTAGTAATTCTTTATTGATATGAATACTAACATAGCTTAATATACTGGAAGATCAAGAAATAACATGAGGTGTTCGGAGCCCTGTAGCATAGTATGTATTGGACGAAATAGAATAAAATTTGGCCACCATACACATTAAAGTATGCGGTTTCGATTTGTCAAGAAAAAAAAATTAGTATCGAGCAACGCCAATAGGGGAAATTCTGGTGCTGCGGTGGAAAAATGCAGCATGAAATTTGCATATACAGGTACTTTGTGACACGATATCGAGGATAAAAGAAGGGGTTGAGGGAATTCTAGTTATTCTGCGAGAAGTCGCCCGTCGATGGCGTTGTCACTACGTGATCGTGCCTTATTAGTCAAGCTGTTTTATCAGTGGGATGAAAATGCCAATGCTTCTCTTCGTGAATACCGGCGGTTAAAACAGTTACGTAGAGGACCGATGACCATAACTAACTTACGAAGAATGGTTAAAAGATTTGAAAGAAGAGGAACTCGGTGTGCAACCAAGCCGAGGACGTAAAAATATCAAGCTGAAAGTTGAAAAAGTTGCAACTGCCGTTCAGGATCAGGCGATAGCTAATAAGCAGGGTACCAGCAGTGCACGTTTAATATCACGACAAACAGATATCCCGTTGTCGACGGTGCAGAAGATATTGCGTAAGATCCTGAAATTTTATCCGTATAAGATAACACCCATTTAAAAATTGGTCCCAGGGGACAGAAATACCCGATTAGAGTTTGCTTTGAGATTTTTGGCTCTATTGGAAGTGGATGACGAGTGGCCGTGGCGGATATTAGTGAGCTATGAAGCTCACTTCCATGTGCACGGTGATATCAACACACACATCTGCCGTATTTGGGCTGATATAAATCCACACGTTGGTCAAGAGATCCCCTTATATTCACCGAAAGTCACAGTTTGGTGTGGGTTCACAGCTTCTTTTATTATCGGCCCATACTTTTATAATGAAGTTGGTAGAAATGGACTAGTGACTTGTTCTGTCAATTCCGACAGGTATGCCGCTATGCTCGAGAACTTTGTGATACCTCAACTGCAGCAAAGAAATTGTATCGATTCTATCATTTTCATGCAAGATGGTGCGCCACCGCACATCGGGTGATGTATGTCAATATTTCACAGACGGTAGAGTAATTAGTCGCGCATTTCCCATGAATTGGCCTCCGAGATCCCCTGATCTGAATCCTTGCGATTTCTGGTTGTGGGGCTACCTGAAAAGCATTGTGTATCAAGAACATGTTCCAGACATTCCTACCTTAAAAGATCAAATAACGTTACATGATAGACGAATAAATGCCGATATGCTGCGAGCCACTGTCAAAAACTTCGTGTACCGCATGCAATTAGTGGAACACCAGGCAGATGGTCACCTTGAGCCATTTGTAGGTTACTATAATAAACGTTTTTCATTGGTATTTGGTGTGTTGTTATTTACTGTTTCCATTGGCAGTTATGTATTCTTTTTTCATACATTATGCGCTTGCAGCACCAGAATTTCCCCTATCGGCGTTGCTTGGTACTAATTTTTTTTTTTCTTGACAAATCGAAACCGCATATTTTAATGTGTATGGTGGCCAAATTTTGTTCTATTTCGTCCAGTACATAACACGCTACAGGACTCCGAACACTTCCTTTTATTTCTTGATCACCCGGTATCTTTACTAATTAATGATTTAATAATGTCATTTATAATAATAATAATAATTATTAATAAAACACTTAATTTATAAAAAAATATTACTAATTAATGATTTGACAGTGCCTTTTTGTAATAATAATTTATAATAAATGTAATTGCTCCAAATATTAAATAATGCCCTAGTTGTGTTTCATACCAATATCCAATAGTAAAGTCTGTTGCTATTACAAGTAATGGAAAGGTTCAAATTTAACTTTAACTTTGACACTATCGGGTCGAAGCGAATATACCCGAGGGCCGCGGGTTGTGCACCATTGTTGTAAATTTACCTGGAGAGAAACGTAATGAAGATATATTGCCATGCTTCCTATTATTTTTGAAAAAAAATCTTTCCTTTTTTATAACAGGAAATGGAAAGAAAATTTCGCCAAAAAGATATAAAATTTACTAATTTGTAACCAATTCGGTTCTCAATTATTTATTTACAAATTTTTATTTTTATTTGGTTATCTATAAAATTTTATGTGTTTGCTTAGCTTCCAATGTTTTTACGAGTTAAAGATTACTTTTTTTTAAAATTCATAATCTCTATTTAATCAACATCTATGTATGTAAAGAAGATAGTGTGCATTAATTTAGTTTTGATCCCAGATTCTGAGAATATAAATCGTAGTAGCTGTAATGCAGAATCAATATTTTTCTTTTACAATCAAATGCAAAAGACAGGAAGTCTGGGCTGGTTAGAGCATCTATCTTCTACTTCTCAAAGTGAACAAACGAAAGTTCACAAACGATCCCAATGGTATGTCTCTTTAGAATTACTTGTTAAATAGAGGGTCTAACATTAATTACAATTTTTCTTTAAGTATTAAATAATAATAAATAAATATTTAAAAAAATTTTTTTAATGAATGTAGTAAATCTAGTGATAAAGTAAAGAAAAATATTTTATTTTAGTTTTTACTAATAAATCTCCAGACATACCCTAGGTTCACCCAGCCCTCTCTCAAATGGATATTGGTTTGTTAATGCGGGTGAGGTTCGTGCTGATCACCCGACCTCAACTAGTTCCGTTGCTGAAAGACCGTATCATGCCATGCAGGTCTTTGAGTGCACTCAAAGATTCCAAACAATAATACAGTACTGCACGGAAATAATTCGGGATGGACGCAAGAAACAAACAAAAATTACTGAGTTTTTTAAATGAGTAATTCATATGCTACAAAGTATTAAGTACAGAATACGAATATTGATTAGCCTACTGTAATCCTAAAAATGTAATTTTAACTTTAATAAAGAATATAAGTGTAGCAGACAAAGGGATTTTTGAATTCGTTTCATCTTTGAAAGCTTTCAAAAATACTTACTGTAATTTCAATACAAAATGCTATAGGAGTATTAGATGTTCATGGCTTAACCGATAACAATTGTTATCCGAAACGGCTTCCCCCCCCCCCTTTACTTCGGTTAACTGGGGTTATCACTATATATATAGCGATAATTCCAAAAGAGAAGTATTTAACTCATTCTAATACTTTTCCTAATTCAAAATCAAGGAGGTATACATTTTCGAAGTAACTATGACTGGAGAGGAATTGTGAAAAGAGGATAAATTCAACGAAGAAGAATATTGACTGTTTACAACAGGCTACATGTACAGTAAAACCTTGATATAGCGCCGTCGATTATTACGCTTTTAGGTCACGGTCCCTTGATGAGCGCTGCTCAGTGTGAGTGTCGGGGATGGTGAGTGTTGGAGAAGGGCTTTCGAAGTCCAGGGGTGTGAGATGTGTGTCAGCCTTGACAATGGCTGAGTGGAATGAGGGAATACTCTTTGGTGGAAGTGTTCCTTAAGTGTGTATCCTTGTTTTTCGTGTTGATGAATCCTCGGCCTCCCTACTTGCGGGAGAAAGTCATCCTTTCCGTAGCGGACTTTTTATCTAGCATGTAGCTCAATAGATGCAAGGCGAGGCAGAACCAAACAGGACTCAGAGTCTCCCTGGATAATACCTCTCCTTTTGGGAATGGGAACTGAAGTGATGGAGGTGTTGGAAGTACATAGGTGTAACGTTGTGTTCTACCTCTCCATCGTGGCATCCAAGAAAAGATCTTGGGGTATATTTTATAGAGGTGAAGAGTGTGTAGAAGCCAGGAATGAGGGACTAAGTGAAATGCCTTCTTGTAGTCGATGTATGCGATGTGTAAGTTCCTATTCTTCGCATGTGCCTGCAGCCGGATTACCGAGTCAATAAGGAGTTGCTCCTTACAACCCTGGGAATTCCTGCGATAGCCCTTCTGCTGTTCGGAAGGGATGTTATGTGTCTCGATGTGTGTAGATTTTGTCTGCCAAGCAGGAGCTGAGGAGCTTGTAAAGTGTAGGGAGGCAAGTGATTGGATGGTAGTTCGCAGAGTTCTCTGTTTAATGTTCTTGCTCTGTAGGTATGTGACATCCCTGTGTGAGAAAAAGAGGCATATGTTCTGGGTGTTTGATACTGTTAGTGAGTGTAAGAGCTAATTTCCCATGCAGGGACGTGAACCTGTTGATCCAGAAGTTCTGAACGTCTTCTGGACCTGAGCCTTCCAGTTAAGTACATGTTTTAGTGCTTTCTGTGTGTTTGCGAGACTAATATCACGGAAGGGCTGAAGGGTAAATGCTTAGTGAATTGTTGTTCGTGAACCATGGTGCTTTGTCATGATGGGGGTTGGGTTTTAACCACAGAGACGACCAGTATTCATTGAAGGCCTAGCTGGTGGGTGCTAGGTTTGTGTTGGATGTAGAAGAGGGAGATATAGTAAGGGATCTGTATTGTCTCATGTATTGGAAAGTGTTGTTCTGTTGTTTGCGCAGAGTGCACTGTTTGTATCTTTGTAACATTTTTGCAACTGCACTCAGTTTTTATTTAGAGTGTCGAGATGTTTGTGAACCTGGGTTTGATGGTTTGAGTCAACGGCGAGTGTATATGTGCTTGAATATATTTCTAACCTGGAACATAAGTTTCTATATTTTGTTCCTGCACAGTATTATGTAAACCTGGCTATGTCTCCTCTAAGTTCGCTGATGCGGTCCTCAAGGCGATGTCTCCAAGGGGGTTATGTTTTCTTGTGACCGTGCATTTGGAGGTATGATTCCAATTACCCGTATGGTTCCCTGTTCCGCGCACTACAGTATTGTGGGTATGTCATCTTATGTTTGGATATTGTCAAGATGCTGTGGGATAGGGTGTGTTGAGATTGTATATGACTGCTGCATATCCGCAACCAATTTCTACAATGGAGGTATCCGATTATCGCGCCACGTTCGAAGTCACTGAGCTCGCCTGACTCATTTTATCGGGAGCGCAGAATTATGACGGCCCAAGCCCCCACCAACGCGTCAAACCTCTTGACCTGCCCGATCTACTTCATCGGAAGTGTGTCCGGATACTTTTGGCCATAAAGTGTATAAGACAAAATTTGAAATTAATAGAAAAGAATATGAGGTAATAGAAATGAATAAAAAATTACTTTTTATTAACTGTGGCATTTTTAATGTATAAATTAAAAGTGCCACAGTTTTAATTTATACTGTGGCATTAAAAAACATAATTTTTTTTTTATATTTTGGAAGCTAAAAACATAAAATAAAATCTGTAAATTCTAATTACTACAACATATGTAGTAACAAGAAAAGAATTTAAGGAAACAAAAGTAAAATTTCCTAAAATAAAACTCAGGCACCCTTTTTTTTAAATTAAAATAAAGTGTCAAAATCTGAGAAAAAAATATTAACAATAATACAATCAATATCAATTATTTAAATTAAATTTTAATTTATGATAGCTAATTGTTAATATCAATTCATAATGCTAATTGCTAGTTGTTTACGATAGTTAATTGTATTGATATATAATCATTAAAGTCAGTAGCCTCTAATATTACGATTCACGTGCCGTGTTACCTTGATAAGTTGTTAAGTTTTGGCAGCTGATATCTCAGGCCCTGTTGCATATTTTTGAGTGAATTTTTGCAAACTAGTTGAAAACATCATAATCTTCATGTGTTTTGAAAATAACCAAAATCGGGCTAGCCCAAACGAGAATCTGGATCTTATAAATTTTGCCACTGTTCACTTCTTGTTCTTGTTGTTACCCTTTATAGTCGACTCCATCTTGAGTCAGAACTACAGGACCTAGATTTAGGGTTGATAGGTCATTCGATTCGTCTTGCTGTCGTCATGTGCAATTTTTTTTTTTGCTATTCAAAATAGCAAAAATTTCCAAGCTGGATTCCCAGATATTCCCAAAAATATTTTCTGTGGTAAAAAATAATTTGAATTCAACTGAAATGAAATATCCACAATTGTTAATTTAAGAACTATCAACATAAGACAGAACATTCTGTGAGCGTATTCCTAAGCTTATGTACAAAATACTAAAGAACTGCTGATCTATTCTATTTCAAACCGATAATTACTTTAAGAAAGAAAACAAAAAAGCTCCTTGAAAAAGACAAGAAATTTATTGAAAAAGTGATTGTAATCTTGATATTTCGACATATTTCAGAAACAAGCAAAGCCCCATCCCCTCTAAGAACAAACAATAATCAAAAAGAAAAATAAATTATAAAATTCAGAAATGAAATAATATTCTAAACCAAATTGTATTTTGAAAACAAGAGCTTTATTGCATATTAATAAGAATATTTAACTTCTTAAATTCTTAATGGTTATTTTTCGTCATTTTTACCTAACTTTATTATTCTACTCTTAATAAGGAATTTTTTACTAACTTAAGCTTTTCAGTTAAGTAATTAATTCTTTCTTTTTGAAATGTTTTTAAATTCTTCATAACAGTCATTGCAAAATTTCCGGAACCCAGTCTTTATATGATCAAATGAAATATGGATACTCATCATTTGTTAATGTATTGTCACCTCGAAAGTCAATGAGAGGAAAAAACAACAGTTACGAAGAGATATGAATGCACTTGAGTTATGAAACACGTTCTCTTTAGATGAATTTATTGTCGCCTCATCAAATTTTTCACCTTATGACAATCATTTGAGAACGATTTATAATACAGTAGATCTTTCGTGTTGCAGATGATTTTCAACGATCACAAGACATTCGTATTGATCTTATTAGAAAATATTGTACCATAATACATATCTAAATCAACAGCTCTCTTTTGATCTCTTTGTTAGATTCCAGTGACTCCTAACTCCGGCTTAATTTCGACAAAAATGGTTTCCTCTATAAAAGTATTTTTTCGTTGTAAATTAATGCTAATATATTTCTTTTCTATTAATTTGTTGACATTAGATTATTTATTAGTTATTATCTTTTTTTTTACTCATTTACATTTCTAAAGCTATTTTAAGCATTCACCCAGAGTTTAAAAGAAATCTGATAGCACATATTATCTTATCTGTTCTAATTACACTTGTGAATACATATATGGTTATCATCATCATTTAACTTAAATTACAGTAAAAAGCTTTATTACAATATTTATGATGTTTTTATCTGTATTTTCCGCTTAAGTCCGTCACTAGCTTGATGCCACCGTAGCAGAAGTCTGCAAACATTCATGCTCCATTTCTCTTGGTAACATTCTTGCTATATTGAGGAGAACATGTTTTCTCTGTTCATCAAGTGACTGTCCATCTCCCGAAGGGTTTGGGAGAAGGAGTCCAAATGTGAGTGCAGGAAGTGAATCTTAAATAACATATTACACTCCGTTGTTTCCTAGATTTATTGATAGTTGCTTGATTTATGATTTCCGTAGAAATAGTTGCCGACATCTGTTAATGTTATCCAAGCTTTCCACTTCATTCAAAGTAGAATTAAATACTGGGCCATTTGAAAGCTCACTAATTTGTGACTCGATTAATAAAACTTAAATTAATGATTTACTCAAACATGAAAACTTTTTTCTGCAGACATAAAAGAAGTAGGAACCCTTTCATAGCTTTTATAATTTTTTTATAGTTTATATCATCACACAAATTTGTTGGATTTTTATTTTGTGCATTTTTAAAAAAATGGTTTATACTATTTCATTTTAGAGTATTTTTTTAAATTACGGCAAGTTTCTTTCAAGATACAGATGAGCTACAGATACAGATGGATGTTTGCTGCCATGTGAAGAAGAACTATTTTCTGATATATTTTAAAATCGTTCTGATAGATTTGAAAACTAAAATTATAAGGGGTTATGCGTATAAATATCTATTTTCAATTTCAGCTTTCAGAACTAGTAAACAAACATTTACAATTTCTTCTCAAGAAAATCTATATTTTTCATATTTTATGAACGCTGCAATTATTTAAATGTGACATCTGACAGCTGTCAGAAAAATAGAACATCGTTAATAAATAATGATGAACATATTAATTTCTGCTAACAGAAGATAATTTATGCATTGAGCAAACCAAAATATAATTTCTTATTTATCAAAGCTTTAGAAATTCAGATAAGGCAATTTTTATAAGAATATTTTTATGAGAATAATAAATAAAATATTTATTCACTATTTTTAATTCTTTTGTAAGTGAATTGCCAAATCCTGAATGTTGATTTAATATTTAGACAGCTACTCGATTTACGTGTCAATACTGTATTTTTTTTATTTACAAAATAAAGAGGGGAAACTCTTTAGAGAAGACGATTTAAACAACTCTGATTGTCAAGAGGTTGTTGTATGTTATGCATTTAATTCAATCGCGAATCTTACATGGTTTTCTTCAAATGTTCTCCTGAACTGATTTTTTATTTTTTGTCTTTTCTTGTTTTCATCGTGAATTGGTAGTCTCTGAGGAAGTTGTGAAGTAAGTTTCATTGGATTTTTACTGATTTTAACATTTTATAATTAGCAATTTAAAAAAAAAAATCTAATGGGTATTGGAGTATGATTCACTAATATTGAATTATTGTTTTATTATTGTAATTCCTCTAATGAAACAAAGTCAATTCCTTATTTTAAAAATATTTAAAGTGGAGTGAAAAACATAGTAAAACCGCCAACCATGAAAGTATTGTGTACAATTAAAATTAGAACACACTAAAAATTCACTGCATACATTTCCAGTCGAATAGATGAAGTTGATGGCACACTTGATAAAGAGTCTTAATTGGAATAAGTCTCATGAAACGTATGTAGTGAATTTTTAAAATGTGTTCTAATTTTAATTGTACATAGGCTTTAACGGTTGTACAGTTTATTCAATTCCTTATTTTTCCTTATAATACATTAAGTATATTTATTAAAGATATTATATCTATATTCGGAATATGATAATTCATCATATCATTTCGAACGTAAACATGTTTTAGAATCCCAATTTATTAAATGTTCAATTTCAGTGAAAGAAAAAAGTCGTTAAAAAATCTTAAAATTTCTGGATTAATCGGAAATTAGAATTTCATGTATTGATAATGAATAAAAACAATTTAAGAGCAAAATAAATAAGCATTGGAAATGGAAGACCCTCTAAAAGTAAAATTATCGTATACGTATTTGAATACTATATATTTAGTCATGTCTGAATACCTAGGAAAGTGAGGCTAACCGAATTGTGCTTGAGTGTTTGCGTTTCTAATAAATATTGAACTTCTTGGAATTTGCAATTGAGATTTATGAACAAGAACCGATCTTTTACTTTTTTTTTAAAACATCACTTAGGGATGATCCAACTTTTAAATTTGAAATGATAAATGACAGTGAAAAGTTTATTAAATTAAAATAGAAAAAAAAAACAATCTTTGAACCGTAACAGTGGATTTGAATGGATTTCTTAAACTAATCAGCATAAAGCTGATTATTAGACTTCGTAAAGTACGAGCTAGTTGTGATATGGATAAATTCTTATTTTAATAAATTCAGATTTAATTAATAAGTAGATAATGCAGTTTTAATTCATTTTTTTTTCGACAATCAAAGATCTTTTAAAATGAAAATGAAGGACCAAACACACAAAACATAAGAAATAAATATAATTAATCAGCTTCATTACATGTTATGATGTATCTTGCAAACCTCTTCATCAGATGATAAATATTAAAGGAAAAATTTAGCCATACTTTGAATTACACATTTTCAAAAGTAAACATAATAATAGAGCACACAATATGCAATTTCATAATTGTTATGCTTACATCCATTGAAAAAGACAATATTAACAATTTATGCTTACCGAAGGTCATAATGCGATACGTTATTTATCGATATATCAGTGTTGTAACACTTTTTTGATTTAATTAACAATGATTCAAAACATTTTCTTAAAATGTTAAAGATCTTTTGTTTGTATTCAGCAGAACAGTTTGATAAAAGAAACGGAAGCTTTACAATTATAATAATAATTAAATTAAATGATTAATAATTATGTTATTATTTAAAAAAGCAGGATTTTACGAAAGGAGACTTTATGTTCGTTCAGGAATTTCTTATTCTTCGTACAGTGATATATATCTTTTTAAAAAGTCTTTTAATTTTTTTCCGGTTAATTTTAGTTAATAAATGTTAATTTATTACAAAACAACAGATAAAACATATAATTCACCATATCCTATTATTATTAATACTTTTAATAAGGTTGAGTCTTTGGAATTCAGACACAACAGCTAAGACAAATAGAATTGGAAATTGCAGAGACGTATTTTTAAAACAGTAATTTAGAAGAAATATAAATTTCGAAAAATGAAATTTCAACGTTAAAATAAAAGAAATTTGAAAAAAAATAATTACGATGAGAATTGATTACTATGACAATAATTGAAGGTTAAATTTAAACTAGGCTCTTCAATTCATTTATTGCAATTCGTCGTCGTAAATTAAAAATTTCTAGAAGCTTCTATACCAACATTAGGAATTTCAAATCTTTCCTAAGATCTGAGCTCTTTCTGCTTCTGTGAATGTAGAGTAAAATTCCTACTTTACTGCAGTAGCCATTTCGCAGTAAAAAGAATTAAAATGAGTTGAAGTTGAAGAAGATGACTTATAAGTATTTTACAGAAAAATCTGTAGGTAAAGTTCCATCAAAACGTTAGATATATGCGCTCTCTACTTTCATGTCCACCGAATGTTATGTATGTTGAACTACTTGAAGTCTATTGAGAATCCCGTGATCTTTCTTACCTGGAATTAATAAGTAGATATGGAATTTGGTGCCGTATTTTAGAATTCCTTAAAGGCAATAAATTAATTCACAAAAGCTTTGCAGAATAGAGTGTAAACATTCAGTTACTTATAAACGTTAATTTTATTATAGAATATTTTACTTTAGAATATTTACGTGATTATGTATGGAGTATGAGATATTTTTCTCACCACCAGTGACCACGACCGACTTAATATTTGCCACCATTTTTGTAATTCTCTGTCTTATGGTTTCGGAGGAGATAAGGCCAGAAAAAAATCAACTTTCCTTTTAATAATATAGATTAAATGTAAAATTAACATATTACATTTAATAGATCCTGAAGATCAGGAGTTGTTTTCACACTAAACATGTCAGATTCGATCCTCAGTGGTTGCCCTTTTTTCCCAAGCTATTTAACTTCGGGGATTCTATTTATCTTCACCAGTTCAATATACAAGAGTTCCAACGTGAGACGGACGGACTTCTTCCTGTCAAACAATTGCAATTTTTCCTTGTAGTGCAATTTAGTGTAATCAGATGTTATCATTGAGTTAACTGAAAACTGTTACTATACTGAAATTACGAATTAATGCTTTTTCTGTTGCTGATGTCTTCAAGTTGCTTCTTTATTGAAATAAAATAAATTTGATTGTTTTTTCATCAGCGGGTCTATACAGTGTGTTTCGTGACATCATGAAAAAACTTAGAGCTGTGGAGGTTGTTTTAAGCAAAAAAAAACTTTACTTAACGCTAAACATCGATTTACCTCTTACAGCGGTTTAAACCACAATGTATATAAAGTATGAAATGTATACTTTATTCTGTTGTTTGATGTATCTATTGGGTAATCCTTAAATAAGAATAACTTTGAATCACATTGTTGAAAATATCCTTTATCCCAAAGCATGCTTCAATATTAAGTCTCCAATGCCTTCATTTATGATACCAGCATTTGCTTCGTTTCTTGTTTAAAGATCAGAGCAGGAACTTATAAAAATTTCCATAGAAAAACATTAAAACCGAAACAAAAAAATTTCAATCGATTTCTGAAGAAAACAAGGATTAATAATAATGCCATTCCTATTAATGATCAATCTGACTTTAATATGATCAAACTATTTCTCAGCATACATCATTACAATATTCTCAAGAAATTTTCCAGATTTACATGATTTTATATTCGAAGGTCTATTTTCTTTCTTTTGCCACTGAGAGTGTTTCTTTTATAAAGATATGCATATACAGGATGATTCGAAAAGATGGGTCAAACATTCAGCCGTGGGGTTCTACTCATGAAAACAAACAAAAAAGTTCGTTTAAACAAGGGTCCGTAATGTTTAATCTCGAAATCAATATTTTTCGAAAAAAACGTATTGTTTAATCAAAGCAGGTGTGTTTGCTTCTGGCTTTGTGTTGTTGACACAGTATAATGCGAGAAAACGTATTGCAAATATTTATTAAAATGAAACACGGATTTAATAAACAGTGTTGAATAAGACACATGTCAATAAATTAGGGAACGTGAATGAAGTTATACACACCTAAACCAACAATTAATTTTTTGTGACTCTTATAACAATACAGTGATTACTGCAAACTACTTTTAGTGCGAAAACTATTAATAGTTCCATTAATAGTTGTTTTTGGTTTGCAACACCGCTTTTTAATCATTCGTTCCCTATTTTGTTAATTTATGTTTCATTTTATGAATATTTGCAATAAGTTTTCTCGCATCTTCCTGTGCCAACAAAAGAAAACAAGAAACAGAAACACTGAATACTATAGGTTTTTCTCGAAAACTATTCATTTCCGGACCCATGTTTATAGGAGCTTTTTTGTTTGTTTTCACTAGTAGGACCTAAATCTAAATTTTTGACCCACCTTTTGGAATCATCCTGTATATGCATTTCAAAATTTCATGTACTGTCTAATTATGAAGTCAAATACACCAGTGATGTATATAGCAGCTATTCTAAAAATTAAAAAAAGTCGTAATTGCTGCTTTTCAAGAGCTGTATTTTGTTTATTTGAAAAATTAAATAACAACTTACTATATTTCCAAACATATGGAAACTATTAAGCAGCATGAATAATGATTTAATGGAGTATAATCAAATATTTTAAGAGTAAAATACAATGAACTAAATTTTATAGGAATTTGTCATTCAGTCTAACAAAATATAATTTGCGGTCAGCCAAAGAATATGCCCATGAACGAAAATGAAAGAAAATTACAACAATGTTAATCATGTCCGATGTCCGTATGAAAAAATGTATTTTAACATCTTTAGGACCTGGAGAGCGGGATCCTTGGCCAGAGCTCTGCAATTTTGGGAAACTAACGCTTCGTAAAATATTACTTTGGATGAAATGCAAAAATTAACAAAAAATGCATAAATAAATAGCGTTTCGAAAAGTAACAATAATTTAAAATTGGAAATTTTAAAAATATCTATTTTCGAAAATATAGGAATCACAATGCTCTATAACATGAGCCCTTAAAAGTAAACACTGCGGATGATCTTCTATATGAATTATGAAAAGCATTTAATAAGTAAACATTTCGAAACCATAAAGTTTATATTTGAGTTAACAATAATAATTAATTATGATCATACTCAAATTATAAAGAATTAGAAGAATATATATAAACATTCTAATAGTCATTCACGATTAGGTTATAATAGTTAGTTTGTCCGCAATTTATGTTTTCAATGTTGTTCCAATCATCAACTAAGATTTCTTAAATTACTGATCAATTGACAAACGCCATATTCCTATTGTATTCTTTTGTGACAGGAATTGTAGTTGTATAAATTTTCATTTCTATTTTCTTATTTTTCTGAAAAATTGCAGAATGAAGAATAACAGAATTAAAATTCAGTAATATGAAACCTTTTCTTAACAAAGGACAAAATGATGAAAACTACAGACTGAAGACGAATAAAAGAAAAGCAGATGAAAGGCAAAGAAAAAGGGAAATATTTGAAAGCATATTTGGAAATGCTCCTGTTTTAGAGGATAATAAAATGTTTTCTAAAGGCAGTGACAATACTAAGATTATTATTCCTGAAAGTTCAATTACATTATATAAAACACATCGTTCTAAAAGTAACAAAACAATAGAAAAGGAAAGAGATGAGAATTCACTGAAGGAAATATACGGAAGCTCAAAGTTTCTGCCAAAGTACGATTCTTTCAATTCAGTGAAAAATCCTCCACTTTACTTTGGCAAAATTGCAGATTTAAAAGAAGCCTCTCAGAAAAATTATAATTATTTAAATCCTTCACATCTAAGGAAACCATTATCACAAGAATACATTGGATATAGAATTAATGGAAACATTAATAGAACATCATTTAATAATGGAATACAAAGAAAATTGCCTTTTGCAATGAGTCGTGCATCGTTTCCTTCAAAATACAACATCAATACAAGAAAACCAAACCAAAGAAGATTAAGCAAAAAAGCTGATGGAGGCTTCTCACATCTCAACAACGACTGTGTATCCAATTCAGGAAAGGAAATCTCATGTCCAGTTAACAGATACGGTGTAGGAATTGCAGGATTTGATAGATTATCAAGTTCGTTTTACAGTTGGAAAGTTAAGAGCCTCTGGGGATTATCATTTCTTATTCTACTCGTTATTTGCTGTTATCACAGTGGGTGCTGCCTACATGAGTATGCGTTTGGGAAGCCATCAATTGTAGTTGAATTTCGAAAATTTAATGCAATTCCTAAGCCACCCAAAATTGTGGTTTGTCCATTAGCTCTAATGAACGAGAATTTAGTGACTCTTCGAATGAGGAGACGCTACAGTAAATATTTTAAAATGGATGAGCAAGAAGTCCTACAGCTCCCTTTCTCTGAAATGCTAAGACTTCCCGACATTAATATGACTGACATATGGAACATGTATGATATTGATCGCAATCATGTTGATCTAATTATTACGGTATGTATTTTTATTCTTTATAAAGTAGAATACATAATTCTTGATGTTTTACAAATAATTCAATACAACATCGAAAATCTCCCAAAGAACTTATTTATTAAATGAACAAAATCTATTAAATTTATCAGATTCAATAGTTAAAGGAGAATGGGCAGATCTGCCCCATCACTGAATAGCGATAAGATATACAGGGTGATTCATAAAATATTTTTTTGTCAAATTCGATGTAATAAAAAGTAAAATAGGACTCACTACAATTTGTCCCCCCCCCCCCGGGCTCCTTGTGTTTGAAATGAACCCAATGGAGTCAATGCTCCATTTAACTTAGCCTATCCTAATCTCGCTTCCCTTTCCTTGCTCTTCCAGGTTGCGAAGGGTGCTAACTAGATCATTTTTTTTCATAGGAGCAGAAAAAACACTAAAATGGAGAACCCACCATCCGACTCAGAATCGCACGTTCGATCCGGAAACCCATGCCATAGGGTTACACCGAATTTGACAAAAAAATATTCGATTTTGGTTCTTTAAAGGCCTATTTTTCCAGTATTTTATGAATCACCCTGTATACCTAAGGAAAGATCTCCATAAATAGAACATTTTTTATTATTAGGACTTATCTCAATTATTAATCCGTTCGGAGTTATATAATTCAAGATATAGCTGTACCCTGCATGCGTTGCAATGCCAGTCAAAGAAAGAAAGGGCTCGGTGAGAAGGGGCCATAAATATAAGGTCCCGGTGTCGATCGGGGTTGGACACTTAGGCCCTGGTGTCGCCATCCCCCCACCCAAGTGTATTGGACCTGCCTTCCCCATAGGAGAGCAAATTTTTCCCTCTTTGCAATTGACTTGGGGGGGGGGGACACCAAGAAGGGGTCCTAAATATAAGGTCCCGGTGTCGGTCGGGGGTGGGGCACTTCAGCCTTTGTGTTGGCTTCGTCCCACCCAAGTGTGGTGTCCCTGCCCCCATAGGAGAACGAATTTTTCCCTTTTCTGCAATTGACTTGGGGGGCCCGAGAAGGGGCCCTAAATATAAGGTCCCGATGTCGATCGGGGGTGGAACACTTAGGCCCTTGTCTCGCATCCCCCCACTCATGTGTGGTGTCCCTGCCCCCATAGGAAAGCGAATTTTTCCTTATTTGCAATTGACTTGGGGGGCCCGAGAAGGGGCCCTAAATATAAGGTCCCAGTATCGGTCAGGGGTGGGACACTTCAGCCTTTGTGTTGGCTTCCTCCCACCCAAGTGTGGAGTCCCTGCCACCTATAGAAGAGCGAATTTTCCCTTTTTTGCAATTGACTTGGGGGCCCGAGAAGGGTCCCTAAATATAAGGTCTCGTTGTCGGTCGGGGGTGGGACACTTTAACCTTTGTGTTGGCTTCCTTCTACCCAAGTGTGGTGTCCCTGCCCCCCATAGGAGAGCGAATTTTTCACTTTACAGAATATTTGTATAGTTCTCATTTTCACCACCAGGTGGATATTGGATTTTTCAGGGATTTTACCCCTTTTCAACCCTTTGGGGAGGGGGGTCCGGGTTCTAAGGTAGCCTATCTTTTCCGAAGGGTCCTAAAGAGTAATTCTGCAAAGTTTGGTCCAGATAGGTCAAAGGACCTAGGAGTGTATAAAGGACAAAGAAAGATAGAAAGAAAGAAAAAAAGAAAGATACATTCATTCTTATATATTACATGTAAATAATTATTATTTACTTGAAATCAATGAAAATAATATTTACTGTTACTGAAAATATTTAATAAATGATAATTAATTAATACATCCGGGAAGTAAGATGTCAACTAGGTAAGTCATATCTAGAATTATATAACTCCGAACGGACTAATAATTGAGACGAGTAATAATAATAAAATATGTGCTATTTAAGGAGATCTTTGTTTCTCTATGTATCTTTCTATAGATACATATCTTATCACTATATATGGTGGAGCAACTTCTCAATCATTTGTGCCCATTGTGCTTTAATAGATTTTGTTTTCTATTAAATCAATTTTTTTTAACTCTTAGTTTGATTGTATATTCGCTAATGGCCTTCAGTAAAATGATTTTAGAGACATATAGGAACTTTTAAGAAAATATATATAAAAATATCAACTACAAGAAATTAATATACAGTCTGATTTCTATTAAGGTATTCAAAACATCTTCATTTCAAAGTTTAACAATTAATTGATATGAATTAATATTTTTTTTCTTCTTTAAATGTAGTGCTCACCTTTCAAAAATGACAGAAATTGCTTTGAAAAAGCAGATTTTTATAATTTAGCGACTGCTGCTGGTAGATGTACAGTTAGAGAAATTGGAGGTAAAAAACATTAATTATTTCTTTGTATAAATTTTGTATAAAGTTATTGAAGTGTATCGAATTTCTACAACAAAAAGAAAAGTGCGTAAAGTACCATTTACAAATGATTCATTTTTTTTTTATTGTTTGTGAATAGTTCTGTCAAATATTAATATATTTATGTTTATGATATTTATTTCATTAATATATTTCAGTTGAAGAATTGCCAACTATGGAAAGGAATATATAGAAAAAACAAATATTAGTGGAAGGATGCATAAATGGTGAAAGATTGGTATAAATGGCCAAAAGATAAAAACAGAAAGAGGATTGGTCCTTCATCAGGATAAGAAAAGCAAACTTTGATACAGAGTCCTGTACTAGTGATCAAGAAAACTGATCAAAAGCATAACAAATCATTCCATAATGATTATGTCGTTCTTTTCTTTTGTCCTGCAATTTTTAAGACGCAAAATAAAATCTTTTATTTTGGTTGTAAATTCGCTTATTTTTAGAGCTGGAAAAGCGCATCCAAAATTTTCAATGAAGTTATTTTTAATGTCATTTTTACAAATCTTTAAAAAAATTTTATATCATTAAAGAAGTGACGAAATACTGAATTCATGGAATGAGATTGGAGAAGAGTCGATGTTGAAACTTTTACAAGTATATTCGTTCTGATAAAATCATTTATTTGAAGATTGGCAATAATCATCTGTAGTAATTATTATTTTTACACTTGACTACATAGACAGCACCTTTCACATTGAAATCATCCCTTTTAATTTTGTTGTCATTATCCAAGTGGCTAGCGTTAAGGGTTCATTTGTATTCACAAACTTCTTAGGAGTCATTATCAAAGCGAATTTTCCCAATTCAAAAGCTTTCTTTTAGTTTCTCCAACTTTTTAATATAAGGGATAGAAATATACTGTTTTTAGATCTGTGTATTCTGTCTTTGTCACGTATTTTTTAATTGCTTTTTTTATACATTTATATATAAAATGTGATGGTTGTTGGTTATCATAAAAGAAGTTTTTGATTTTTTTTTTCAATTGTTGACAATCCTTTCTTAGATGAAAAAATGAGTTTCTCAATTTGTTAGATATCAAGTTCTGTTCTTGATGACGTGGAACACAAGAATTAAGGTGAACGGCTCTGTTGAACCAAATGTTGTCTACAACGTGACGTTTTTTAATTGAATTATAAGGTGTTATTAAAACATCAATATCAGGAATTTCATTCTTTTCATTTGGATACTTGTTGGATAATTTTTGAAAATATTATAGATGTGATCTACATACTGTTGCATTGCAATGATGAAAATATCATCATGTATTTATTTCACAAGTAGTCTTAATTTCGAAATCTTAAATATTCTCTTTACTGTAGACAAATATCGGCACTTATACCGAAACCAGCAATACTCACAAATAACGTATGAATCTGTTTGAAAATATGATAAGAATAACAAAGAGATTGATTGGAAAAATTATATTCATGAAATCTAATACTGTATCTATGCAAACATGTATCTTATTTTAATCAATTTTATAGATGAATACATAAATGTGAGAGGTTTTTTTTTTCAAATAAATGGCATGTTATCTACTTCATCTCAAGAAAAACAAACGCTGTCGTTGTCCTTTCAAGTTCCTTGGAAACTCAATCTATTCTTAACATAAACAATTACAAACTTAGGAATAGATTTTAGAGACTGAAATATATAAACTACATTTTATGTGGTTATATATTAATAAGTACAATTAATAATCATTCTACTTTTACAGTAATTGTTAATATCTTTTCCTACATGGATTTTACTTAGGGCCTCTATGGGAAGAAAACTGAAGTAAACTTCGAGAGTTATTCTGGTATAAATCTTAATCCAACCCATTTTATATTACTTAATTTATTTTCAATTTATATAGTATATAAAAGGAAATATTTGTTTTTATTTTCCATTCCCTTCCTTACTTGGCATTACTTACCTGAGAATGATCTTTTAATATTCCACAGCTCGAACTCCTCCTGCTTTATGACAATTTTTTTTAATTATTTTAATTGTTAAAACTGAAACATACTTTAAATGTGTTCGATTTTTATTTAAATGTTAAAACAACTTTTGAGTTGAGATTTTAATAATTGGCTACTACAAAAAAGTTTAATTCAATATTGGATTCAAACTTCACTTTGATTAATCTTTTAAGGGTAGTTGAAGGAAGATGTAAATTAAGAAATTTACCACTGGCATACCGAAATACTGACACACCGAATATATTTGCTACATGATCATGAAGTTCTTTCATAGATTATCTACTTTGAAGTTCTATCAGATTTTAAACCTTGTGTTGAAAATAATTTGACATTTGAAATTTTATTATGCAATTATAAATTGCAGTGATTAATTTAATATTTCCAAAACATTTCTCATTCTTCAATAAATGTAAGGAAGAAGTATAACATGACCTAAATCACCGAAACCTGTAGATTGAAAATCTGTAGAAAACAACGAAATTGAAATGTTACAACTCAGCATCGAGCTTCATCTACAGCATCAACTCTCCAAAAGCTTTCAGAAAATTCTTTCATCAAAAGAATGGATGTAATGATTTATTGTTGTATAAATTTTAATATGTTCACTTTCTTTGGGCTGATGGCAATGTCTTCTTGTTTTTAGCTTATTTATTTTACTGAAATTTAGTGTTACTATTGACATAAATTAAAACCTTGTTTCATTTTATCTTTGTTTAGGCTTGAAAGATTTTACTGGGGCAGTAAATACACTGAAACTTCTCGTTGAACCGCCTCAAAAGCCTTGGTTCGGAACGGATTTCTATTTACGAGTAAGAAGTTGTTAATCATAAGTTTTATTTCACGCACAATTATGCAAAAAAAAAAACCCACAACTATAGAGTTATTCCTTACATAGCAGAAATTAAACACAATATGAAATAACGAAACAACTCACTTTTCATCAATTTCTTCAAAATTCTATATTTCAACCCAATTAAGGGACTTCATCAGGATAAAAAAAATATAAATGAAAAAGAGAAAACTCTTCTCTTTCTCTTCAAATCATAATCGAAAAGTTACAAAGAAAAATTACAATAATCATAACATATAACATCTAACATCCAATAATCTTTATATTCTAAAAACAAAATAACAATTGACAACAACTGAATAGTAAATAAACTGAAAACAATTGACAATAAATGAATAGTAAATTAATTGTAATGAATAGATATGGGATTATTTTAAAATTAAAAAATCTTTAATCTTCTTATTATTTATTAAAGATTTCTTAAAAATACTTAAAGAAACAGCATTCACTTTAAGTGATTTATCCTTGTTGAAGCATATACAGCTATGAATGAGACACGATTCCAATTTGAAGCGCTTAATTTCATCTCTGACATTGAACACATTGTCAGATAGGATCAGGACTATAGGATCAGGACAGTGATTATTTCTCATGCAATGTCTTGCCCATTCTGAAATTTTGTCATTTCTGTTTTGATACGCCGTGGTATGTTCGTTGACCCGTTCTCTTACCGTTCGGCCTGTGCTTCCAATATATATTTCCCTGCAATCTCTACATTGTAGAGCGTATACTACTCCCATTCTATTTAATTTATGTTTTCAGTTTATTTACTATTCATTTGTTGTCAATTGATATTTTGTTTTTAGAATATAATGATTATTGGATGTTAGATGTTATATGTTATGATTATTGTAATTTTTCTTTGTAACTTTTCGATTATGATTTGAAGAAAAAGAGAAGGGATTTCTCTTTTTCATTTATATTTTTTTATCCTGATGAAGTCCCTTAATTGGGTTGAAATATAGAATTTTGAAGAAATTGATGAAAAGTGAGTTGTTTCGTTATTTTATATATATATATATATATATTTCGAAGATATATGAAAGTTATTATGATGACAATATGAAATAATTTTAAAAAAAAAATCATCGGGTCATCAACAACGCAACAATAAAATGAATTATCCCAAATCTAACAACAAAGTGGATATTCAAACCAAAAGTAAAAATAGTTTATTCCATCCCATGTTCCGACTGCAATAAAAGATATATTGTTACACGGCCCAATGTTTGCAAAAAAAATTGAAGCAGCATCAAATAATTTATAAAAATAAGGATTAATACAAATCCGTAGCATATCACCACAACGTAACTTCCCAAAACCTAACTTTCAGCAAATTCTATTTCCTCCATTACCTTGCGGGAGTCTTCGCACATCGCCAATTCTCCCACAAATAAGAGCGAATTATCCGAAAACATCAGCAAAAACTTTTTAATCCCCTCAATCGCCTTCCAATATTACAGTTGAAACGTTCTGGTATTTTATATGTTTTTAAACGAAGTAATTAATAAGTAATTTTAGTATTCATGCATTTTATAGGGATCTCTCCAGTTCTTTGGATTATTTTACGCGTGCCGAAAATGATATATTGTTTAGATAAAAATCAAGGAGTCCAAATTTTCAATTAAAATATTATGTTTAAAAAATTTTAACGATATATTAGGAACTGGAAAAGGTTTTCAAGCCCTGACGCAGAACCTTTCATCAGCCTGGACAAATTTCAATTTGAAGAAGTTTTTTTCTACCTCTTAGATAAAGTAAGTTTATAAAGTATCTCGAAATTTAAAACAATTTACCAATGTTCATGTGTATGTAAATTTTGTTTACCTGAGATACAGTATCGTCATGTCTTATTTATATGTAAAAATTCTGTTGACGTGAAAATTCATTAGTCATTGACGTCACTACGGAGATCATGCATGGAAACGTTATTTACGTTATTTCAGTAATAAGTGATTCTGTCCTTGTTGACATCGTCATGTAGTTGCCTTGCAAATGAGAATTCATTGATGTTCCAGCTTTACTTGAGTTTTTTCTATTCAGGATGTAGATATGATAACGATGAAACTATAGACAAATTCTTGGGTGAAATCACCTTCTGGAAGAAATCACAACTAGAAAGATTATCTGGAAGAATGAAATCACTTATTACTGAAATAATATAAATAACGCGGCTTATATATTTGATAATATAATATCTGATCCCCATAGTGACGTCAATGATGACAGAATTTTCAAGTTAACTGAACTTTTACTTAAGAACGAGGCGTGACACTACTATAGTTCATTTAAACAATAATTTCCATAAACTGTAAGTTTAATTTTCGGTAAATAAACTTCTTTTAACTCTAGAAATTTGTCCTGATGAATGGTCCTGCGTAAGGACTTGAAAACCGGTTCCCATTTGTAGTGTATTTTTTAAACATAGTATTTTAATTGAAAATATGTGTTCAATGAGTTTTATCTAAAGTTATTAATCAACAATTAAAATTTGCCTGAATTTCCAACTATTTTTTAACTAAATAGTTGATAAATATTTGTTAAAATTTTTTAAATACTTTAGAAAGTAGTTATTTTCTTTTTATGGCTTTCGTCAGTTTTCTTTTATTTGCCAAAAACACAAATTTAAGAATTCAGAGGATCCTTAAAATAGTACAGTGGGTGTTTCAGCAGGAAGTCTCACTTTTTGAATAGCTCACTCTTCGACTTAATAACTAAACCGTAACTTAACAATGTCTTAATGAGAGGTTATTAATTGGAGAATGAGTTACCATCGCACCAAGTGCCTCCTCTTCTTTCCGAGTCATTTGCGCACGTTTCACTGTTTTTTTATTCACACCTCATCTTGGCTGTCGATATTATTGTTTTCAGTCGTGATGTTTCCCCGGAGATCCTAAACGGTTCTTGGTCTGCTTTTGCAGTCTCTTTTTCCTTAAGATAACCCCAGAAGTAGTGATCCACTGCGTCAATTCTAGCGACTGGGGATCAAAACGTTCTTTAGGGTCAAAGAAAAAGAGGATGATTAGGTCAAGGACTCATTGGAGGCATGGCATGCTGCTAGAAGTGCATCTGCTTAAGTTCGATGTCATCCAATTGCTCCACGAAGGCCTTATACACACAGTCTTCACAATCCCTTCAAGGGAAATTGGTCCAATAAACAATATCGACAGAAGTGTGTATCTGAAAACATAGTGAAATTGCGCAAATGTGTCCCTAAGACGAGGGGGACACTTTCAGCACTCGTGTGATGATAAGTCATTCTCCCATTATTAAACTCTCACATGTAGTTAGTTGGTCGAACGATTGATCCTTTTAAATATTGGAATTTCCCGCTAAAGGACCCTGTGTTACTTTTGTTAACAACATTTTCCGATAATAATTACCAATGTCCTATGGAACTAATCTGCTTAAACAGATTTGAACGAATCTCAAATTCACTATTTCAATTCTTCCTTTAACTTGTTTTGCTGTTCTTTTCATCCTATTTTACTTTAATCTAAATTTTGAATCTGCATATTTGTAGTTAGTAGACTTAAACCTATCATTTAATCTCAAAATCAGCTAATTTACTAAGACTAACGCAGCCTTAATATTTTAGGCTGTCGCAAACTTTTTCTGAATAAACATTCTTCATACATTGTATCGTTGATTAAAAAACGGTTTTTGGATTATATCTGACTACTACCTGTTCTTCCTGTCATTGTGATAAGCTGGTTGTTTAGTAATTCAGAGAATCTTTTTGCTCTTTGCCTTGTTTAGTTCTGTTTTCTTTTCATCATTCCCTCGAAAATACTATACTATTAAGCTGGCTATTTCCTTCTGTCTTACATTGTTCTTGGCATCAATTGTCAGCCAATCTTGCAAGATTATCATTCTTTCTCCTAAATTTTTATGAATGCTTCTTAATCCTCGTACTACCTTATTATTTCCCTTCTCATAATTGAATACCGTTGTTACAGAAATTTGGAGAGAGATTTTATATTTACTTCATTGGGTGAGAAAACTTAGGGTTCAAAGTTAGACTTCAGGCTGCATTGCGCCCTCTACTAATTCTTTAAAATTTCTTATATTTCCAAATAGATGAAAAGTTTTAACCAATCTAATGAAGGACAGTCGATATTCGAAACTGTCACGAATATATACGGTATGTTTAATATTACAAAAATGTAGCTGTTTGTTTTACATTATAAGATTCATCATACGTAGAAATTATAATACAAAAATGATAACCATAAAACCTCCTTAATTCATAAGATTTTTGTAACTGTAATTTCCTTATAACACTGATATCTCACGTTTCTATTTCTATAAACATTCTATTTTCGCCTTTCTTAAGTGAACTTCTTGATTGACGATCTTCTCAACTCATTCAGATGTTAGTTCGACAATATTTTTTCATTTTACTAAAATTGCCGGTTGCTGTTCTCTCATTGCCAATCCATTCTTTATCCGATATATAGAATTGCACAAATTCCTAAGTTGAAACTTCATTTATGTCCAATAGACTCTCCACCACTCTTTGAAAATTTCGTCTTCTGCAAACAGTTTTCCACTAGTTATCCCAAAACATAATTTTATCTATATTCCCACATGCTCCCTTGCAAGTATTCTATTGAGCCGAACTCTGAGTCTGCATGACTTTTTCTTTCTTTCGCATCTTTTAGGATTCAAATAAACGGAAAGTTCAGACATTTTCACCATTATTATCATGAATTAGGCTTCTTCAAATTTATCGCTCTTTCTTTCATGTTTCAAAAATTAAAAAAATTAATTTCCTATTCACATATTTACTTTTCCGTCTTTTGTTTTTGTATGGATTTACTTCTGTGGTTGATATTATTATTATTACTAGTAGTATTAGTATTAGTATTAGTATTATTTATTTATTTATTTATTTATTTATTTGTTGCCTCTAAAAGATACGTAGATCAGTATATAACGATTACAATTTTTACAGACCATAAAAATATTTAAAATAATACAATAGAACATCGCTTGTACGCACATATTGGTGGAAAGATTGCATACTCAACCTACATTTCAATACCCAATTTCTAGGAAACACAGCGTATTTAAAATATAATCTTCAATCAAGTTATTATACACATGGTGATTACTAATGAATTTATAGTGTTAATTTTTATTATATTAAATGATTGACTTAGAAAATGATTTTAACTCCTACAACAACAAATTAACAATATTTTCTTATATACTACGTGTTATACATCTTTTATTAAACAACAAGTAATTTAATAGTAGATAATGCGAATTTCAAGAAAGAAATGAACAGTGCCCACAACGTTTAAAAAGCCATTGAAATATTTGAGAATTTACCAAAGATGAATTTTAGAGAAACATAATTTTACTTAACTGTAATTAAATTTCTAAAACTTAAAAATTACTCAAAAATTACAAGGTATTTAAAATTGAAGACATACTTTAAAAAACAAAAGACAAATTGTGATGATGGAACCCTATAAGAGTTTAAAAGGTTACTTTTTTCTTTGAAACTCTTTTGCTACTTTTTTTTTTAGTGTCTTACTCATTAAGTACTTCTAAAAAATGTGGACTCTTTTAAATATTGAAGAAATATTGTATTATATTAAATATTATATTAAATATTTTAACGGAATAACAACACAATAAAACAATCATATAAGTAGTATTACGTTCTTCAGGGTAGTTTTGTACCGGATGAAGAATATTCTGAATTTCAAGAACCTTCGAGTGGAATGCCAGGACCTCTGAGTGTTGATACTAAATGTATTGCTGAAATGGTTCAGGTATGAGCTTACTGATTTAATTAACATAAATTGAACAATAAGTATTAACAAACTATTAATATTTTAATAATACTTATTATAAAACAATATTAATAATGTAGTGACCTAGTGTTTACAAGTGATATCCCGAAACAGCTGTGTTACGGTGAATCGTCAGTTGATAGCAGTTATTTTAAACAACACATCTTAATACCGAGATTAATAAAAGACCTAATATTAAAATTTCTTGTTTTTAGTTTACACTTGGAGGCTCCATACTTTTTCCTACCTTATCATAGATTAAAATAAAATAAGAATAAAATAAGACGCCGACACACAAATTTGGATTAAAATTATTATTAACACATTAAAAAAGGTACAAAGGATCGGTTTCGCTATTACAACATAGCTTTCTCAACTAATTAAAAATTGGAATTACATGCTCTTAAATACAACTTGGCTGAACGGTAATTAACATAACAGGAACTTGGACCAATGGGGGCGGTGGTGCGGAGGACCAATGGGATCAATGCTGCGGTGTTTCCCGCCATTATCGCTTCTGAACGTGACCGGATATGAACGTCACCGGATATATAGATCATAGGGTGTGGCTGCCGAAGGAGCGGATGCGACGAGGGTAGACTTAATAATAATAATAATAATAATAATAATAAAAAAACCATGGACATACTATTCAATAATGGGAAAAGATGGGTTTATTAATTCTGTATTCTGCTATAGCTTGAACTGATATTGAAGTATTATAACAATTTGGGGAGGTACGGATTAGAATAGACTCTTTATCATAGATTAACCTGTATTAAAATCTGATTGTTTGCAGTGACTACTTTCAACTGATATTCAGCGTGAAATAGCTGTTTTGAGATGTCACTTCTAAACACTAGGTCTGAACTTGTAATGTATTTATGCATTTTTAGACGCTTTTGATTAATTAATGAGCGTTAGAAATTCATTGAGGCTAGTGGAGACTGGCATATGAATTTCTTTATTTTATTTTTCTTTTGCATTTCGTGTTTTTAGTTTAGGCTTGGAGGTTCCATACTTTTTATTACCTCAATAAATTGAACTTACTCTGATAGTTTCAATTTCAGAACACAGCTTATACTTAATAAAGCATTTTTAAGTCATTAATTAACCTAACAAGACCTATCTCAACAAGTGTCATATAACTGTTTCGTTAAGCATGGTGATTCTGAAAAAATCATTGTTGAAAGTAAACATTTCTATGCTATAGTATTACGAAATCGATAGCTTAATTTAGATAATTTGGTTTACAAATAAATATACATTTTATCTTATATTAGTTAACAATATAATCTGAGCTATTACTTTCGAATTTTTTCTTTGCTTTGATACAAATTTTATGATAAGCTTTTCCACATATCACCATATTTTCATTAGCTATGTAGGATAAAACCTACAATTTTCAATTGTTGAAAGGCCATAACATGTTTGAAGGTGTTAAAATCAAGTACTTTTTAAGTAGTAACAAACAAAATGTTAACCCCTTAGATTATTGACTGTTTGACTACCTACCTGTTTCAGTGATTGACTTAACTGCATTTTCTGCCTAATAAAGAGAGATAGGAGTCATCCCAATATATACTCATGGACAAAAAAATTAGCGAACCAAGAAATAATTGCGGGATCGTAACGAAACTTGCAATGAAGGTACATGTCGGGGAGATATACAAATGATTAGAAATGCAGCGTGATTGCGCATTACGTATAGCCGGTGGAGGGCGTTGAACATCGTACTCTGTGGAGTATAAAACAGGTAACCAAAGCTTGTTTGAGTGTGCTGAATCATTTACAAAGGAAGAGCTGAGGTAGACATGCCATTACGCCGTGTTCGAAGACAGTATACGCAGTTGTCGCAGTTTGAGAGAGGGAGAATCGTCGGGATGATGGAAGCTGGGAGGTCAGCTAGGCGAGTAGCTCGTCAATTAGGCCGCTCTGATTGTGTTGTGAGGAGGTTTTGGGACCAGTGGACCCGAGAGATGTCATGTACACGAATACCAGGCTCAGGATGCCCTCGACAGACTATTCGTCGAGAAGACCGCCACATAGTCAGAAATGCACGCGTACAGCCAACTGCTTCATCGGCCGCCATCCAGGCACAGGTAGCACCTTCACTAGGGGCCACTGTGTCTTCTCGAACCATACGAAGGCGCCTGGCTGAAGAACAGTTGGTATCGCGGCGCCCATTACGTGTGCTGCCCTTGACGCCCACCCATCGACGCCTCCGTTTGAAGTTTTGCCACGCACGAGGAAAGTGGACTGCAGCGGAATGGAACCAGGTCGTCTTTAGCGACGAATCCAGATTCAATCTCGGCAGTGATGACAATCGTGTTCGTGTGTGGAGAGCCCGTGGTGAACGCTTCAATCCTGCCTTTGCTGTACAGCGACACACCGCTCCCACAGCTGGTGTGATGGTATAGGGTGCCATTGCCTACAATACACGGTCACCCCTAGTATTGTTCCGTGGCACCATGACAGCCCAGCGGTATGTTCATGAAATCCTGCAACCACATGTGTTGCCACTCATGCAACGGCTCCCAGGAGCCATTTTTCAACAAGACAATGCTTGGCCTCATACGGCGAGGGTGTCACAAGACTGTCTCCGCACTATTACTACCCTTCCTTGGCCTGCCCGATCCCCAGATTTGTCTCCAATCGAGCATATCTGGGATCATTTGGGACGACGAGTTGGGCATCCCACGAGTTTGAACGAACTAGAGGCAAGGTTACAGCAAATATGGAACGAAATGTCTCAAGACATCATACAGATTTTGTATGACTCAATGCCCGATCGTATCGCATCGTGCATTCGCGCTAGAGGGGGTCCAACGGAGTATTAACTCCTCCGTTCTTTTGCCTTTTTCTCTGAAATAAATTATCCCTTTTCTTTGATTTTCTAATCATTTACTTATATCAAAGTAGTCACTACGTATGTAAATTTTCGTTTCATTTTGACGACTCCTTCTTGATGCGCTAATTTTTTTGTCCATGAGTGTAATACAAAACTTCTCAAAATTTATTATAGAAAGGAAATTCTGGTAATATTTTTTTTAAAATACGATTTACAGTGAAATGTATTGTTTAAAATATATATGATTTTAGTCAAAGTCTACGCTGACAATTGCCGTAATATCAGAGATGCTAAAATATAATTGCAGTTATCAACAATCACTCGCATTGGGGGTATTACGCATTTAAATGTTATGATTATGAATTTAATGTAATATTTAAATTTAATAATCTGAATTTCTCATTTCCTTTCATATTTGGGATTAAAAGAATGCTGACCATAACTCGGATGCTGTAAACAATGTATTTACCACTTTATAAATAGAATTTCTGATCGGGAAACTTCACTAGGGATAGATAAGAATAATTCTACATAATATAATAATGCCACTTTGATAATAAATATTTTTTTTAGTAAAGTATCTTTGTTTAATACTTCGAATGCCAACTTTTCATGATCTTAAATGAAGACTCACTTCTTCAATGTAAGGGGCGAGCTATGACTATCAATCGGATCTTGTTTCGTTACCTATTACAAATACGAAGAGGAGATTAAATTCAATCGAAAACCGTAGAAGATGTCTGCGGTTATCTTCCTGACACTTACTACTGACCTATTACATTGACAATACAATACAGAAAATTGAAAACAAGACGTTAAACAGATGATATTAATGTGAAAATATTAGAGAACACATAATGGACAGACAAATGTTGACCGTTTATGTCGATACAGAAAGCAGCAAAAGTTGTAAGCCTCAGGTTATACGAGCACTTACTCTGAAATAAGTGTTTTGAAATCATTGTTTACAAATCTTGAAACCGTGTATCTAGCCGGGGAAATGGAATCGTGCCAGATTCGAACAATTATCAGAGTTTGAACCCGGTAGCATAGTCAGCCATGAGGAAACAGGATGGTCATACTACTGGAGCGGGAAAGAGACTTCTTTTCTCCAAAAAGAATGATGATTTTCTTCGGTCCCCTGCTTTCCCAAACACTGTAAGCTTCCCTCCCAAGCTATCTTCCCGCCAAAACAAATGCTTCTCGTTCTTAGCTCTAGCTCTCTCTCTCTCTCTCTCTCTCCCTAGCTCTCTCTCTCTCGTCTGCTTTAACAATCTATTTATGCAACCTCCCCCTCTACCTCTAAGATCGGAAGACGATTCCTGAACTAAGGACGCAAAAGGCCTCGTCTATCAAGGTTGTGGGACATACCCCGGAATCTCTAAAACAGTAGAATTTTACAATTGTTTCCTCTGTATCTTCGAAACTTATCTATTTAGAACTGTCATTACGTAGGACAATTAAACATAATTTTGTGCTTTAAAATTATTTTATTTTTTCTATTTTTTAATTTCATAGTTGAATAACTTGAACTTAAGGAATATACCTTGCGATGATGCCCTTAAAGTAGAAAAATGTGTTGAAAAATGTCTGAAGAAAGTTTTGTATGCAGAAATGCCATGCCGGTAACTGCATTATATTCTTAAAAAAAAATTGAAAATTTTGAAACTCTGTTGTTAACATTAAACTAAAAAACTGTTTTTTAGTAAATTTAAGTTTTGTTTCTGTAAGTTTCCTCTTTTTAAAAAAATATCATATTTATTTACTTATTGGAAAACTTATTTCAGTATTTTTTATGAAAATTTCCTAAATACATTAAAGGTTGTTCAATTTCTCTTAAAATTTCACAATTACTCCTAATTTCCTGATTCTGGGCTATTTATAATCAAAATTTTTGTTGTAACCATACAATGTTAGTTCTTTAATCATGTATTCTTTGATAGAAATATAAGAAAAAAAATACATTAAATTAAAATACTATTTATAAAGAATTAATACTATAATGTTATTAATGAAACAAAAATTTATTCTTTATACTTTTTTAAGAACTTCCAATTAAAGTTTTTTCAACTCAAACTATTTAGAGTAAGTCAACTAATAAACTTTCCATAAGTTCGTAAAGTCCGTTTTTCAACTAAAGATTTGTAATAGTTTTTAAAATTTTTAACCTGTGTTAAAATTAATTTAATAATAAGATAATATTTAATAATAAATTTAATAATAAGACACAAATAAAATCACATTTTAAAATATTTACAAAAAATATTCTAATAAATCGATATTGTTATAATAAGTATTTTTATAAATATTTCTAAAATGTCATTATTTGTGTGTCTTATCTTTTTATTACAAATATTTGTAACTAATTTATTATTTACTGGTTGTAACTAATTTTAACGTTTTTTAAAAGGTATTTGATTCACTAAATTAAAGACATTGCATGGAGATGGAAGAAGCTTTCGAAATTTTTAACAAATTTCCTTGTCAATTTGGAAATCCGTTGAAGATTTCGAATCCTCCTTCCACCTCCATGTAATGTATTATTAAATACATGTTTTAAATTTTTAAATTGTGTTTGACTTTAGTTTTGATTAATCGTTATTTACAAACTATTTTTATTTTTTTATGTTGAAGTTTAGGCTGCCGTACATGAAAAATTACTCAATGCAAGACTGTAATACTCCAGAACTCTTTAATAAATCCTGGGATATTTCTAAAAGAGTTATGAATTCAAAGAAGGAATGCAAAGACAAATGTCCAAGGAAGTGTTCGGAATACCTCTATTTCATGAGTTGTCAAATAAATAGTTATGCAACTGCTAAGACTTTCAGTGCAACTGTTCAGTTTCTGGATACAATTTATACAATAGTGAACGAAGCCCATTGGTATACATTTTCCAATGTTATGGCAGATGTTGGAGGAAGTCTTGGTGTATTCTTGGATGTAAATATCTTGACTTTCATCGAAATTGCTGAAATCATTATAGAACTGATTTATGCGCAAGTAAGTTTAGAGTAAAATTTAAGAGTTCAATTTGTAATAACTTCTTGTTCCTCTATCCATGTATAAAAATTGGTTGTTAGTAGCTTACTATTTTACTTGCAAAGTATTTTAAATTATACATCAGATTCTAAATCAAAATAATTAATAAGTGGCCAGCTAGTTATTGAATTTTTTCAGCCATTAAAAAACTAATAGAAATAAAAGAAGAAAGTTGGAATACCTTATTTCTTAGAAACTTCCTCTTCCTCTTCGCTAATTGATGAATTAAATAAAATGAAAATAAAACAAATCTACAAAAGGTCAGAAAAGTTCTCTCCAATTTTTATGATTTGGTAAGAAACGAAACAATAAATTCAGAATCTTCCAATGTCATTAATTTTGAAGTGTAATCAGTTATTGATTTTGCTTTGATGTTATATTTCTCAAATGCCGAAAACAAAGAGATCCATAGTAACAGATCCGAAACACATTTTAAATGTTTATATTTTTCAATAGGGTGTATGCTTCAGATTTTCATCCGACATGGCTATTTTAGGCCAAAAAAAAATCATTCTCAAACAAAATTCCAATTCTAAATCAATAAGTTTTGGCGTTTGACTCCATAATGCCCATCTAATCTATGAAAATTAATTCTTCAAACTATATACTAAGTTATAATTTCAGCAGATATTTTAAAGTCACAAAAGCATCTTAATGACTTCGAAAGATATACAGGGTATTTAAAAAAGACATGTCAATATTTAAAGGGGTGAATCCTTAGGTTATTGTCAGAGAAAAAGTTCCCATACATATGGATCCGGAAACGCTTCGTTTAGAAGGTACAGAGTTTTTTCTAGTTTTTCGGAAATTACTCCTAAAATTGTTAAGATAACGCAGTGAAATTTGAAATGCTGCCTATCCTGTAGGAGATCAGTAGTGTGAGTTGGTTAATTTAATATCTACATTTAATATCAACATTTAATATCTACAGGGTGATACATTTGCGAGGGTCAGGTTCACTTTTTCCCCCGAACTTTCTTGCGTGACGCTACTGATCGGTAGCGATCAAGTATTCGGATTTCACATTGAATTTAGAAACAACAGTCTCTTGCATTTTGTCCGAGAACAGCATATGTTGTGAGATACATACGAAAATGTGATAAACAACACAGTCAATCTGTACCCGACCATCGACAATGTATCACCCTGCACATATGAGATATTAGTATTGTGTAATATATGTTGAGGTTTCATCGTATATTTAATAATAATTAATAATAATGATAATAATTTATTTGCCTTACAAAAGTTTGACAATATATAATAGATATGAGTGTGATTTCCCGGTGCCATAACGGTAGTCCCGTCGAGAAGGCAGGCAGGGAGTCAATTACAGGCAAGAAAAATAAAATAAAAAAAATAAAATACAAAGAGCATTACTGGTTACATGTAATGTAGAAAACAAAACAGAGCATAACACAAAAACATTGAAACTAATAAAATATAATGGGGATAAAAGGGACAGTTAATTTGTAATAAAAATGTGAAAAGGAATTACACAATTTGTAGAATTGTGTGAACAATCCAATTATGAATCAGTATTGCAAAAGAAGCAACATTTTCGAGAAATGATATAAGAAATAATACAAATGATGCGAGCTGCATGCAAATTACAATTGCGATTACAATTGTTGCACTAATGTGCACTTGCTTATTGTTAGGGAATAACAAGTTCAATCTACATCGAAATGTTGGCAAAGGACAAAACCTGTTTATTGTCAATTGATGTTCAGTAAACACGTTGTAAGTCTTAAATATTATTTCATTCGATGATAGGCCATACTTCTGTTTGTCCCTTGTCTTTGTAAATGCACTTGCATTAACATAATTTTTATTTGTTATTTCGGAAACTACGCATTATACCATGAAACCTCAACAGACAATATACAATAATACTATCTCATATGTACTAGGTGATACATTGTCGATGATCGGGTACAGATTGACTGTGTTGTTTCTCACATTTTCGCATGTATTTCACAACATATGCTGTTCTCGGACAAAATGCAAGGGACAACAATGTTTCTGAATTCAATGTGAAATCCGGATACTTGATCGCTACTGATCAGTAGCGTCACACAAGAAAGCTCAGGGGGAAAAAGTGAACCTGACCCCCGCAAATGTATCACCCTGTAGATATGAAATGTCTCTAACCTACTCACACACTATTGATCTCCTACAGGGTAGGCAGCATTCAAATTTCACAGCGATATCTTAACAATTATAGGAGTAATTTCCGAAAAACTAGAAAAATCATAAAACTTTAACACCCTGTACCTTTTAAACGAAGTATTTCCGGACCCATATATATGAAAACTTTTTCTCTTACAATAACCTCAGGAATCACCCCCTTAAATATTGACATTTCTTTTTTAAACATCCTGCATATATACTATAGATCAAACTGGGAAAACTCAAAACTAGCGTGTCGAGTTTCGTGAAGAAAAAATTTCAATCAATCATCTTGCAATTTAAATAGAATAAAAGTTAAAATTTACTTACGTTACTAAACTATATAAAGCCGGAGAGTGATGTGGAATTTGAAAAAAAAAAATAATACAAAAAACATATCACTGTTTCTGCGCAGAAATTTGGCTGCATCTTCGCAGAAACAGTGATATGGTTTCTATATTGCCTTATTTCAAATTCCATATCACTGTCCGGCTCTATAAACTGATAAAATTAAGCTCTAACAATTTTATTTTCGATATTTAATTATTCATCACCCCATCTTTTACTTAAGAACAAATAAGTTTACTAAATTATTGTCATATAAACAAATTCACTCTTACAAAATCGTGATTATTGTTTCGGAGCCACATATATATTATTTATTTTAAGGTAATTCAAATAATAAAGCTTCTTGCTGACGTAGGTGTGAGAAAAAGATTTTCAGAGCTTTAGCAGTTTATTCAGATGATTTCCTAGCAGGGATTACATACAATTCCAGTCTTCTCGGTAAGTTTCTAGGAGTTTCATAAGAATTTGTTCATAGTGGGAGGCTTCTCAGCTTTTTGCTACTCTAATGCTGCATTATAGTGGTCTATCGAGACTTATTTCGTCAGTGTTGTAACTAAACTTAACCGGAGAAGCTGGACGAGTAAAAAGAAGTCATTTCAGAAAAGCTACCAAGCTCTGTCGATGTCATTGATAGCTGTTCGACGAAACATCAGGAGGCTAGATGTCGCTGAAGTTATGGGTAAGTTATGGGTATGTCGCAGAAGGTAATTCAATGGCCAAGGATCGCGGAAGCACAAACATTTCAAATTCATATACTTTTTTCAATAGTTTAAGTGTAATAATCAATTTCGAGTTAATTATACTATTGAAATTAATTTTAGTCTTATTTTAGTAATTAATATTGGAGATTAAAGTGTTTGAAAAAATGAAAAACCAGAAGATTTATTTTTACTCAAATAAAAGTTAATATTTTCTTTTCTTTTCAGATCTTGACCGGAAGACAAATGTTAAATTCAAGATTACCGAAAACACAGCAAAGCTCAAAAGAGAATTTCTGGTCCAACAGAATCTCAAGAAGACATAAGAATTTTACCCAAAACAAAAGTGAATCGAAAATTCAAAATCCACACTATCTTAAACCTAATATTGGAATTGTTGGTTGTGACCGAATCTTTGGTAAATGTTCCATATATCGTAAATTCGGTTGGGCATTTGCCATTTTTTGCAGTTTCCTTATAAGTACCATTCAGATCAAAAATACTGTTTGGAATTTCAGAAATGCAGAACCTGATATCAAATTAACCATTGACAAGAACGAAACAATTAAATATCCAACAGTTTCAATGTGTCCTTTCCGACCATTCGAATATTGGGAATACTTTGAGATGCTTAGAGGAGAATATGAAATGTACTTTAATTATTCGGGAAATTTAACGGACTTACCACTTTCAGAGTTATTAAGAATACCGAATGTTAACATTTCTGAATTTTGGTATATGAGTAATGCAATTGGTGAAAGTAATGTTGCCCAAGTCGATGTAGATGTAAGTATTATTTATTTAACACTTTTTCCACTAGCATCAATAAACATTTTCGGAATTAGGAATTTTTTAGTACTTGCCGTTGTTTTAAATTAATTCCATTGATTTTAATGATTGATTTTAAAAATGGATTACTTAATTCTATTTTATTTATTATTTAAATAAGTATAATATACTTATAAATAAATTTAAGTATAATATACTTAAATACGAACTGTTCTTTTACAAAGGAAAGATTCAAAATAATTTACAATTTATAATGTGTTATATAAATTAGAAATTCTTTATGAAAATCGATCACGTCTTTTCCAAAGATGAACTTTTTCCAGCCAAAGGCTCAGAAAATGCAATTGGATAAAAAACAAAATTAAAACAGAAAAACACAAATTATTAGAAACCTTCAAAATCAAAGCAGCCTTCTGTACTTATCTTTTTCTTCAATCACTGACTATAAATTTTTAGTAGAAGTTAATGAGATTTCAAATAAGAAGGCTGGCCAACAATAAATAGAAACAACAATCAGAAGAGCAAAATTATAGATATTGCCACCAATAATGAAACGGAGTTCCGGACTTGTTTTATGCAAATTTGATGCAAAAGATAATTCAAAATTAATCTAAAAAAAAATCATTTTTTTTTCTTTTTTATCTTGCAATATTTAAGCTTATAAAATTAAATAATTCTTTATTTTCTAATAACTGTTGAATGTATTGCCTATATTTATGTCGAAGCAGAAAGTAGCTCTAAAGAGAAACATCTACACTATATTAGTATGGAAATAATATTGTAAGCGCTAATGTAATGTAATTACTTAATAATATGCATTTTCTTTGTGAATTTCATATTAAAACTTTCATTAACATATTAGGATTATCATTTTATCATAAGGATCATGTATCGTGATGAAATCTTTTCAAATTTAGAATTTTTAATTTAATTTTTGATAATTTTTTTCCGGTCAATCGTCTTTAGTGCAAAGAAGTAACCAAATCATCAACTAATGCTGTACTTAACGTTACAATTTCCCCACTTAATACAGTAACTGGCAGATGCATCTCAGTGAACATAGGTGAGTGTGCAGTATATAAAATTGTGGTGAAACTTTAAGAAGTTGAGTTTATGGGGAAATTAATTTACTTGAATTCAAATTGAGTGAAATACTTAGAGATAAGGAACTTTTGATCTTGGATAATGTAGATCTTGGATAATGTAGATTCGAAATATTCGGCATCTCTGTACTTTTTTAAATGTATATAAAGTGAATTCAATTTTATGATTAGGCCTGATTTAAAATTTAATTAAAAAATTTACTTTAAAATAATAATTTTTCCATGCTTTTATTAACAGGAATCCCCTTCATTTGTTAAAAAACATATCGCAGATAATTTACTGCAATTTCAATTTGATTGATTTTCGAAAATTGGGACAAAACTAATATCATTTTTAGACATCCAAAGATTTTCCAGAGAGTTTATTTAGTGTTTAACAGATGTAAAGAAATTCACATTTCTTTTGCCAAAGATTTTGATCTTGAAATTTCCCAATCTATTAAGTTTTTGAAATTTCATGAAACTCTTTTCTAAGCACATTTAAAATAAGGTATTTAATTTTTTATTGTGCCTTCGAATTTACAAATTTGCACAAATACATGAATGTTTTCATTCTAATAACATTATTTTTAAATTATTCCTCATTTCTGTTAAAACTGCTGTTGTTGGATATAAAGTACAGTACATGCAATAATAGACATTTCAAAATTGTGAGGTACTTATCTTGATTGCACTTTATGATTGAAGTAGACTGTCTATATAAAAGTATATTGCTATAAAAGGCAGTAAGAACGTAGCAGAACACGCTATTCGTTAGTTAATTATGAACTATTAACGAATGTTGATGTTTACCGATTTGTCATTCAGTACTTAATATTTAAATGTCTTTGTGCAAGTGCTGAATAGCTAATAAGTAAACCGCCACATTCGTTAGTTGTTCGTATTATTATCTCGTGGGAACAATAAAAAATTCAATAAATTTTATTTTTAAGAAAATTCGTTTTTTTATACAACATTACTAGAAGCTATATATTATTTTGCTTTTTCTATATTTTTGAGGTTAATTAAAAAAATGTGAAACAAACAATTGAATTGCATTATTCTAATCTCACATATCAACTTACATGAAATTTAAAATAATTACTTGAAGCTATCGATATAAATACATATCACGCACTGAAAATATAGCATATTATGGATTATAAATCTTGTAACCGACATTATGGATTAGAATACCTTGTATTTCGTGTTAAATCTGATATATAATTTTACGGTGATTTATAAAATTCGCAATTATTTTCGTAATAATTTGCTTTTCATTGGTAGATCCTCCAACTAAATATCAAGGAATAGGGACGATGACTTGCTACATATTCCAATACTTCCCAGTCAGTTCTTCAAAGTATCCCGTACAGGTAGGTTTTAATAATTAAAAGTATTTATACGCCATAATTATTGAATTAAATGGTTCAATAGAAAAGGGAGACATGCTAAAAAATTAAAGTTTTACAGAAAAGCAAGTTTTAGAATAATTAATTGCCTGTTTACTTCTAATTACTTAAATTGGGAGTGAAAGTGCATGTGAATAGTAGACGATGATTAATGGAATAGATACTAGAGTAAATAATTCTTGATTGTAGCAAAAAAATCAAATATCCATGTAGAAGTGGCATTTACTCCCTTTTCCACACACCCTGTCAATTCAAGAGCATTTTTCTAAAACAAAAAATTAGTTCAAATAACAGGACGCCGACGCCCCTTGAATGAAAAGTTAAAAAGGTTTAAAATAACATATTAAAACGATCAGTTTCACTCACATCACCCAACAATAATAATCTTTTCAAATTGTTCAATCTTTCTGTTAATTCAAAAAAGAAAAAAGATCCCTCTTTACAAAAAGGTGTAGTCTATTTTATTCCTTGTCACAAGGAAACTTGTCATTATATTGGCGAAACATCTTAAAGGTTATCTCAGAGGGTAGCCCAGCATAAATATGCCATAAAAACTAGAAATTATAATTATAATACATACTTGCATATAAAAGATAAGGGACAAGTCTTAGATTTTGATAAAAACTTCTATTATTTGTATGGAAAATAATACATTGCTCCTTAAAAAGAGTCCTTTTTTATTGTCACTGATCCTCTATGTTATAACGCATGTCTATCGGTCTAGAATATAAATCATTACGTTTTTTCAAAAATAGATCTTTGTAAAAATCAATCAGATCCTTCTTCCCAAATGAGTGTTTGCGTTACCATATAAGACATGTTTTTAACCAAATGAAATCCACTTGACAAAGGTTCTCATTCTTTTAACTTGAACCAAAACTGGTCGTTTTAATATGTTATTTTAAACCTTTTCAACTTTTTATTCAAGATGCGTCGGCGTCCTGGCTATTTGAACTTTTTTAACGCAAGTTAAAAGCTTTTAAAAAATTAGTTTTTAAAGGTTAATTTATCTATCAATACTTAATGTATACTACAATAACATTGTGTTCCTTAATAAGTTAATTCCATTCAGATATGGTAATTTGCAATATTTAACATTATCTACTTCTAAACTAATTTGTGATGGTGGACGATCCCCGCTCTGTAGGTTTTCTGCAAGAGCATTTCCCCTGCGAGCCTACAACCATACTTTCTCAGTCTTTCTCTCATCTGTCCTCATTTCCGTGGGTTTAGCACAATAGAGGTACTGGTCGCGGTGATTAGCTTCCTGCCGCCCACATTCACCCCATTCTAATGTAATCTAATCTAAATTTCTAAACTAAAATAAAATAACCATGTTTGAGATGATTACTTGAGGATAGAGATGAGATGATGACTCTCCTATTTCAAGTTTTATTGTATAGTGAAAATAATTTCGTCAAAAAAACATCAGATAGCTATGGTTGTGATTAAACGTCTTAAATCAACAGCAGTCAGAAATCATGAAATTAAAGTTGATGTTTTCTTTCAACAGCAACTAGTGGTAGCTAAAACAAAAACTTCAAAGATATAAGAATAATCTTTATTACTAAGATAATTGTACCCATTTTTATGTAGTCTTTATACAGTTGGTGAGAAGATACGTAACAGTTTATTTAAACTTATTTTAATCTGTTTATTTAAACTACTTGTAGGGGCGACTACAATGACTTGCCAACGATCAGTACAATATTTGGGTCCAAATTTCACGATGAATTAAGTTTTTGTGGTTTTCTGTTATGTTTGTTTTATTTTCTCTACATTCGCTGTTGATAGTTGTCTTTGTAACTGTCCTCCTATTTGTAATGTATGCCTAATTTTGCTAAGGTCTAGTCTGGTCTTTAAACTTCAGTAACTATTATGGTATGATCTTTAGGAACGACCTATGTTTCAGGAGCGCCATGGTTCTCCCGAAATACAATGTTTTAGTAGGCTTTTATTTTATTTGTTCCTTTGGCAACCTCTCTCGGAAATTTTGAAGACGATTAGTTTTGTTTAAATTGTTGCTGGTTGCCTACCTAGGCAATCCTCAAAATAAACATTATAAAAGAAAATTTATTTATCTGTTGCTAGAGAAAGATGCTCTCAGAGCCCAGTGTAGTTTAAAAAAATCATTAAGCACGTCATGAATGGCTGAAGTTATCTTCTCAATTTTAATTAAACGATTTCAATAAATCTTGAAATCTGTATGAAATATTTAAACTTCATACAACTTACAGAAAAATTAAAATTCCTTCATGCAATGAAAATTTATAATAGCTACGTCTTGCTTTAACATAACATGAAATATTTACATAAAGTATCATTGACAGGAATGTCAATTTTTCTCAGGTATTCTTTAAGTCTGCAGTGGCTACTGAACAACCGAACAACTGATTTTTAATTAGATTTAATTAAAGATCTATCTTTATCAACACCTTTAGTACAGGGTTTTGAATGTCGAAGTCTATGTCAGGATTTCTAGTAGTCGTAGTGTCTAAGATACATCCAGTCCCCGAATCCTTGCTTAAAAAATCCATAAGATATTCCAAAACAGTTCAGGTCTAATAAACAAAAGCAACAGATTCCACTTTGGCCAATTATCTGCTTTGTCTTTGCCTACAATTCCACTGTCCTATTAATCTCTTAAAGTTTTACTTTATTACATTTAGCCAGTGTCATAAGAGAATATAGACAGGTCCAGACCAGTTTGGATTGAATAATATTGGAATCACCTGTTATGTTCCCGTTAATGTAGTCCTTTCTTTCACTTTCTTATACACTTGCCATAATGGCAAAAACCTTAGCAATCTCAAATGCAATTCTAATAATTCTATCATTATTAATTTATTAATATGTATTTTTTTTTTCAAGTTCGTTTATTAATAATTGATTTCTTACTTTTTTGGAGATACTTCACTATAAATTTATCTATTTCCTGCGTTTCATTCAACTTTTTTCTTGTCAGTAAAGGATAAAATGTAGTACCTTTTAGTAACTACTCTTTGAATCTCCTCTGCGTTTCAGATTCCTATTATTAACATCTTACTGATATAAGAAATCTTGTCCTAATCTTTTTACTTGTTTCTTGAAATATTTGCTTTGAAAAACATAGATGCTTTATTAAGTTGGTGAGTATAAATCAATAAGAATTCCAATCTAAATGAATAGCAACCGTCAGTGAGGTAGTCCTCTCTTATATTCTATTGGACAGGCAAGACCTTTCTTTTAGAGTTCACTCCTTAAATGTTCCCACACTAATTGTATCTTACAAGGCAGTAAGGATAGCTACGCTTCAACATAGTTACCAGGGTGTGCCACTATGTTAGAGTCAATCTTTATAAATCACCAGAAAGGTCAGATCATCTGGGATTGAAAATATACTTTCACTATTCAAATGCCTCTGTTTTTAATACAAAATTCCCAAATGCGACATCCTTTTAATGTAGTTTTGCAAGTCATGAAGTAAGTTGGAATGTTGGTTAATAATCACTCAATGTTCCCACTGGTGAGTTTACATCTAATCTCCATTGAAAAAGTAAGTTCATTATCATAACGATTTTCTGGTGCCTAATGACCGAACAATGAAAACAAAACAGAGAAGAATTTTTCATCAAAACTCTACCTTGTCGTGGTGGAGGAGCTTGTGTGCACCAATGACCCGGAGAGCTATGCCGGCGGTAGCGTAGCTACTGGTAGGGCCTGCCAAGCCGGATTGGTCGAAGGGTAGGTGCCAGACCAAATGACAACCCTGGTCCTCCAGGTTGGGGGTTATGACAATAGGCCTGCACCCTATTTCTTGTAAAAAATATCTCACGCAAAAAGAGTCAACAAGAATAATAAACCGGATGATTTGAATGGACAGCGACTAAGGCTACGGAAAAAGACTATAATTATGGCTACCTGGAATGTGCAAGGTATTAGATCAAAATGGATTGATATAATGAGATAGATTGATTCGATGAGGGTCGATTTGATTGTTTTAACAGAGACTAAGAAAAAAGGATCAGGAATAGAAAAAACTGGAGAATTTATTCATTTATACTCAGGAGTTCCAATGGAGGAAAGAGCAAAACGAGGAGTATCAGTTTTAATGAAAAAGAAATTTGAGAGAAATTTTAAGAACTTTGATGCTGTGGATGAAAGAATTTTAAAGATCAATATGGATATTTTTGGAAGAAGAATTACTATTTTGGGAATTTATGCTCCGAATTATGATGACATTATTGAAGTTAAGAATATGTTTTATCAAAAACTGCAGGAAATTATTGATGAAATTGGAGGAACAAGAGAAATTATAATGATGGGTGATTTCAATGGAAGAACTGGATGCAGGAAGAGAGATAACATTGTTGGAGAGTTTGGAGAGGATGTTTTCAACGATAATGGAGAAAGACTTATTGAATTTTGCAGAACTAACGATCTCAAGATTACAAATGGTTTTTATAAACACAAGGATATTCATAAATATACATGGTATCAGCATACTAGACAACTAAAAACAATTATTGACTATGTAATTATTAAACAAAGGGCTCAATTAAAATTATTAGACATCAGAGTACAGAGAGGAGCTGAATGTGGCTCAGATCATTTTATGGTGCGAGCAAGACTTGCATTTCCTTATTCGGCTAATATAATTAGAGAGAAAATAAATCCCACAGAGATGGGCGATATTGATATCCCAGAATATATGTTGGAAGGATTAACAGAAGAGAGTACAGAAGGACTTTTTCAAGTAAGATTAGATGAAAAATTAGAAGAAAGGAATTATACTAATACAACCGAACTATATCAACATATTAAATCATCTTTACACCTGCAAAGGAAGCACTAGGACAAAAAAGAAAAGGCAAAAATTCCCCAAAAAACTTTTGGTGGCATAAGTGCAGTGAAAAGATTAAACAACAGAGAAAAGAAGCCTATTTGAGGTGGATGAGTTCAAAAAAGGAAGAGGATAGACAAATTTATAGAACTTTTAGAAATGACACTAAGAAATTAGTAATAGAGAAAAAAAGAACATCCTGGGATAAAAAATGCAGAGAAATTGAGACATATATAGGAGGAAGACGATGTACAGAGGCATGGAAATTTTTAAGGAATATTAGAAAAGAAGGTAATAATTAATGGCAAGGAATATCGGTTGAGAAATGGGAAGAATATTATAAGACTTTGCTTACAGAAACTAGAAATGAATTTCAAGTAAAAAATACGCATATTGATACCATACAATAACCTATACTATTGTCACGTTGCGTTTTGACGCCTAGTGACGCTTATATTGATGGAGATAAAAAATTTAATCAATTGGGTAATAATCTTTGTATTTTGAAATATTTAATGAATATTGTTGTATTTTTTTATATAAATGGAAATATGTCTTGTGTTCATTAAGCGGTGTGTGTATAATAAGAAGGAATTTTAGATTTTCTTGTTTTGGATTTATTATATTTGTTAAATCAAAGTTGGTGTTTTCCTAGCGGAAATGGTGTGGAAACAATGTTTCGGGGTTTTATGAATCACGTGATCTATAAATGGAGGTCTCGGCTTTCCCATGAGAAAAGAGAAATAACTTGGACTACACGATAGGGATCGAAGTGATGTCATGTGACTGATTTGTCGGTTTCCCATTGGAGGTAAGAAAACCGAAACTTTATGGTTCTTGGCGGGAATGTATGGAGGAAATATAGTGTGAGTCAGTAAGAGAGTTGGTTTCGGAGCGATCGGACCGACTGAAGGGATAATGATGTAATTCCCAAAGTTGCCTAAATCCCAAACAATATTTTATTTTTTTTTTCCTTTAATTTTTTAACCATTCGATAACGGACAATGTTATCAGGAGTGGGTGTGAGTGAACTTGGTACCATGTGGACATTCAAGGGCGGAAACTTCGAGGCGTTCAAGATATTAATAATGACCGTAAGACGACTTCTCATCGGTGACACTGCTATCCGAAATCCGAACTCCGACCAATAACCGTTCTGGAAAGAACTTATATGTGCGATTCAGTGCTACGAGAGTTGAAATCCAAAACATGGTGTCATTTATTCAAAACAGGTGATTTGGGAGTGGCGACAATCATTTCGACTTCAACGCAGGTAGAAGATCCAGGCTACGACGACATTCAATAGACGAAGGTTGTAAGTAGTATGTAATATTCAAGGGGAAGTACAAGCCCAAAAATAGAGCAACGACAAGAAAGTAATTAATCAGGGAAACTAACTTTGAGTCAGGCTAAGGGATGCGATTTGAGCGTGCGTTACGCTAAATGAAACGAACCTTGACTAAATTTATATCATTATGAGAGGAAAAGCCGTCATTTGTTCTATAAAACCTGATCATTACTAGTGGGGCGTAGACTAATAAGTGTAATTAAGGTGAAAATAAAAGTAAGAACGTAATTAATGGTTTCCAAGAGGGTTTTAATGGATCTTTGATGAGTGTTACCGTCTTTGTGTTCGTTTGTATGAAGCCGTAATGTCAAAGAACAATTTTGGCATTCGGGGTGTTCTAAATTACATACAAAGTGAAATCGTTAAATTTGGAGAAACGTGCACAAACATGTAATTTGCAGAGAAGACTTCAAACCTCGTTAGAAAGCTTATATCTATCTATATCAGGTGTGTTGAAAGGAAAACACAGACTATTGCTTTAAGTGTAGTCACACAGGTGGGAAAGCCTACGCAAACTGTAGAATTTATAAGATTCATCCCAATGTCTAATTAAACCAAACAAAGTGCTTTTGAACATGTATGCGAAAGGAAGAAAAAGTGTTTAAAATATTATATTTGTGATTTAAGTGTTTTAACGCACTCCGTAAACAAGTGCAAATTTTGTATCTTTAACTTTAATGATAAGGATAATATATATAATATGTATAACCATTTTGTATTTTTCTCATTCATAGTTTGATATGTGTTTCTATTATATATTGGGGGATGATAAATGTATTATTTTAAGATTTGGGAAAGTAAGTGTTCAGGTACATAAATAATTCGACTATAAGGTGCACCTGGGGAAGGGTCCGCTAAAATTATAAGGGAATTGAAGGGGTGAGAAAGTTAATTTATGTCCAGTAATAAGGTATGGGATTACTTTACTTTAGAAATTTGTTTTGTTACTTATTATATTATTGTGTGTGTTTAATAAAAGATTTTATTGTTTAAAATTTATCTTTGTTGGTTTATTTTGCCATCCCTTTAAGGTATTTGAGAAAGTTAAACCCAAGTGCGGTTCATTTAGTCAGTTTGTTAGGAGATTAATTGAAAAGATGATTTATTGTTTAATTTATTTAGAGTTAATACGGTTTAGAGAGGGAGTAACGGGTGTTTGGACGTCCTACTCTGATGGGCCCGGCGGGATGGTTTCATTACACGCAAAATAGATAATGGCTGATCAACCGTAAAATTATTTTATATTTTAGTTTATTATATAATTTTAGTTTTATTATTATTGGTGTACGTGAAAGTGACCCCTCCCACTTTCAACGTTACACTATTGGAACTTGAGAGAGTTAAAACAGCAATTAAAAAATTAAAGAATCAAAGAGCAAGTGGTCCCGGTGGAATATCAGCAGAACTGATCAAAAATGGAACAGATAAATTACTAAGATTAATTACACAATTATTCGAAAGATGCTTAAACGGAGAAGAAACACCAGAAGAGTGGAGAATTGGATATTTAACATCAATTTATAAGAAAGGAGACAGACAAAAATGTGAAAATTACCGTGGCATTACTGTAACAGCAACGTTTAGTAGACTGTATGGACGAATTTTAAAAGATTTTCTTGAAGAAGAAATAAGAATGAAAGAAAGTGAAGAACAAAGTGGATTTAGAGCAGGAAGATCATGTATGGATAATATATTTTGTCTTAAACAAATTATTGAAAAGATAATGACGGTGGGAAATCAAATTCATCTTCTGTTTATTGATATAACGAAGGCATATGATAATGTTCCAATCGCAAAATTATGGAATGTATTAAAGGAAATAAACATAAATTTAAATATTATTAGAGCAATTCAAGAACTTTACAGACAATCAAAAACAAAGATTAAAGTAGGTCAAAGATTATCAAAAGGCTTTATAACAGATAAAGGACTCAGACAGGGATGTTTTATTTCCCCAACACTTTTTAAAATTTATGTTGAAGCAGCATTAAAAGTTTGGAAAGAAAACTGCAGAGGATTG
>JAFIDM010000006.1:12980553-13009123 GCA_023159025.1 Thereuonema tuberculata
TTAATGTGAAAGGAACGTCAATGTTTACTCTGCAGTTCGCCGATGACCAAGTCATAATTGCAAAGAGTAAAAATGATTTAGAGAGAATGACGATAACAATTAACGAAGAATATGAGAAATGGGGACTATACATGAACGTTAGCAAGGCCAAATATCTATTTATAGGAGGAAATGAGACGGACCTAAATCTAAATAATAACATGAAAATAGAAAGCATTATAGGTATCTAGGAGTAGACATTAATAGAGAAGGCAAAGACTCACAAGAAATTAAAAACAGAATTTGTCAAGGAAGGAAGGCTATAAAACTATTAAATTCTATTTGGTGGAGTGAAGAGGTCTCTAGGAAAAGAAAGTATAATATATACAATTCTATTGTAAAGAGCATCTTGTTATATGGGGCAGAGGGATGGAGAATTACGGAGACAGAAAAAAAGAAATTAGCGGCTGTGGAAATGGTTGCCCTAAGAAGATCATGCAGGGTATCAAGAATAGAAAGAATAAGAAATGAAATAATCAAAGAAATGATGAAAATAAAAGGAAAAATTTTGGACGATCTTCAAAGAAAACAATTAATTTGGTTTGTTCATGTTAAAAGAATGAGTGACGAAAGACTGCCCAAAATCGCTTTTGATTACAAAACAAATCAAAAAAGGAAACGAGGAAGACCACTAAAGGCTTGGATGGACGATATTAAAAAAGCAATGAGGATTAGAAGTCTGGAAGAGGAATGGACCCTTGACCGGAAGACCTGGAATGGACTTCTTGCAGTTTCTTTCGGAAGGCGACACCTGCTGCCATGAACCGAGTTTATATATATATATATATATATATATATAAAATTATGCTACCTAAAACTGATTACTTTGAATTGGTTAACTCTGATAGCAATGATTTCAAAAGTCATATTTCTGATATAGATTTGTACTTAATAAAAATAGACAATTTTATAATTTTTTGTAATTAATCATGTTTTCCTTTATAAGTTTACACTATTTTTTTCCCATTTCGTATTAGTTTTACTTACATGAAGAATTTGACGATATTCGGACGTTAGATCCGCATCTGGGAATTCCAGTGGCTCTAGGCACTACGGGGATCAGTTCACTCCAATTCCGAAAGGTTCATTGCTATACAATTGTAATCTTTAGATTGTGACCAATAATTGAGATTTATTTTGAAGTTTTAAGCTTCAATTAAATTTGGCAATAAATTTAAAATTACAGTTGAATTTAATAAATATATTAAATTATTCAAACATGAGTGATTACATGACAGTAGAGTTCTTCAGAATTGAAAATACTTGAAAATACTATTTATAATTATTTTTAATTAAATAACCTGATTGTATACTGTAACGGATCTCTAAAAAAGAAAGCACAGAATTTATTAGTAATTTTAGTTTTCAATAAAATGCCTTGATCAACCTGAAATGAATTAAATTTCTATTTATTTTCATTTAATAGAAGAAAATCATGAATATACAAAAGCGTCCTTGCGGGAATCCGATGGATGTTGCAAAATGTCGAAGTGAATGTTTTGATTATTTGATTGAAAAAGAAAATATTTCGTGCAGGTAAGGTTAAATTTGAAATAAATCAATTGTAAAACGTAAATTAATGAATTTTTATTGATCTTTAACTGACTACTGAAAGTATAAATGTGTATTTGGCACTTTGACAGAAATTGATAGGGATTTAAAAATTTTTTTATTCAGTTTCATTATTTTAATTATTGTTATAACATCGCAATTTAAAATTTTAATTTGGATTTTTTTTAATTATTAAATAGAATTATTCAAATAAATTTATTCAGATTTTTTTCTTACTTTTCTAAAAAGCTACTAGTTTTTCCATATTGTAAATAGACGAAAATTTACATCGAATATTTTTAACTACAATGATTTTCATATATGTAAATTTCTAGAGTTAATGTAGACGGATTTCTGCAGAGGTCTTATTTTGCTCTTACCTTACTACTGTATTCTTTCTTTACAATAATTGTGATGTTTTATTTCTCATATTAAAATATAGACAATTCTTTTAATATGGTCTGTAATTTGTCATTTTAGATTGCCCTTCATGAGAAACACCTCATTGCCCTTTTGTGCCACTCCCAATGAGTTCAATGTAACAATGGAATCAGCTTTCAAAGCAATGAATCCAATGAATGGTACCTGGTGTGACTGCGCTCAGAAATGTGAGGAATACTTCTACACACTTAATTTAAACGCCTTTCAATTCCAAAATGGACTGCCTGTCATTTTCCTCGGTATACAGATGCCAAATAATTACATTCGCGTGACTAATGAATATTCACAAGCGACTATTTCATCACTGTTTGGAAATATTTGTGGTATTCTGGGGCTTTATTTAGGCTTCTGTTTGTTAACTGTGTTGGAATTTATTGAAGCCTTCGTATTTCTTATTTTAAAGTCAAAGAACTCCAGAAAATAGGATGTCACTGGATTTCATCACTAGATCTTTATGGTAATAATTGTGCTGCATTTTAAAGAGGTCTAAATTCCAGATTTTGAATAAATATAAATGATCTTAAGACTCGCAGATGCTAACTTTTTATGCAAAACTAAAAGCTGAAAGTTCAACTCACATGCGTATTTTGATTTCATGAAAACCCAGCTAATCAGAGAAGGTTCTCTTTGCACAACATATGATCTCATCAGTCGGCTGATTTTCGAACTATTGGGTATTTCTGGGTAATTTTTTTTTTTTGTATACGTTTTGATGATCTTCTGCTGAGAAACTTAAAACAGTCCTTTATTTTAATTTTACTTATCTCTTTATAAATACATGTTAAATTTTCTCAAATTTTCTTAAATTCCTTTTAATTTGTGTCGCATTTCTTATCTAGCACTCATTAAATGAATTACCCAAAAGCTCACATTTACATTTTGGATATTCCTGGAAGGATGAAAATCGATTTATACATTAATTTTATCAAATTTTATATCTTCTACTAAACTATATCCATATACTAATTATTTGAAAATTGAAATTTAATATCAATATTGTTGCTGAAAAAAGAATTGTATTCTATATTCTTTTATTGTATTCTATATTTTGAATTTAGAAAATACGTATTGCGATATTGTCACTAGTACATTAACTAATTGTAATTCATCATTGCTTTTTTTTATGTTAAGTCAAAGAATTAAATATTCTGAACCTATAAAATAAGCTAATGTAGGCTAACTATAAATTTTTAACTAAACTAAAATATTGTGCGATAATAAACATCTATTTCATATAATGTTTTGACTAATACTTCATAAGATCAAAAGTTAATTCTACCTTATATCACTTTTTATTTCTCTACCTTTACATTTATCTCAAATTTTAAAAAAATATAAATACTGACTAATTATCAGATAGTTGCAGATGAAATGCGAAATAGGAAATTCCATTCCTCGCATTGGCTGATGGAAGGACTGCGAACGTTTGATATGTGACCAGAACGTAGGCTTATCTTGGTAGATAAGCCTCCGACCTTGCCCTACCATTTCAGCGGTCCCTGAAGGCATTTTTAAGTTCCTGATGCCCCAATATGGAGATTCAGCATATTCGTGTAATTGCTCTTTAAGAGTGGAAGATAGGCAGCAACGTGAGCGAGTTAGTGAAGAAAATCAACATGGCGTTTGGGGAGGTAACCACATTCAAAAGCACGGTGTACCATTTCTTCCAGAAGTTTGAGTCCGATAATGGATATCTGAAAAATGAAGGACACCGTCAGTCTTCAACGACCACTAAAGGCTGCTACACACGTAACTGCATGCTTGACAAGCATCATGCTTGATCAAGCATGCACAAATACCCCCTCGCCACCACACGTAACTGCATGCTTGACAAACATTATTTTGTGCTTGAGATATGTCGAGTTCGGACGACAACGCTTTGCTTGCTTTTGCTGCGTGTCTCCTGATTTTAAAAAGAAAACACGAAATAAGAAACGTGGCATTTGGTGTAAAGATTAGTTTCTGAAAAGAAAAACCTATTCTCACATTAACTTACTGAGTGAATTGAAAATATATCCTAATGATTGGCATAATTATCTGCGAATGAACGAAGAAACCTATTTGAATCTTTTGTCACTCGTAACACCCATAATTTTTTTATGTATTGATTTATTTATTTATGTATTTTCTTCACAGTGATATCCCGGTCGGCGTTTGAATCAATGTTTTTATTTATTCTTAATAATATAGTATATGCTGTTTTTTTCTTAGCTTTATCATGATATTCTTTAGATTTAATCCGCCAGAGACAAGGATTACTTTGTTAAACCCGAATGAATTCTTCCAATACTTCTGTGTCCTTTCGACAGATCGCTAGCCATGGTGCAAAGGAAACTACGGAGACATGCGTCTCGTAAGTCACTCGAAAGTCGAGTCGCAACTGACGTTTTTTTGCAAAAAGAACCCTCCACGCATACGCAAGCCGTGGCTTGTCAAGCATGCAGATTGAATTTCCATCATGCATCAAGCCGCTTGATCAAGCACAATGTTTGATAAAAGTTTTCATCCACAGTATCAAGCATGCTTGTCAAGCATGCAGTTACGTGTGTAGCAGCCTTAACTGAAACCTTTTGTGGAAAAGGATGCCGAGACTTTCAGTGTCCATTCTTCAATCATTGCTCGCCACCTGGAGGCAATCTGCTAAGTGAATATGATGTTTGGATGGTGGACTAATGCTGTTTAATCAGATGCACCTTCCTGAATCCAGGCCAGACGGTCACGGCTGCTCTGTACAGCTCAGATTTGGATGTAATAGACACCAAGCTGTCGAACGAGCATCGGAAGATGGAGAAAAAGGACTAGTGTAATTTATGATCCATGCAAATCCACGTCCTCACGTTGCAAACCAGACCAAGAAGAAGATCCAGCAGCTTGCATGCGAGGTTCTTAAGTATCTACCGCAGCACGGAACTAGACTTGGCATCTACAGACTACCATTTCTTTCATCATTTGGACTCTACATGAGGAACAAGCTCTTTCACAATCAGACCTAGCCGTAAAATGCCTTCAAGGAGTTTATCAGTTCCTGTGCCTGTGATTTTTTTTAAAAAGGGCAATTATCGGCTAGTTGATCTTTGGCAGAGTTGTGTAGATGCCAATGGTTCTTACTTTGACTGAATTTGTCAGTGCTAATAAAGTTATACAACGTTAAACTTCGAATGCCGTTTGTTTCTATTTCATCTGCAACTACCAGATATGTTATTGATACATAAGGTATCTATTCTTCAGTTTTTTTTTGTTTCTTTTGAAATAATGTTTTTTTTTTAAGTGCAGATATTATTGTTAATTATTATTTTTTCATTCTGTATATTACTTAAGGGCTACATAACGTTTTTAAAAAGAAATTTTCATTTTTTTGTTATTATTGTTTGCACTACATTTTTTTTCTATTTTTAATTACTTACTTTGTTAAGTAAGTAATTTAACGTGAAAACAGTATTATAAAATAATTAGGTAACATATTAACTATTAGTCTATGTTAATGTCAAATTACACTAAAAATTTAAATTAGACAGTCTTTGAATTTTCATATTGCTATTTAAAACTTTAAGATTATTCATACTTTGATTCATAGATTGATTATATAAATGTAAGTAAAAAATATAACCAATGTCTTTTAAATATGTATTCATTGAATGTATTATTTCAAAAATTAAGATGTCATTTAAATAAACGTAAAAACAAAGTTGAAATTGAATATCAGAATATTTTTTTTATTTTGCAAATTTAAACATTACAGTCCTACTAGCTGTACTCACGTACAGTGGTGAAGGTGCTGAGAGTTGTTAAGTATGATTGTTACTTAGTAAGGAGTATAGTGTTATCAAATTTCAAATTTCTAGTTCTGAGTTTTACATGGATTATTGAAAATTAAGTCTTTTATATTTGTTTTGCAACGTCTGAGTTTAATTTTACATTTACATTTATTTTAAATCTTTCAAAAGTTTTTCAAATAAAGTGATACAGGTCAGAGTAGTAATTTCGTAACATCATTTTTATATCGTTTATCCTACAAAATGTAGACTAATGAAACCTAATGAATGTATTATTGTGAGTTTTATTATTCTACTTTGACAAAACTGTATTTCTTATCTACATGTCTTTGTGATGATTCTGTGATAAAAAATTCCCCCATGTAAAAAGTGCTTCAAAACTTTATTCATTTCATATCTTCCACGAGATTGGAACTTATCCGAAAAACCAGGCTGTTTTTAATGGAGATGTTTTTGAAATTCTAAGTTTCTGTTTACAACGATTGAATCTTCTACACAAAGATACACAAAGATGAGTGGAATCGTACGGAATGTGCTGAATTCCCATTCGATTGTTGCAGATCATTGTTGATTTTTGTTATATAAAACGAGGCCTTTTCTTACACATTCTTACACAGCTCACCTAATCTATGGATTTAAGTACTATGTAATGGTCTAACTTTCTTGGTAATCTTACAGTAGCACTGCAAGAAAATCTGTGCCGATTTACTGTCCCCGTGATAGTAATCAGCCATTATTTTGAACCCTATTACTTTATACTGATTCCTTTATACCCTATTACTTTAAACATTCTGTCGTCTCTTTGGCCACAAGTGAATGATTGAAAATGGCCAGTAGTTTGTTACAGTCTTGCATATAAATCTAGGCTTTTATTAAATTTTTAAGCATTGTTGTACATAATCTTAATAATTATGAATGCGTGGTTATTATCTCAGGAAAAAAATTAAAATTATTAAAAGAAATAACTATATTTTTCAAAATCTGTAATTAAAAATGTTTACAAAAAATTCAGAAAAATAGAGGCTTATCCAGTATTATCTTGTATTTCAATTACAAAATTCAAGTATGCGCCTGAGTTTTACATTTGAATTCCCGTAGAATTGATAATACTCTACATGGGCTTTTTTTGAAAAGGATTCTCCAATTTGTCTAAATACTCAGAACCATGTATTTGAAGTGTCCGAAACTAGGAAAATGCTGAACGGTTGAGACTTGAAGGACCTCAAAGGATAATCTTCATCAAACAAATTTAAAGAATAGTTTACTAATAATTTTGGTCACTTTCAGTCAAAACGTTTTTGTAAAGATTACTGCGATTAGCCGTTAGAAAACACAACATTCCGTATCTAATAATAAAATTAACTAATAAAAAAATACATAATTATGCTAAGGATGGAAGTTTTCATTTGAAGAACAAGTTGAAAGCAGGAATTAGAAGTTCTTCAAATTTGAAGGATCATGAGCAAAGTATGGACTAATAGCCGCTTTACATTTACCATTTCACTCGCGATAACCTCGCCATAATGCTCGCCATCACCTCGCCATCACACATGTCGAGCAGATGGTGATAGATAGCCCTTGGGCTATCTTTGAAGAAATGGCGCCATTCGAGATGGTGAGATGTAACACCAACGCTCCTGGTGACGAATTGTAGAACATGGAAGTCCAATCGATTTGTATCTATTTATTCGAAATTACCGATTACAAAAATGATTTTCACGATCGGAGGGCATCTTTTCCTTATGTTTTCGTGGATGCTTTCATAAAATGTTACATTATTAATCAAAATCATTTTAGAATTTCGGCTTGAAAATTTGAATCAACAGCGACCGAGATCTCGAAAAGATATCGTCGTTGATCGAGATTTAACGAGACTGAATTATTTATCGAAACTGATTTATCGAAACTGAAAACAAAGAAACACAAAACGATGAAAAAAACATGAATATTTCCTATTTTAATTCATTAAAAACATTCTTTCACCTATCCGATGCATTGTCTAAATGGTTTTTACATAAATCAATGCTATTTTTTTCGTAAATAAAACGTAGGCATGATGACAATTGAGAAGTGTAAATGTTCCATCTGATGGAAGGCGTTATGGTAAGTGTAAAGCGATGCACTAATCACTCGCAATCTACCCTGACATGGCCTCCGTTATGGCTTGCATTTATGGCGAGTGAAATGATAAATGTAAAACGGGCTTAAGTCTCTGATGGGTATCGATACATAGTAAAACGAAGTAAGGCGCAGGTTGGACGAATCTGAGCCTTAACAGAATTTGGATTCAGTCAATACATAAAACTCTACAACAAAGAATATAACGCAAAACTTTTTATTACGCTCATAAAAAAGCATTGTACTCTGAAATGACATCTGAATTTTATGATTCAGATGTATTTTTGCAAAACGAAACAGCTCAATAAAATCTTCAAGTTCTCTATAATACAGTAGTAAATTGAAATATTAGGTTTAATTATTCCGTTCATTGTAATTACTAGGACCAGTTCATATGGAAATGCATATTTTTACTAATTGAAAGTCATGGAAAACATTTTTGTACATGTTTTGAACGTTTTCAAAGTTAATTGTGCATAATTTTGCATATTTGAGATGTTTCTGCATATAATAGATTTTTCAGCAAATTTTGTAGCATATGGTCAGTATTTCATTGCATAAACCCCCAAATGCATATTTACATGCCTACTTTCCCCTACCTGCTTTGTGTTTGTTTCGTTTATTCGTCATATTCTCAGTAAATGCGACAGCAGCAGCTGTCAATTAATGTCAATTGTTAGTGTCAATTGATTTTGTTGTACTTTGTGTGAGCGCCTTCTCTGATGCCTCCTGTAAAATTATCGAAACTTTTTGCCACTTATAGATCATTGATGCATTGGATGAGACAGATGCAGTAGACATCCATACAGCAAAAGATTGCTTCAATGAGAAGAAGACATAGAGAGGAGCTTCTCTAAAAATAAGTTTTGGAAAACTTCCTGAGTTCATTAAGAACATCGAGATCACAGAAATGCCACTCTATGAATCAATAAAAGTAGTAGAATCCCTAACAACAAACATTTCTCAGGCAGATGAAATATGTGGATAATATATTTCATCTGGTGAGGCTGTCAAGATGAAACTAAACAAAGTGCTATCAAAAACTCTGGGTACAGCACTGTACTCAATATAAAGATCTTATGCCAAGAAATTATGGATTTCTTGAACGAATTTACAAACTCACAAATTTGTGTCCTGAAATTTTTGTCCAATAACCTGATATTGATGTTGAACAATCATTTCCAGCATTCAAAAGTACTGTGGCAACAGACAAAGTATGGCAACAGAAAACCTTGAAAAGTTGGTAGATGTGTTTTGCAATTAGAAAAAGTTGGGTAAAGAAATAGTGTGCTTATTGAACCTTAAAAATACATATCTACCATACATATCTATCTGACATGTCATTCACATTTTTGTAGGAAGATAATAAAATTAATAAATAATAATTAATAAAAAGAATATTGGCTTTTGCATGTTTTTGCATATTTTTTGTTTGAGTATGCATATTTTAGACTTTATTTGTGCATATAAATCCTTGCCCTAATAATTACTATTACTTTAGAGGGGAATCAAGTTGGAGGATCCATCACGTGAACATTTGCTCTTTGATATGCAATATGTGAATAACACGATGCAGATTATTCAAATCGGTTGATGCTATTCTCGTAATTTCCATTACATTATTATTTCATCACATTAAGGAAAATTAGAGGTGGCACAAATTTTTTAGCATGTGCTATGCTACAAAATGTTCTCTGATTTTATGTATGTATTTTGTCTGGCATTTACCATTTCTAAATATCTAATCTCCATTTCTGAGTATTCCGCATTGAACTCACTTAAAATGCTGCTGAATCTAAAGTACATGAATATGTATCTAAATTACATTAATAAAGTAGAATAATAATGCATATAAATTTTTAGGTTGTCTTGAAAAATTGTATTTCATTCAATAACTTCAGATAAAAAAATAAAATAAACGCGACTCTCAAATGGACTGAGCCAATTGGAAAATGAATCTCATTAAATTTAATTCTTGAGTGAATTGAAAGCACAACATAACATATTCTTCTGTCATTCAAAGTTGTTTAAATCATTGGCTCTAAAGGGTTCTTCTCTTCATGTATATATAAAAAAATTACAGTATTGGACAGTCAATATTTAACATTCAGACAGCTATTCAATTTCTGAAAAGTAGCTATCTGAATATTAAATCAAACCATTCAGACTCCAGTAAATTTGTCAATTCACTTACCTAAGAATAATAAATGCTGAATAAATATTTTATATAATATTCTCAGAAAAAAAATATTTATCTAGATTTCTGAAGCAAGCTGACATACGCTTTCATAAATTAGAAATTATATTTTTGTTGCTTGATGCATAAATTATTTGCTGCTAGGAGAAAGAATTGATTTCATCATTATTTATTAACAATGTTTTTTTTTTATTTTCTTGACAGCTTTCAGATGTCACAATATATAAATAGTTGAAGCATTAACTCAAAACAATTCATAACCCAAAGGTTTCATATGGGCTCTCAAAAGTCAAACGATTGACACAATACGACTGACACCGACTACTATTAATAATTACTGAAAACTAGTCAAACAGTACATCCTTGGAGAAGCCTGCATAGGGACATGGACTAATAGTGAAAGTGGCCCATTTGAGGTCAGAAATAGATTAAGGGTCCTAATAAGGAATAATATCTATGGGCCCAGCTCTTAACGTTTCATAGATAACGCCCATGACAAATTACAACTGTAATTGCAAATTCTCGGCCGTCGTAGTAGGTGGAGCTCTGGTTTTTGTTGCATTCATCTGCCCTGGAGATACTGGTTCTAAAAAGTATGCCGCATGACCACCCAACTACCCCAGAACCACGTGACCTGGACATGGTTAACTGGTTATGGGCCCATAATTCAGGATTTTGGGGTAGATACATCTTAGGTTTATACATGGTATAATGCTATGTATTAAGGTGTTTATGCGTGCCAAGATTGAAGTACGTAGCGTTTTCCTAAGTTGGTATACAGTAATTGCTATTATCCTTAGTATGTGTAATGTAATTATTACAAGACCATACACACCAATAAAAGAGAACTAACTTTATCAACCAACACATAATATCAGTGACATGTTTCGAAGAATCTTCATCTTCAAACTATAAACAAAACTGAAAACATATAGGCCAAAATTACAGAACATTGTAATTAATAATCACTTACATAAAATTTCAATATTAACGTTAATGTTGAATATGTGATTTATTAATTACAATGTTCTGTAATTTTGGGGATGTTATCAGCCTATATGTTTTCAGTTTTGTTTATAGTCTGACGATGAAGATTCTTCGAAACATGTCACTGATATTATCTTTTGGTTCATAAAGTTAGTTATCTTTTATTGTTGTATATGGTCCTGCAATAATTAAATAATTGGTATACAGTAGTTTTCAAGTGAATTTTTAACTTTGACGTAAAATTTAAGGGTGAAACTTATGTTTCCGAATATGGGTACCAGAGGATAAATGATCCTATCTTAGAATACTATCGAATGGGTGGGTGCAATTGTCCCCGCTATTTATGTTGTCTCCCCACTATTAGATCACTTTCACTACTAGGCCATGTTGTTATGCTGGCTTGCGACCAACTTAGGAAAATGCTATGAGCTTCAAACTTGGCATGCATATACAACTCAATATGTACTAATATACCATGTATAAACCTAAGAAATACCTACCCAAAATCTTGACTTATGGGCTAGTAACCAGTTGCCATGTCCAGGAAAATAATAAGGTGGTTTGGGGGAGTTGGGGTCATGTGGCATACTGTTAGAACCAGTACCTCCAGGGCAGATGAATGTAACAAAAACCAGAGCTCTATCTACTATGATGGCCGAGCAATTTGCAATCACAAGTTGCAACTTGACATGGGTGTTATCTATCATACGAAATGCTAAGAGCTGAGAGGTGGGCCCATAGACATTATTTCTTATTAAAACCTCCTTAATCTATTTCTGACCTGAAATAGGTCACTTTCACTATTAGGTCATGTCCTTATGGAGGTTTGCGGTTTCTCTTTTTTAGGCGTGATTTTTCGTTCGAATTCATAATATTACTGTCAAATACAGTAATTGAAATTGTATTCTATTACATTCTACACTCATATTTCTATTCTGTTACAATTTTCTAATTTTTAAAATAATAAAGGAATTAGTCAAAAAGTATTAGTTAATAATTCATAGTTAATTTCATAAAATTATGATTATATGGGATTTGTGTTTCTGAGTGATAAAGTAAGAAACTTCATGTAAGTTCTTATTTATGTTAGGATATTTTTGCTTCTCATAAATTATATTTAAAAATCTTTGATATTTGACGAATACTTAAATCATGTAGTACTCATACAAAACTGCTATTTCCCGGAAATCTTTTCCTTGGAAACTTGAGTCATACCATTTGCAGTGTGAATAGATTTTATTTGTTAAAATGTATCATACTTTAATTTTGTAATTGCTCTGTATTTTATTTTTAGAATACCAAGTTTCTGTATATTCTATGACAGTTTTTCAAAAACAGTGTTTTTGATGGCGATTTACAGAATAAAAAACCCAAAGACTGTGCTCAAATGAGATATGGAGGCAGTGGACAAGTGTATTGAGAAGAATGCAAGTGGGGTGAAGTGTATGGAGAAGAATGCAAATGGAAGGATGAGGCTTATATACGGGAATGAAAGAATGTCCGAATGAAGACCTAGGTGAATATTGATGGAAAGACAAATTTTTTTATCATGATTGTTGGAGCCACAATGAAAGAGAAGAATATGAAGAAGAATGGAGATGAATATCATGGTGAATAGAATCATAATTTAATAAATGGCAAGGAACTCTAAATACATCAGAAAGTATTTACATCAAAATTCAGTGGTAAAGGCTGAATGGAATTTCACGAAGGTAACACTTACGACAAATGGAAATAGAAAATTGATTTGAAGAAGTTGCTAGAAATTGATGTTGTTGGGCAGCTGAAAAAAAGTAACCATAGAAAAAATTTTCTCTTATAGAAAAAAAATTGGAGGATAGGGCAAATATAGTGTCATTTATGAAGAAGAATTCAAGAAGATTTTAAGATATGATAAAAGAAAATATACTTATCATATCTTATCAGAATTTAGATATCTATGATGAAAATTTTAAGATTTATTTTTGACTTAGTATGGGCAATTATAAGTTCCATAATCGAGACATATAATATTCGTGTGATGTGAAGAATGGTTAAGGTATATTCACATAAGGAAGGATAAGAGAATATACGATAATATAGGATAAGAGAATATATAGGTTTTTGGGTGAACTGAAATGTTCCCAAAAGCTGAATAAAGCAAATTTCATTCATAAAGACTTTAACTGAATGCAGTCACTTAATTACTTCTTTTAAAAAGATCAGATTTCTTCCAATGAATCACATTTGGATTCAGCAGTTAAGTAAGTTAAAGAGACTTTACATTTTACATGAAGTAGCTGAGAATGGAAAAATTTCGACATTTCTTTGTCTAATGTAGATGCTATCTAGAATTGGAATATCAAAACTAACTTGAACATTTGAATCTCAGCATACCACTCCTCTTTGCAAAATATTCACAATATATTTAGCTAACCAACGCATACTGGTGAAATTTTTAAAAAATCAACAAATACAGGGCTCTGGCACTTGAAATTACACGAATATAGAATAAAACAACTACAGTGTTGCCAATCATCATCGGTGCACTAGGAACACTATCACTTAAATTTATGGACGATTACACCAGACTTGGAGCACCAGCAATAACAACAGCTGAATTACAAAAGACAGCCATCATTGGCACTGCGAACATTTTACGTCAAAACCTTAGCAACACTTAGGCCCCTGGTTGAGGCCCGTCTTGCCTAAGAAAATGCCAGTGATTAAACGTGATAACACTGTGTAACCATTTTTTAAAAGAGTAAAGTTTGTTATATATATATAATGGATATATATATAATGGATATATTGAATGGATATTTGTCAATATATAAGGTAAAGCATGATTTTTATGGTACAAAAGAATTTGGAGTAGTAAATTTATTTTTATTAATTTCTTGATTTATAACATTTTGTAGAATTGATTTACATATATTTTATATTTACATTTGATTTTAAATTAGATTAATTCCTACTTTTTTAATTCTTGGGTGAGGTTATCAGCCCGAGCGCGTTCAAGCTGGATTTATTTAATATTCCATACGTTGAAAGCATCTTTACCATTATTAATTTGTTTAATATATTATTAGGAGGAATTGGAAAGATTATCATTTATGGTGCTAACTAGTATGAAAATACGTTAGAATAAATTATTTATATTTTTTCTATTATAGCATTTCATGTAGAACCACTGAAGCACTGGATTTTGATTCATACATTAGAAAAGTCAATAAGTTTAATTTGTATCAGTTTACCTAAAATAAATCAAAATTATTTAGAAACTTCAAAATTACTTATGCTATATCGTTACTCGAAGGATGTTAGTCCAAGATTTTGTCGTCACTGCTAAGCTGTGATAGTGAATTAAAAACTCGATGTTAAAAAGCAATAGTCTGTAACTGAAATTGAACAGAAATATTTGTAAATTTGCAATTAAACCAGTTTAAAAATACCATTGAGAATAACGGAATGAATATTGCCATAATAATGTTTTTTATTTAAGCATTTAAAACTACAGTACTTAGTGATTTTTTTTGTTTTCCTTATTGAAACATATGCCTGTTTAAAAGAAATAGAAATAAAAATAAAAATTCCTCACTTAAATAATAAATATAGATTTCTTAATAACAAAAATAGCATTATTATTAATATTTTGTTATCTTTTGCAAAACATACATATGAAAAAACGCCAAGACAACTAAACATGATTATTGAAAAAATACAATAATACTTTCATCTATGAAGATTTCCTTATGAAGGGAGTATAGTTTCCATTCAAGAGGTGCAGTTGCTTCTGTGCATATCAAGCTGGAACTGGATCAAGACTATTAAATAACTTATAATAGTTCCAATGATCTGAAAGAAGTCATAGAAATTCAACATTAAAATATTATCAATATGAAAATGCATTCTTATCACTTTTTGTTTTGTTCTTATCTATGACAAAATTTTCTAATATATATGTATTAGGAAGTTTTGAGGTTGATTTGATAACTGCCATCTGTTATGATTATCATTTTTTTATAAATAAATTTAAATATTTAAATTCTTAAAAGCTGAAAACTAACAATTCTAATATAATAGCTGAATAAGAAAGAGCAAACTGTTAGAATATTGCGTTGTTGTTTGCTAAATTGTTTCTAAATTTTAGTTATTTTAATTTCCACTTATGCCGCTGTTTACCTGAGGATATATTTGGTCGTATCTTCACAGAAACAGTGATATGGCTTTTGTATTGCTTTTTACAAATTCCACATCACTTTCGGGCTTTATTGTAAAAACATTGTAAAAACATTGTTCGGGGTCATATCCAAATGCAATTTACTTTTAAAATATGAATGGAGATCAATAACATTCATAGATTACAAATTCAATTTATGGAATAAATTCGAGTCAAGTTTTCATAGCAAATTCGGTACTCCTTTTTTGTAGTAAATAAGGGATACCTAAGAACATTTTAAACAATAAACATTTGTGAAATTTATTATTATAATGTTGTTACAATTAAGCTTTCTTAACTTACTGCTGTAAGAGTATTCAAATTGATTTGAAATAAGCCTTTAACACTATACGAAGCTGATGGTAATGTAGCGTCAATCATGGATAGCAGCATCTGTAGTAAAAAATAAAACAAAGTAAATGTTGACAAAATATTACCAAATTTAGTAAATTAAACAAAAATATTTGGTAAAAAGATATAACTTAAATCTTACTTTAATTTCTTGATTTACAGCCTTGCAATTATTTTTTGACGCCAAGTGTAGTAATCTGAACTGGAGATTATGCATCTGAAAAGTATTAAAGCTATAAGTAAGAGTAAAGAATAGCTTTAAGAAGACTAAAGAATATTCTATAATCATTACTCAAGGTTTATAAACTATACATTCGACTATGATTTCCAATTTCATTTTCTACTTTAAATAGATTTAAAAAAGGATTCTTAGTAAAAAAGCTATATAGTGCTAATTATAAATTAGTACTGTATATGTCGGTTCTGTCGCTCTGGCATGGTCTTGTACGCAAGGCGATGACTTCGCATATCGCAGAAGTCGGAACCTTGGTTCAAATCCCGGCGTGGGCATGGCTGTTTATGAAAACTTCTTTTCTGTGTTTGTCTGCTTCTTTTTCTTCTCTTCGTGTCTGAATCCATTCCTAAATGATTTCCTGAGGAAGGCAACGGGAAACCATCTCAGTATCTTTCCCTTGAAATTCTATGGATTCTTCTACGTTATATTTCAAAGCTTCAGCTTATGGTTTAAAACTCCGTACTAGAAATATCCATAGAACACGGACCTTCGGATACGAAGATCGTACTTCGATGCGAACCGCACCCAACAAGAATAAACGTCGTTTTCTACAGTTGATGATGTTGTGATACAATTCCTATTTATTTACGTTCTGAACGTTATCTTCTCTACTGCATTTATCAAAATCAAGATTTGGTCCTAACTGAAAAGTATCATCGATTTCGTTTCATTCATATTATTTGGATTAATATAGTGGTATAAGTATGGAAATAGTTAAATAAATAATCTTTCAAAGAATACGAAACTGACTGAAGAAGATTAGTACAAATCAAAAATCGTCAACCTTGGCAATTTACAAATAGACCTTATATTTCAAAGATTCAGCTTTTGGTTTAAAACTTTATGAACACGAAATCACTTTCGATTGGATGGATGAGGTAGTAACCAAATTAGTAAGAAAAATCATTACGATAAGCAAATCTTAACCTGTTAAATACTCAAGAAATGTATTGTCAGCTCCATATCTTTTTCAACATAATGAACGAAAGAAGAATAAATAAACATGATTTACGCATCTCTTGCATTGCAGTTAATGTCTCAATAGAAATGAAGGAGTTAAAGTAAGGGAAAGTTTAGTAAACTTGACTAGAGACATGGTTAACAAAAAATTTATAACCTCTAATAAAAAGGTAACAATTGAAAAATAGTTAATAGTCTTTATATATAATAATACTTATGTTTTTCGTTGATTGTTAAGACTTTGTGATTATAATATTAAAGAATATGATTTCTTCTTAATATTGTATTAACGTTTTTAATTGTTAGTATGATTTTTTTAAGGACATATAAAACGAATCTCGTTTATTATTGTTATCATGTAAAAGGCTTGAGAATGAGGAAACGTTGAATATCTCCTTGAAAATTCGTTTTTTCTAGTAATAAATGTGATATTATAACATTTATTTCTGATAGTGTGGATGATGTTGAATGTTATAATCAAAATAGTTTCCTACATAAAAATATTTTTGTGTGTAGTGTGTACTATATTAATTATGGAAACCACTTTACTTTCTTTTCAAAACCCATAAATTAATAGTGTTGATTTACATTCTTTCACAGCTTCCTTGAAATTAATTCTTTAAAGGCATTGCACATGGATCCGAAAATGGGACGACGGATCTAAAAATGGAATTCTCCCAAATGAATGTTCGTCGTAAGGAAACCCTTAAGTGAAATGGAACCACTTAATGGTTTCCTTGCGACGAACATTCATTTCGCAGAATTCACTGTATTTCTGACAACGGCTTCTGTGTTTTTCTACTTTTCTCCTTAAAGTCAAAGTAGCGTTTAGGTTTCCTTAAGACGAATATTCATTTCGGTGAATTAAAATAAATGAAAATAAAATAAAAATAAAATGAATGCATCCGATTTTTAGATCCGCCGTCCGTTTTTCGGATCCACATGAAATGCACGTAACACATAAAAAGAACTTGATGTTAGATTTATTATTTCTTAAAATTCCAAGTTTTTAAAAAAAAATTTACAAAATCTTTGAAAAATAAATATAAATAAATAAAGAAATAAATATTGCATTCTTATATAAATTATATTTCCTATATATTAATTTGAGTATTGTTACAAAATAGGGAGTTCTTACCTTATTTACTACTTGAGAGCTCCAATAACAGATAATATATAAGTTAATGAAATCTTTTATTGAATACATAATCATGTCGAATACTTGCTGATTAAATTTACTTTTTGTAATTAACGTCAATGAAAAGTAATACAAGTGTCCACCAACCAATGCACCACAATACAGAATAGAGATACTCATGTATATACTGAATAATTCAATGCATGATTTATTCAGATTGACGATTTGATAATAAGATGCTCTTACGCGTTTCAGTTTTTCTGAAAGCTTTCCTGATAAACATGGATTCAAGTTAATTTCCAAAATTCTGATACTTTGGGTCAAAGCTAGAGAAAATCTTCCAAAAAATATAAGTATGGCAGTAAAAGAAAACTCAAAAATAATTGCTACAGTGCGTTGAACTACGAAAACTACATTGAAGACTGGAGCAGTAACAAGTTTCACAATAAATGGAATCAAAATATTTAGTATCAAGAAAAATTCAGTTATACGTAAGTATTTAATGTTATTTGTGACTCCGTTACATATAGGTCTCAACTCGAAAACCAACCATTTCTGAAATACTTTGGGGAACTTCGTCGCCATTTGAAACATTAGTAAACTTTGAACACATCGGAAGGAAACGTACAGCCAAAACAAAGTCGCCCGGAATAACAAGGAAAAGTGATCAAAACCAGCCAATTCTAAACTTGTGACGATTGAATTAATTGTTGCTTTTCCATTACGATAAAATATGGATATAAGTGCAGTTAGCATTAAGGAAGAATACAGTGTACTTCTTGTGAACAACCCAAAATTGAATTGAACATTTTTTCTTAAGATGCCACTTACAGGGATAAAACCACAAACTTTCAGTAAAACGATGATTGGTAAAAAGCTCTGATACATTTGAGATTTTCTTCCATCATTTCTCACTGACTTCGTTTTGAACTTACTTGAAATTTTGGAGCATTTGTCATTTTCATCTGAAACTGGCTTCACTTTGATCTTCATGCTGCCTAAATTACTTAAGGAAAATGTATAAAATCTCAGGCTGTATTTTTCGTTTTCAGATTGAGGTGTTAAGAACAAATTCAAATCACTGCAGTGCATATACATCAATCTTAAATCCTACAGTTTTTTAGTTTTTATAAATTACAAATTACTAATAAATGTATTGTGACTGCGATGTTTTTTAATGCCCTAATAAAAACCCAAGGCCGAACAATATGGAAATATCAGATAAATGCTTATTTTTTCGAAATAAAAGATGGAAAATACAAACAAAATTGATCTATACGCTATCAATATTATCAATATTATTAATGCTTAGTTTCTCGAAATATAAGGTGAAAGATATAAACAATATTGATCTATATTCTATCATAATTATTTTCTGGGTAAACAAGTTGAAGAATCAACATTTGCTTCGTTCTTTCCATTTCATCTTTATCGATTGTACTTTCTGCTATTCGCCTTAATGGATTAATATTTGTTTTCAGCTTGCTTCTATGATTTCGTAATCACAAACTTAAATACAAAGTACGTATTAAGTTTATGATGATATCTTTAATGAATAATAATATTTATTTTCAGCAGCACTATTACTATTTTTATTTATTTATTTGTTTTTATCAAAGTTTTAATATTGAAAAGGAATTCCACAGACACGACTCACACAAGTGCTTTAAGAAGAACGGCAACACTTCTAGACATCGGATTTAAAACAAGTTTCGTGAATGTTTCTTAAATGACCATTCTAATAGAAAATGTATTTTAATTTTTTATTTTTAATAAAACGCTTTTTTTTTTTTTTTTTTTTTAAAGTTTGATGTTTGTTATGTAAAGGGTCGTTGTTTTGTCTATCTGTCCGTTGCTTATCTTGTTTAATTTCACTGACCTCGGTGTACTGGGCGTGTCCAACTGATGAGGGTTGGGAAACACGAAACAGTACTATCTTGGATTGCAAAATATAGCTCAGCAAATTATGAGCGTTTACGGAAATAAAGTTATTTTCCGTAAATTTTAATTACTACAAAGAAAGATGTAAGATAATCCTTACGAAAGTACTATTCGGGTGTACAATAACTTGATTTCAAATTCCATCTGTCCAATAAAGGGTTGAGATGAATCTGTAATAAGAAGAAGCTAAAAATATGCACACATTTTATTTATATTAATTTTAAATAGAAAGGAGTGAAACAAGGATGTGGACTTTCCCCAATACTTTTCAACATATGTATAAATAGAATTCTAAAAGAATTGAAATCAATATATAAAAATGGTATCCAGATCACAAAAGATAAAAAATTGAAGACATTACTGTTAGCTGACGATCAAGTTTTGATTGCAAATTCAGAAGATGAACTTCAAATTGGAGCAAATCTTTTAAATACTATATCAAACAATTATAAAATGAAAATTTCGGAATTAAAAACAAAATCCATGGCAATGTGTGGAAAACAAATACAAAGAGTGAAAATTGTAATTAATGGAAAAATAATAGAACAAGTATCAGAGTTTAAATATTTAGGAAACATAATTTCATGTTATAACGATGAGGCAAACCTGATATCAAACATACAGACATACAACAGAATGAATGGAATAATTAGAAGAAGATTTGGAAAACAAATGACGAAAGAAACACTATTAAGATTACATAACATTACAGCCAAAGCAGCATTTAAATATGGGAGTGAAACCTGGATATTGAAACAAAGAAACAAACAAAGATTGGAAACTGCACAAATGAAATTTTTGAGACCTTTATTAGGATTTACACGCTTCGACAAAAAGAAAAATAATGATATTCGAGACCAACTTAAAACTCCAAGTTTAATTCAAGAAATTCAAAATTACCAAAAAAATTGGCTTCACCATGTTGAAAGGATGTCGAACGATAAGATTCCAAATTTAATTTTGAAATATAAACCCAAAGGAAAAAGAGACAGGGGACGACCAAAAATAAGATGGAAAGACCAAAATCATCTTCTGAGCTAGGAATAGACAATCATTGTCTGTACCTAAGATGTTCAAGACAAGACAAGACAAGTCAAGACAAGAATATAATAATTGCAATTCATTCATTTGGATTACTATAATTCCAGTCGATTTGGAAAATATTCATACAAACAAATTGTTGAGTCCACTACACGATCTTCAATTTAAAACATCATTTTTCGTTGAGAGGGATGAGATTATAATTTTTTCCAACAACTTGCTTCTAGTAAAAATTGCAATTTCAGTTTAACATTATTTCTTAAATTCCACTACACAAAACTTTCAGTTTAATGATGACTGGTAAAATGCTCTTATAAACCTGAGATCGTCTTCCATCATTTTGGATTAATTTTGTTGAGAACTTATTTGAAGTTTTATTATATTTTTTCAGATAATGGTTTTCGTTTTAATTAATAGTAAGAAGTTTTCGACTTAATTTAAAATCATTGCATTGCAGACAAAGTATTTCTTGAATTAAACTTTGAATTAAAATTTTTATTGAAAAATGTTATTTCATTTATTTATCTTTACTGATTTTTTTGGATTTTTTTAAATTTTTTAAAAACTGCCAAATAACTATTTATAATTTGCACATTTCTGGAAGTTTCTGGAAGTCAGAGGAAACTTTTCTGTATCGCCGTATAGAGAGTAATTCTTCATTATAAACTCCCGTCGTTTCCGAGAGAAGGAAGATCATGGGTTCGCCTGTAGTCTGGAAGATTCCGCAGAGAGAATGAATTTTCTTTCAAAGTTTTTGCAGTTTCTGATTATTCTAACAAATATCGGACAACATCGTTGTTAACTTATTGGCTATTTAGCTATTAATAATTGAGAAACTAAATAAAATAAAGAATGGCTGTGATATTGTATCACGATATCTATAAAAAAAAGTAAATATAGATCAAAATGAAAATGTTAGGACTAATATTTGGTGTCTCGAATGAAAGATAGGAAACAGTTACAAAATCAGTATTGATTATTTTTACTTTGTTCAACCTTGAATATGCTCAAAAGTTAACATTGACTTTGTTGTTTTCATTTCCTCTTTATCCATTATAGGAGCTTCTAATCTCGTTAATTGATCAGTAGATATACAACTTTTTTTACAGCATGTTTAGATGATTCTCATTCGGAAAATACAAAAATAAAATTTAAAAATTTATTATTATATCATGAAATGGAATATACAAATAATGTAATCGTTTATGAGGGACTTTTCTCACTCCATGTAAAATTACTTCGTTATTTGGGCTTCCATTTCCAGAAACTTGTGGAAAACGTGGAATGTTTGAGAATTTTATGAACATTTGCGCTGTTGTTTTGTGAATGTTTTGGAAAAGAAGATTTCTTGGCCTTTTTCTCCGAATTAATTTTACCCGAAGTGAAAAAAAAATCTGTCATAAAAGATTATATGATTTTTACATCCAATTCTCCTTTCAGATCCAAGTTATCTTCCATCATTAACAATTTCTATCATTCATTGGCACTTATGACTAATTTTACTTTTTTCCCATTAATTTATTAATTTATTATTAATTAAACAAAAGAATTAGCGTGCGAGAACATAATATAAAAGATTAAAGAAATGACACAGAAATGATTTTTTTTTATATTCAAATTCCTTTGCGCCTGACGGTTCCGGAGGAACACGATTGAAATTATGTCTGTTTTGGTTTCTTTTTTTTAAATCTATTTTCTTTTAGAGGAGGCCACAGCCTGCGTCACGAGTGGTTTCCTTATCATTTGTGCAGTATCTGAACATTTCATGTGGTGAGTTGGTCTGGATGACGAGTCCACAAAACGACGAAAAGGCTGTCCCAGACCCTCACCGATGAGCTCAGATATTTTTCTTCTCAGCCTTATTTCTTTATTTTTTTTGTTATTAATTAATTTGCTTAATTCTAAATTATCGATTTAAATGACTAGCCAATGAATCTCACTCAGTATAATTGTATTTTTTTAATTTATTTATTTATTTATTTATTTATTTATTTATTTATTCACTTACAGATTTACTTGAAAGCTGAACCTTAACTTTCATGATATTTAGGATGTAATAATGATGATGAAACTTAATTTTAGTGACTGTCAGAATATTCAGGGTTTTGCGGAAGTGGTAGCAAAGCGAAGAGATACGGATTCTAAAGGTCATTTTGAGTCAAAAAGGTTCTATAACATTTGTTATACGGGCCATAGTTTTAGAGTTAGGAAATGAATGCTTTGTGAAAGGTCCTTAATCAAAGAAAGATCAGTTCACATTAGGAAGTGTCAGTAAATAAAGTACAGTAAATAAATTACAAAAAGCAATCCGGATAACAAACGTCATGATTGAAAACAGATATGATAATTAAAGAAAATACTGAAAATGGCCAGAACTGAGCTTTCTTTGATTAGGATTCCCAAAGCATTAATTTCCTAAGTCTAAAACTCCGGCCCATACAACAAAACATCATAGAACATTTTTGACTCAAAATGCCCTTTGGAACCCTTATCTCTTCGCTTTGTCTATTTCCGAAACAACATGTATAAGCTATTACAGCACTAGGTATTAAACTTTCTTTTATTTTGATTGCTTTATTAAAAAAATGATAAATTAAAACTAAGTGCTGCACTCAATTAATGTTCTTCTTCTTATGGATTTTATATGTTTCTTACTTTATTTATTCATTTAGTTAGGGAATTAGTTATTCACTTGTTAGTTGGTTACCTCAATTTTTTATTTATTATTAAAGGATTTATTTATGCAATAATTATTTTTCAAATTTCTTTTATTTAGATATTGATTTACTGTTTCTTACAAATTTTCCTTTCCTGTAATTATTAATTCATTTACCATTCCTACTCACCAACAAGAAAGAAAGGAATCTTTCTTTTAAAAGCTTTTTTGACTTTAATGTTCTTGGTTATGTCGCAGGCCATGCCGTCATGAAAAGGACATTGCTTCTGCTGCTCTGATGTAGAATTTCAAAGAGATGATATGTCATTTCGTAGTACGCATCTGACATCAGTGCTCCTGGTGGCGAATTGAAGAAAATGAAGTCCAATTGATTTGTATCTGTTTATTTGAAATTACTGATTACAAAGTTAATTTTTACGACCACAGACCATCTTTCCCCTTTGTTTTCGTGGATGTTTCCAGAAAAAGCTATGTTACTAACCAAAATCATAACAGAATTTCGACCTCAAAATTTGGTCGAAGACGTTTCTCGAAAGTAAAAAATACGAAAAGATGAAAAAATGAATACTTATTTCCTTTAGTAATTGATTAAAAACATTCTCTTGCCTATTCGATGCATTGAATAAACGATTTTTATATAAATCAATATATTGAATATTTAAATCAATGTATTCAATATTTACATCAATAAAATTATTAATCGATATTTCTCGTTTAATCTTTTTACTTTCATTAATTCGCAACCAGGGGCGCTGGTATCAGATGTTTCCTATGAAATGGCATGCCGTCTCTTGAAAATAGAACCTGTCCTAATTAGGACAGCACATCAATGTCCTTTCCATCACGCGATGGCCCGCTGATGGTGTAGAGATTGCTTGCTTAAATGATTGTCTAAAACGGCCTTAATAGAGCAGCAGAGGCAATGCCCTTTCTATTACGCCGATGGCACAGATTGCCTATTGAAATTGTGCGTCTAAAACGGCCTTTTGGCTACTATATGAGAAATGTCAACTTCTTAAAACTTTCTCTATAGATAACCAAGTCTCTTCCTTTTCATGTTAGAACAAACTGAATAATACTGTCTACACGATTATATTGAAGACTTTAAAAAAACATTATAAAACTCCAGGGTCTCCCGCTCATTCGAACAATCAGTTCTTATTCTGCGCAAACTATTTGTTCTTTTGCAGGAATCTTTATTCCGTCAGTCTGTATTCCTTTATTCACATCAGTCTTCCTTTATTCTTTTGCTATATTTTTTTCTCTGAAATGTTTAACACCATCAAACTTTTTTTCTTGTGAAGTTCAGAAAAGTTCAGTTCAAAAATTATTATTTGATGTAAAAACTCTGATTGATATATTTACAACTTCCATTACACGCATACAAAGCGCTAAACTCTCACCTTAACAATCTTTTGTGAAATATATAATCAATGTTATTACAGGATATGAAATGTGTTAAATTCAAGTTACTGAGACATGATACAAATTCCCACCAATCAATGCACAACAGAATATAAAATAAATACTAATATATAAACAGCTAATTTATGATTTGAGGCACTTTTAGTCTTTTCAAATGTTCTGAAAGTTTACCTGATGAAGGTGAAGTTAAGTTAATTTCCGAAATTCGGGTTTTTTGGTTAATGCCAGAAAAAATTTTCCAAAATTTATAAGGGTTTCAGAAATGAAATTTTGTTTTAAAAAGTTTGATTTGTGATTTTTATCAAAGGCAGAATGTTGGGAAAAATTAAGTTAATTTCTATGAAAATTAAATCTAAAATATTAGATATCAAAATAATTTCAGTGCTAGATTAGCATTTAGTTTCTCTTGTTATTCCGTTATCAGCAGCTTTAAAATCAAAAACTAACCACTTTTGAATAAAAAATTCTTCATCGTTGTTTGAAACAGTAGTAAACTTTACATACATCTGCAGAAAACTTAAAAACAAAATAAAAACCTCTTGAATTGCTCAGAAAAGTCGTCAAAACCGACCAATTTTTACAGACTACATTGATTGTTTAAACCACCTAAATTTCAATTTAACGCTCTTTCTTAAAATGCCGCTTACAGCGATAAAGCACAAAACTTTAAGATTAAAGATGATGCTCTTTAAAAGAAAGTTGAGATTGAACGTTGAAATTGTCTTCCATTATTTCTCTTTGTGTTTCAATTGAACTTGATTGAAATTTTTGGGTAATTTTTCGTTTTCATTTGAAACTACCTGTACATTGATGATCAAGATTTTAAATTAGCAATGGATTTAATAAATTACGGAAAAATATATGAAATCGACATTATTTATGAATATTGGGGTTTTATATTAAAATGTCTTAAAAATTAGAATTTGACCAAAACTGATAATATTTTAATATGTTCTTTCTAGAAAGACAAATGAGAACCACTAATGTAAATCAACAATAATCAATCGTTCTTTGGTAATTCTTCTGCTTTTAATGAAACTGTTTAAATATAGAATGTCGAAAGGCGTGAGTCAACATAATCAATTTCCACTTGTATCGATTGGAGTTTGTGCTAATCTCTTTAATTGATCTAGATTAATATATGTCTTTTAATACGAATAATAAGAGACCGGAGCCACTAATAAAATGTGTAGTATGTTTAATTCCTTAAAGTGAAATATTTCAAGAAATTTATCTAATTGATCATTAAGAAAATGCAAGTATAAAATTTAGGTTTCTGATCGCCTCTATAATAATTTCTGTTATGTAACAGCTGTCATTAATAGTTTCTGCAGTTTTTGAAAAATAAAATATGATTTTAATTAAAACTACAATTATTCTTTTAATTTCGAAAGTTACTCAGAAAAAAATATTGATTTGTGTTCACAAGGTCATCAGTAGTTACAAATCATTGCAGTGGTTGAAATTTTTTATTAGGTATATGATATAATAAGGCTAGTAGAAATAGTAGTGTATATCACAAATAATATATATTTAAAATGTAAAATAAAAATCGCGAATCTAAGACAATGAAGTCAACTAAATAAATAAATTGGTTACAATATAGCAGAAAATAAAATCACAAAAATACAATCTTTAAATAACTTTGCAATTTTTAAATATATTTGACAATATAAATGAATATATTTAGTAACATTAAAGTACGTAAAAGTGAGAAAATTTAATATTTAATTGCAAAACAAGAAACGTAAGAAAAATAATAGAAAATGTTAAAAATAGAACTTTAACAGTAAGAGAAGCATGAAAGGTATAAAACTTAAAGAAGGACAAAATATCAAGTCTTTCCAAAAACAACGGAAGAAATGAGAATAAATGATATGAAGCAAAATACAAAGAAAGGAAATAAATAAATTTACGAAGAGGAAAAGGAAATTATAAAGTGGAAAAAAGAAAATGAATTTAACAGATACGTTGATTGTAAAAAAAAGTAAGAAAATAGGGGAATTTGATCAAAAGTATCGGGACATTTTTTTTACTTCTCAAACTCAAGTGAACATTAATAGGATATTCATCTAGTCTTGGTTTCTCTGAGGACATCACAACTTCTGAGAAACTTTCCGCAGATATTTTAATTTGTTATGCAACCACTAGGAAAAAGAGCGAGGCTCATTTTGGATTATATGATGAGTTGTGTTTTCAAAAATTCCTTTACCCTGCCTATACAATTCCCAACTCTAGTAAGATCTGGCTCAGTCCACAAAGTTTAGGACTGAAGAGGAAATGGCTAATATATCTGGACAAATGGTTTAAGTTTTCTCGTAAAAATTGTTGCAAGAATGGAGATATGAGGATAACAAAGTAAAGGTTTGTTTAATGTTATGGCCAGTTAGTTTATTGCATATATTTTCCCTTATTATCCTATTTGTTATTATCGTAATTTTTACCATTTAATATATTTATTGATTATTAAATAAAAAGTTCATATTTTTTTGTGTTGGAAGATTTCTATATTTGATTTGATTTTTTTTCTTTATTATTCTCTAAAAATCAGAGAAGTTTCACATTCCTTTTATCTTTGTAGATTTGCTAGTTTAATTACAAAACTAAAGAACAAAGATTTATAAAGACGGAAAGACTACTGGAAAATGACCTCAAAAACGGAATTGGACTAAGTTTTGTGGACGCTGAAACGTCCAGTCTTTCTAATAAAGTTGAATTACTATCAGTAGAGTTGTAAAAATATAACATGGCTATTGGTGTATTTTCTAAAACAGAGGAACAAATTGATAATTATGTTCACTTTGAAGAGGAGCTGATCGCAGTAAGCGTGCTAAGGAGGAAATATCAGTAGTTGTAAGGAAAACTTAAAGAAAGAATACTAGAAATTGATTTTTTTTTAATTTTCATAAGAAACTAACGATAATGGTGCTCGACTTAATTGAAATAAGTGCCAGTTTGAATTTAACATAACAAATAATTTCTTTCAACACAGATATTCATCGATGTACTTGGGTACAGACAAATAAGGAACCTAAGATCTCTTATTGATTTAATTATAATCTATATTATTAATGCCCGGTTGCACCAAAGTAGCGTTTAACTACGGTTTCCATGAACTGAGTTCTGCTTGAACATCAAATCGAAGTTCAGCCTTATTGCACAAAGCTACAAGAGGCACAACTGAACCGATGTTCTGTGATCTGCGTTCATGGCGGCGGAAGTACGTCATGCGTTCAAAGCTGTTTCCTGATTGGTTACAAGATTCGTCTTTCGTTGCGGGAAATCAACGCAATGGATTGTTTTCAATAGTTGTCCTTTGTTTCAGCAGTCAACAATCTCATTACGAAAATGGAGGTCATGAATTAAAAAACTGAATTCTGCCGAGTCCCTATTTACACAGAGACGAAAAAAAAAATCCTTTTAATTGATATAATTGAATCGTACATAACACATTTTAGAATGTAAAAAAACCGATGCGGAATATTACTAATGTAG
>JAFIDM010000006.1:13041154-13062787 GCA_023159025.1 Thereuonema tuberculata
AAAAATTTATATGATTAAATACTTGTAACGAATTTTGGCAGTAATATATTGATGAATAATTATAAAAATCTGAAATCTTTTGTATTTGGTAATCACGAAACAAAATTTTATATGTTTTTAATTAATATTTTTTCTTACTTGTAATTGATGAATGTTCTAGGCATTTCAGATTCTAATGAAACTCACAGAACTGAAGTGTTTATCCATTTCCTACAAAAAGGAACTTGAGGTTAGAAAAATCTGTTTGTTTTTCCTTTAGTGTCACACTACTGTGTTGACTTTCTTCCTAATCAGTAATTAATCAAAAATTTGGTTATTATTATGAAAAATAAGTTATAAATTAAAAGATAACTGACTTTAAATTATATATAGTTGAAATATCAAACTTTTAGGTTCCTTATAGTTGATTTTTCCTTGAATTTTCAGAAAGTCATCATAAAAATATAATTAAAATGCTAATTATTTTTTAATGATACTTTAATATTTTGTAATATCTTATTGAAAAATAATTACTCAATTACATGAAGTAACTTACAAACTTGTATTAAATGTCAAATTCTTCTGCTGGATTTCAAATCTTCAGACTTACCTTGATGTTAGGTTGATAGCGAAATGTATAGTTCGTAATAAGCCTTTAGGGCTATCATAACTATTACAACTTGTTTTAGTTTTCATCATATCTTGAGGGGTAGATTGTATTCTATGTGTCTAAATATAGTAATTTCTAATTTTGTCTCTCTCTACAAATTTTGAGGTAATTTTATCAATACATTTATAACAATGACTTTATTAAATATCTTTAAGGTAATTATGTGTTTCCATAATACTTGTCTAAAAATGTAAATAAAAGGAACCAAACATATTTAAATATACAAAGGTATATTAAAAACACTACATGTTACGTGTTCCTACTAACTTCGTCAGGTGATTAAAAAACAAAGAAATAGACTTTGAAAGAGAATTCTTCAATGACTGGCGGGCACATTGGGACTTCTCATTGTGTTGCGGCGAGTGGTGACTTGGCATCGTTTACTTCACTTGACAGGAGGAATGATATCATCTATCGCTGAGATAAATGTCTTCGAATGCATGTTCGAAACTAAAGAAAGAAAAAAAAAATAGAGGGGTGAGGATTGGATAACATTTACTTTCTAAGTCCATATTTTGTGTTTTGGATATTTTACATACGAAACTGATAGATATGAAATTACCATATCTAGTTATAAGAATCATTAGAAAGGATTACTGTTTCCAATCTACAGTCTTCAGACGTTCTGTTTGTGCTAAAATCACTGTCAATTACAAAACAGCAGCACTAGTATCTTCTAAAAAAACGCTATCAAGAAGCCGTTATAAGAGTAGTAGAACCTACGTTCTAATTCCAAGCTACTTAATGAAGAAATTAAGAATATTAAGTTAATTTTTTTGGCTTAATGGCTATCAGTCCCAATTTACAGAAAAGATTATAGCAAGGACAATAAGGAAACTAAAAACAGCTAACTCTCCAATTATGAACTTGAACAACAATGAACTCAAATATATCAGCATCCCGTTTCAGGAAGAAGTACATATAAAAACTCAAGTTCAATTTGGATTCACAAGGCATAAAATTATCTGCCAGACAACCAGAACCATAAGAACAAAATTGAAAGGTCACCAAACCAACAACAAAGAAGAACACATTGAATATAAATTAGAAAAAAAGGATTAATTATTGCATAACATGTAAAAATGGGGATTATATGTCTACACATATTGGAGAAACGAAAAGAAAATTTAAAAGGCGGATAGTATAATACGTCAGAGTCATAAAACAAAATTACCCGCAATATACTACAGTCAACCACTGTACTAAAAATGGACACATTTTAGATATTGAAAATCTGATCATATACGACATCCAACATGATCATTACTTAAAGAAATTTCATGAAACATTAATAATTTATTCAAAAAGTATGTTATAATACCGAAATACGGTATTATAAGTGCTTTAAATTCGTAATGTGCATTTTTTTTAATATAAATTTTTATTTTTAAATGTGTTTTCTTTCTTTTGTTTATAATAATATATTGTTTGATGATAATATATAATGTAAATAATTCTTGATATGTTTTATCACACAACAATATGAAAAAGGGATTATGAATATGAAAAAGATTCTACTTTCTACTTTCTACATTTCAGCTATTTCAACTGGTGTCTAAGAAGTCCTTACCATTAATTTGTATCACAGGATTCCATTTTTTCGATGTTAATTTAAGAACAGTAACATCGGTGAGACTAGTAAAACAGATTTTAATATGCTTAGAAACAACCACTTAAACTATCATCTTCTTACTTTCTTATGTTCAAGGAATCGCAAATATTATTCTTCATAATTTCTTCTTTTATTACTACAATATTTCTAATCGAGAAACTTCTTCAAGTTGTATAAAACAAGGAAAAGAAGCTTTCTTAACAATGAAAACGTAAAAATAAAACCAGCACCTGCCTAAATTAAAATTGCCTCTCTGTTTCAACTATAGGGAAGGAATAGGGAACGGTCGTTTCATCCTTCTACGGCCATTTCCAATTCCTTCCTTATAATTGAAAAAGAGAGGCAATTTTAATTTAGGCAGGTGCTGGTTTTTATTTTTACTTTTGCATTGTTTTGAAAATTCACATAGCACGCTAAAATGTTATGATTCTAATTGTAGAAGCTTTCTTTTTCCTCAAAAACACTAAAAGAATTCGTTATAATACAGAATTATAATCTTAAACTTACAATACATTATAGCATAGTATAAGAAACGTTGTTTGCATGGCTTTACTACAGAACAGTAATTTACTACAATAGAAATTACTGCTACTAATTATTACAGAAATCTATCAGTGTTATTGATAATAATTATCGCTTTACTAATTACTAATCGCTTTTTAGTAATTATGGACACAACAGATTTTGAAAACAAAGCGATTAATATGCTACAAACAGATGGCTATGAAGAATTAAAGTTATATAAGTTATAAAAGTTATATAAAAAGATGAAATTAAAAATACAAAAACTAAAGCAGGAAATTCTCTATTGTAGTAAATTACTATATGATAATAATGCCATGCAGACAACATTTCTTATAACATGCTATGATGTATTGTAAGATTTAAATTACAATTTTGTATTACAACGAATTCTTTTATTTAGTTAAGTAAAAAGAAAGCTTCAAATAAGAATGCCTTTTTGAGTAGAGCTGATACTCTGGGACGGCCGTTTCGGGCTTGTTGGGCTCACCTCAGTCAGAGCTAATCAGCCAGTGCAAGACTCAAAAGATGTAGGAGGAGAGGTATTGAGAATACATGATGGAGACAGTGACCCTCGCGCATGAATAAAGGAATCACTGATCTGTTTTTAGTGCTTTTGATACCGGGAATCCAGAACAGCTGTTTCAGGGTTCCTACCCTTCATCAGGTGGATTCGCCCAGTCTTTGATCCCAAGAAACATATAAAGAAAACAAAAGTCAACAAGAAAATAGTCCTTCATAATTAACAACAACAATATATAAAATAAGCATAAAAAAGGGCACAAATTTAATCCTCGCTAAAAATTGCTTAGCTTATAAAGTATTAAATTATAAAAGGAATACATTTAGCAATAAGTTTAACGAGTTGTTAAATGTATTCCTTTTATAATTTAATCCTTTATAAGCTAAGCAATTGTTAGAGGGGATAAAATTTCTACCCTTTTTATTCTTCTTTTATATATTATTGTTTTTTATTATGATGGGCCATTTTCTTGTTGACTTTTGTTTTCTTTATATGTTTCTTGAGATCACTGACTGTAAGATACTGGGCGAATCCAGCTGATGAAGGATAGGAACCCTGAAACAGCTGTTCTGGATTCCCGATATCAAAAGCACTAAAAACAGATCAGTGATTCCCTTTTTTTCTGCTCGTATATGTTTTTTCTTGTAATGTTCAATTATTTTTCGCACGTTAAACTTGTTGTTAAATAGCGTGGTAGTAAAAGAAGATATTTGGAAGAATAATATCTGTTATTATTTGAATCCCTTACTTTTCTAAATTAAAGACTTACGTAACTATAAGTATTATTATTTAGTTTTTCTTTTTTGGATTTTGACCTTATTAAGATAGAAGTTTAACTTGAGATTTCTGCTAACATCTAGTGATTTTCCTTGTCTAACTTTTAATATATGTTCAATGATATAAAATTTATAATATAATAATTAAAAATAAAATAAATAAATAAAATAATTTTAGATGTAGTTTCATAATAATTCCACAGTACATGAATCGTAAGATAATTTTCATTGAGAACTTTTATTTATATCTCTTTCAGATATTTTAGAAAAAAAAATTAAGACATTCGATTTTATTTAGCATGATGCAAATAATAAAGTTTTCAAGTTGCATTTCGTTTTACAGATTATTGGAATAATATGCACTTACTTGTTGGTTATGATCCAGTTTCAAATAAATTTTGATGGTCTGAAGGGCAACGCCACCTTATCAGGAGAAAAAACTCACTAGAAGATATCGGAAGCGTTTGGTTGAATCTCAAAAAGTATTTTTCCAGCTGAACTGTCTGTTGGCGAAATTACTTTCTCCATTTTGAAGATATGCATTCAAACTTAATGAAAGCCATAATATGTGATTTATTGATTTCATTTATTTTTGCTACAAATTGTTTAATTTCTAATTGAAGCTTATATGTAATATTTTCTGGTCCAGTTTAAAAACAATTACTGAAAGACGAGTTTCATTATTTCAAGGAAACAATAAAATTCAAATAATCAAAAATCTACATAATTCGAAGAGAATAAAAGTTTCCTTATGTTACAGCTTAAAGAACCTGTCAGTATTTTCTTGAAAAACCAAATTGAAAAATTCAGATGCTATGTTAATAGAAACAGACGGAAAAATCATCCCAACAACGTTATAGCTGATTTAAAAGCTGTTACTGATTTACATTGATTAACTGATAAAAATCAGTTGCCGTAAAATATTTTATTGAATTTGTTGTGATCGCAGCTCACCTCATCTGTCAAATTGTTACTATTTAAGAATTTTGCACTACGGACAAAACTTTTACTTCAGTTATTTTTTTAGTTTAGTTCTGTGCATCAATTAATGAAAGATTCGTCTCACCCAATTTCATTCCGTTCTTTATTAATTACCATATTTGACTTTATATCCTCTAAAGATTTACATGTAAAAATTTACAAATAGTCACTAGTAGTTATATGAACTATTAAAATAAAAGGAGTTTATAAAAATATATCCAAAAAATATACTTGAATGACATTGGTATTGACTAAACATTATTTTTTAAATGAGAAAGTCCTAGAAATTTAAAAAAAATGAGACCATGTCAATATTGGTAGTTCTATAATAGGAGAAATATATACCAAAATTTATTAAGCTTAAAATTTGAAAGTAAAAAGAAATGGATACGATCCGTCTAAATTGAAGTTATTGAAACAAATTATGTATCTTGGCAAAATTTGTTAAGTAATAGATATGTCTCGTTATTGTCTGTAACACCAAGAATTGTGACATTTTGTAACATTCAAAAGTGTGCTTTGTTTTATGAAAGAACATTTCGTCAATTGATAGATTATTACTTCTTTGTTAATAGGTTTCGTTAATTATTCATAAAAAGAGAGAGAAATTCACTTTCTCTCTCTATTTAGGTTTCGGTAATTGTTGTCAAGAAATTTTCAGTGAAATTTGCATAAATTAGCATTTACTTCAATAATTGCAGTATTTCTTTAGAATAGTGAGAATTCTTTTACTTTGAAATGCATCAAATCACTTAAATGTGTACTGTATATCATGAAATACACAAAAACTCTAATTTTAACTTTATTTAATTTTTTTTTCAATTTTCAAATAAAATAACAGTTCACATAGCAAACTTTTTATTTTTTATAATTTTACACACATTAAAAAATTTGAAATTTATTTTAAATACGTACTGTATAACACTGTCAAAATAAAATCATTTTCAAAATTAAATCTGGCTGATAAATAACTGATCAAAAACATTAAAAGAACTTATAAAAAATTAAGTTTTTGTACATTTAAAATCGAATAGATGGAATTAAATGGGTGGAAAAGTTTCACAAAAAAAAAAAAAATTCAGCAATCTTGATTCAGCTGAGTAAGTAATTAGTGAGATAATTAAAAGATATCTCTGTTGCGCATCTACCGCGGTAAGTGTATTTCTCAAAGGTCAACCACCTTGAGATCTGTAAATAGTATTTGTTATTAATATTTTCAATAATAAAGTTTGATATTCAGTCATTTAAAGTCAAAGTTAGTTTTAGCTGAAAAGCCACAAAATTTCCGGAAGTTATCCAAATCACAACGTTTGAGATCACGTCTCACTTCCAAGCTCCGCCCCCTAAAAACCCGTAAACAGATGTCCACTTTGCTGCTACTGATTTGTGGTTACACTAATGTCCTAAAAGCTGTACAAAGTTTCTGGCAAAAGCTTTAAAAACAAAGTCGGGAAAACGTCAAGAAGTTGGAATTTCTCTCGGACACCATTTTGGAACGGTTGATCCGATTTGGCTGAAATACAATACCAACAGAGGCACTTAAGAATACCATCAAAGATTTAGCTGAAAAGTTCAAAATTTACGACAGTTATCCACGTCACAAGTTTGAGGCCATGCTCCACTTCTAAGGCCCGCCCCTTAAAAACCTGAGAACAGATTTCAAATTTTTTGATGCTTATTTGTAGGTCAACCAATGCACTAAAATCTCTGAAAGGTTTGTGGCAAAAACGCTAAAAAAAATCACTATAAGGCTTCAAAAATAGGATAAATCGTGAAAAAGTGGAAATAAAATAAGTTTCAAATACTAAATTCCCGATTATCCGCGGAATTGGGTGGCGCGGCAACTGCGGATAAGTGAATTCGGCGGATAATCCGAAATAGAACGAAAATCAACACAAAAATGCTTTATTTACATTAAAATGGCAATACATACAGTTACAGTACATACTTTATAAACAATTATTTTATTTTAAATTAATTATTTATTTTTAAATTTATTATTATGGGAAGGCTCTCCCGTAATTTAGTGTAACCTGCCGACCTAAGCTCCGCCCACAAGGTCGCTCTTTAAATTGTTTGTCTATAATTGTCTTCACTTACTTTGTTAGCCTCTTTTATTGTTTACTTTATTCTATCAATTATTTTTTAATTCCGTAAATTTATTGTACAGTAAAAAAAAAATGGAAACAGGAGAGGTCCGCGGATAAACCGCCCGCGATAATTGGGAGTTTACTGTAGTTATTTATATAAAAAGGGATCATTTACTCATGTAGGAAATTTGTAGGAAATTAATGAATCTGGATTTTTAACCTATATGAATTCAAATCGTAATGTGTGTTTGTGGTATCCATTTGTACTTGTAAATCAAAATAGGATGCCAAAATAGTTGGTAAAGAGTTAGATAAAGAGTTAAATTTCAGAAAGATAAAGATGACACTGCTTATTAATATGTGAAGTATTAACTTTATAACAAATTCGAATGAAATTATGTGCAGGAATTTATCATGTACAAATTGAAACATTATTATGACGAGAACGCACAATGTTTCATTGAGGTCTTCAGCTAATGTTAGAAGGGAAATTGGGATAGCTGTTTCGTTCTTGTTGGGACTCATAAGCCAGCTTTACCCATTGATGCAAAGAAGTGAAAGACTATCGATCTTTTTTCCTGCTCCTGGGACATCATAGAAAGCCGTATACGCAACTGAATGGGTCTTAGGAGGGAAGGTGCAAAAACTTGCTATGAGACAGGCAAAGCAGGAGCAGCGTGAAGACAGGAGGTATCCCGAAAGCAGGAAAGGCTCAACAGGAGAAAACCTGGAGACCGACAGAAGAGCGTCGCAGTCGATCACTTAGAGAGATGTCACAGGGAACAAAGTGAGTTACTTCATCATTTGTCTCTGTTGCCGCAGCAATCACGAACCTAGGGAAAGAAAAAAAAAATGGGTGTGTGGGGGAGGGAATTCAAAAGAAGATGTAAGATGGAAGACGATGGGTGAAGGAGTTGGAAGGAGAGGGGAGTGGAAGGGAATGGGAAACGATAATTCTCCAAGAACAGCGGAGGCAAGAGAGAGAAGAGCTTTGTTAACCAGAAGGATCCGATGATCGTTGAAAGCAACGGAAATCCATTGGTAAGAAGGTTCTCTCTAGGAGATACCAGTGCCTCTGTCTTTTAGGGCTGCTGCATATCCACAGAGCATATCTAACGTCTCAGGAGTCTTGTATCCTTCCGCAGAGAGGGTTATCGACCAGTGTGGCCAAATTGGTAATGACGGAAGTGTCCATGTCCTGTAATAATCTCATTGACTTTGTCGCATAGGAGGCGCCCAGCGAATACATGGGGAAGAAAGCTGAAGACATGCCGTCCTTTGTCCGAGTTCCTCCAGTCAGTATGCCAGGCGGTAAGCTGATGGCTTCTCTTCAGGTGTATAGAGTGAGACCGGGGTGGGAGAATGGGATGGGTGATTTCATGTTATTTAGTAGCCTGTTTTGCCGCCTTATTAGCCAATACGTTACTTGCAGTTCGTAGGGCCTTCGTCCAATGAAGCGAGATATCATGACCATTGTTATGGTTAGAGTCCAAACGTGCAAGGTGTATGTTTCCCTAAAGATATGTTGAAAGTATGTTGTTTTGCCGGGTGTATAAGAAGATTTGCAAGAACCTTCTGGTGGTAGGTGTGACAGTTGATAGGTCGTACTGCTCACCCGCAGTTTGAACTTGTATCCAGAGTGGCGCAGTTCCGCACTGGTTATTGCGATCAGCCCAGCTATCCACCACATGCCATATGTTATTCCACAAGTGCTCAAGACGCGAGCGAGAGGAAAGATTGAAGAGGATGGCAGTTTGATCTGCTGTTTGCTGCAGTTTTATGAAGTTTTGTTTAGGTTTTCCTGCGGTTTTATGAAGCATTCCAGCGCCTGGTCACGGCAGTGCTTCTTCCAAGAGTCAATAATGTCCTCCATGACGAGATTTCACAGGCCGGGGCCGAGAACATTATCCTGGGGCGTCCCTTTCTCATATCTTTAGTGACGCATTTATGATTTTAGAAAGATTGTTCGGACTTTGAAGTTTCCGAGTGGTCGGCAGTGTGCTTGTGGGACAGTCAAACAAAAAGAAAATCCCTGTAGTCACTACAATATCAATAAATCGGTCAGCGGTATATAGGCACAAAAGGTATTTAATAAAGACAAAACGCAATAAGACAAGCGCTTTAAAAAGGTAAATCTGGCGTATGAGTCGTAACAAGATCTTGTTTACGATAGCTGAAGGTGTGAATGAAAATTTACTATTGTTCCCCAAAGAAACTTTCAAGTTAATAAAAACTACTAAAACAGCTCAAAACTCATTGATTCAGAATTTTTTCATATTTCAAGGTCACGATAGGTCCTAATCAATTAAGATATATTTGTGCAATCCTTAATTTTTTCCTCCAGCAACCCAGTTTTGTGACTGAGTACAACTAGATTTTAATGGGGATAAGAGTGACTTAATCAGGGGACAAAAAAGGTTTTCCAATAAAACGATAACGACGAAACTGATATTAGCTCTCGGCTGATGAAGAACGTAACTTCATTACTAACCTAGCTATTCACTATTGTATAATCTTAAAAGCCCATGTTAACTAGCTCAACAAAATGGTAAAATTTGAAATAAATTTGATGAAACAAACAGTTTCCAATATTTTTTTCGTATCCAATAAAAGATTAGCTATTGATTTAAAAAGAAAGAGATATAAATAAATCCTCATAACAAGCTCTAAATTGTTGTATCAATGGGTGAACCTTGGGGAAAAGCAATCCGTAGTCCCATGATTCTCATCATCATTGATTCAGTAGATTGTTCTGAATGCTTTCTTTTGTAAACCAATAAAGTATTATTTCTATGCTATAATTTGAAAGATTCTGTTTAAGTTATATTAACAAATGAAATGCTCCAATGACAGTAATGATGATATTGAAATAAAGTAAAAGGATTAGTTATTTATTCAGTAATTTGAGATGGTCAAGACAAATTGCATTGAGTAATGGATGCTTACATATTCTCGAGAACTTGCGCTAGTAACTTTGCTACATGCCATTTGTGATACAGCAATAGCAAACCGTGGAGTGGTCCTTTGATTCTCCATATCATGGAAACTACAAATGGCAAGTGACAAGATTTCCAATTCAACTAACTATTAAGAAAAGTTACACATTAATAGAGCGGCCCAAAATTCATCCTGATCTCCAATTTCTACATCTAAACCAGAACTCATACGATTTTCCCACCAATGGAATAATGTTTTTTTCTTTGAGTCTTCAAAATTAATTCAAAATATTACTTAACAAAAATTGTTTGAATGATTTTGTACATGTAAAGTTTCCATACTTTTTTAGTAGATCTTTCCTTCTAAAGCCTCTACTATTAAATATTCTAAACATCTCACCAAATTTAAATGTAAAACAACTACATTTAATACAAAAAGCAAATTTTCGAAAAGATTGCGTCTTTTCGAAAATTTGCTTTTTGTATTAAATGTAGTTGTTTTACATTTAAATTTGGTGAGATGTTTAGAATGATTTTGTACAATTATAAGGTATTTTTTAAGAAGATTATATTAAACTTACTTATACCTATATCTCACAGGGAAATATGGACAAACACACAATTTACACTTTCATCGCCTAAGAAAAAGGATTAAAACAAGAGAGAAACTCACAACTGGAAGATGCTGTTCACATGAAAACTAGCAATCAACTGAAGCTCTAGTAAGCCACAGTATTAGGAAGATTTTCATATCTTCAGTGACTTATAGTAATTCATTGGTCTGTCTGCTAGTGATACCCAAAAGACTGAAGAAACGATTCCTAACTACTATATCTAACGTGACTTTCTTGGTCAATATAAAAGGCTGCAGAAAAATTAATAAATCATTTAAAACAAAAATAAGAATAAAATAAAACAAAATATATATTTTGAATACTTTTTAAAAAATTAAGTATGTCGGTTCCTAAATAGTGGAGCCTGTAGGACAAATTCTGATCTCATTTTTGGACTCGACTCATAAAACCTACCAAAGAATCAATCAAAATTATCCCCTTAACAAAATTATAATCAATCAGTGTTACCTGTATAATTTTAAATTAGATCGAAAGTTATAATTTCTGTGTTTTTTTCATTCCTTTAGTTCCATAGCAGTGATCGTTTTCCAAAGAATGTCTGAAAAACACTTTTTTTCACAAATGCAGGATTTACTTATTACATCCATTTTGAAATTAGGTTTGCTAAAACACTTCAGATTAAGTGCTTTCTTATAACTATAATAGTGTACTTTCTATAACTAATAAAATTTATAACTGGTATTATGACAATCACAAAGATTAACTCATTGGCACTTCAAGTTTGCTAGTTTGAGTTTGTTGGGTATTTTTTTTCGAAAATTTCCTTATACTTAATTCTAAGATATATTACCTATAACAGAATGATTCTGATTAAAGGTTCAAGAATAAGTGATTATATCAGATCTGTATATATCGAAAAATATTCGGAACTCTTACAACCAGTAGTTGAAACAGGATACTAAAATCGTTGTTACAGGTGCAGAGGCTAGCATAATTATTTGACTTCGTTTTTTTATTTACTATTTATTTTGTTGTTGAACTGAACTGTATTTAATTGTTTTATGACTTCAAAAATCTAGTAATACTTTTATTTGTTAACATTTTGGATTTCAAAAAGAATACAATTATTCTTTGCAATTACCTGATAATATACTTCTAAAGATTAAATCGTTATCACAATAAAAACGATTTTTTTTTATCTATTTGTAATGCGCTTCAAGTGGTTGGATTTCATTGTTTTTTTTTTTTGTTTGTTTTTTTGATATTATTATATTGAATTATCAACATTATTGCAATTTAATGTTTTATGATTACAAAAAAACTGAACTGAACACGTTCTCAATGGATCAAGCAAATTATCCATTTTGGTTTTCATGTAAATCGCAACATGAACTGCTGTGATAACTGTTTCAATAAAATAGGTTTTTTAATTTCACAATTGCTTCTACGAATGAAAAGGTTTTCTGAAAGCATATTTTTGTAATTGAAGTAGTGTTCTGTTTGTACACTCGAGTCTTTCGCAATATATAATCATTAAATTGTTTGTAATCTTCCTGGGATTCCATTTTCATTCTACTGATTAATAATGATGAAATAGATTGCAATCTGAATAAAACCAACTCATCTGTTAGAGTGCAGATCAAGTATTTTTTTCTCTATTGATGCGAGAGACATTCAATTAATTTCATTTGGTGCCTACAGTAACTTTTTAGAAGAACCTGAAGTGGAAATTTGAAAGTAATGACTATCATCCTAAATGCTTCCAAACGGTTCTACTTTTTAAAAATCTCAATTGAATATTGAACAATTTGTTCATTATTCAAAGGGAAAATAGAAATCTTTCCTTTTCTCTTTTTCAAACTTATTGTTTTGGAAAACTTTGGCTCAACCTTACAGCATTCAATACAATTTTTGTGAAAAGATCTTTATAAGGAAAAATAATTTTTCATACAATGAATAGAATTCAAACGATAACAAATCAAAATAATGGTGCTAATAATGAATACTTTCATTCATCAACGCATCGCAGGCAGTCACAAATCTATAATAGTCTGAGATGGAAAATTGTAATTTTGAAAGTTATTGGTTTCTTTCCTGTAAACGGCGTTTGGACACAGAAATCCAAACTAAAATTCAAGTGGTTAAGTTGGAGTACTTTATATTCTGCGATTTTGATTCCTTTAATAATAGCTGTAAAGTACTTGAATATCAAAGAAAGCACGGATCTACATAAGAAGGCTTTGAAGTTACTTAATTTTAGTTCCTTCTCTTCGGAATTTCAGACCTCAATCATGTGGGCAATTTTCATACCTCGTTGCCTTCAGATTCTCATTTTCTTCAATGTGGCAAGACAGCTTCCTAAATATTTACGGAAATGGATGATCCTCGAGGCAAAATCTGATATTACTTTTTATAGAAGTAGCCTAGAATCCCGAAGCGTTGATATCGCAATATTCTGTATTTCCACAGCTGTAGTTGCTGTCGAAATAATGATGATGCACAGCTTGGGAAATGTAAAATTTATATATATCCTTTGCAGTGTTCTTTTTAATGTTCCCAGCCGCATTATATCGGCAATTTATGGAAGGTTCTCTGAATTATTACAACACTGCATTTTTAGTATAGAGAAGCGAGTAAAATCACAGTCCAAACAGGAACGATTAGAATTATTCAATTCTACTGCCAATTACATTGACGTCTTGAAACTACTCAAAAATTGTAATAAAATATTTGGATTGCACTTGCTGATTGAAATTTTGATGTGCAGCGTATCAGTAGGTATTAGTCTGTATTATATTTTGACAATGCTGATTATAGAAAATTTTGGAAATTCACCAGCAGCTTTAGCAGTTCATACATGTAGTGATTTTCTGGAATTAGTATATTTAAGCTATTGTGGATCTCGAGTGGTCAACCAGGTAATGTATATTACATCTTTGAAATGAAAATTTTTTAATTTATATTTTCTAAATTATATGAACACACTAAAAGGGTGACACCAGTGTTTACAAGAGACATCTCAAATCAGCTGTTTCACGCTAAACAAATTGAAACTCAAAGCAAAATACACATTAAAAATAAAAAAAAAGAAATTCATGTGCTGGCCTCGTCTGTATAGAGACATTGTGTGTTTACAGTGTCAAATCTCAGCTGCATTAAGCTTGAAACAGCTGTTTTGAGAAGTAAACACAGGTATCTTTAGTGTGTTTCTGCGATTTTAGGCGTTTTTTCTATCTTTATGCGCATAGATCATTCAGGCCACCGGAGACCAATAAATGAATTTCCTTACTTTCATTTTTAATGCGTACTTTGCTTTGAGTTTAGATTTTTGGAAGTGCTATATTTCTTCCTATCTTTTCTAAATTTTCTTTTAATAGCAACCTAATTTCTCTCTGTCATTTATTAGTAAGCATGAATGGTAGGCATGCGAAGTCACATTATTTGTCTGTTTGTACAAGTATCATGTAATAAGTCAGGACAGAATTCCATCGATTTTTTTTACATCGCTTACTTATTGTTCAACTTCAAACATAGGTCCCATTGATTTGGTCTGCCTCTCTTCCTTAACAACTTGACCCTGAAAATCCTTCACTTTATACAGACTTCTTTAAAATTGATTAGATGCTTTTTCGTTTGAAAAATACGTGGACGATTAGTTAGGTTTTCACCCTCCACCAACCGTCTTTGAAATGGGGACCCAACAGTACATTCTCAAACCCCACTAAGTGATGGATAGCTGAGCAAATATGTTAACATATTTTCCTCCTTGACTAATTAGGAGGAAAATATCTCATAAGAATGATATTAGAGACAACATCAGCTGTACAGAGATACTATAAAAACAAAATGACGAAACAATATTATAAGAAGGAACATCTTCATCAGGCATCACCAAGTACTTTTTGTTCAGTGGTCAACGCATTTATCTGGATATCTTGAAATAAAAGAAACTACAATATCATAAACAAGTGCCTAGAATCTTTCCATGTTTGGAGAAAAATTATAATACAATAAAGCAAGTTAAAACAATGTAAATACCTACAATGCACTTTGCTATTTTATTTAGATTTTTGATTTTCTTTCATCGCAGAGAAACCAAAAATGGGTCAAACCATATAAAAAGTTAATAACTAAATAGAAATCACGACATGTTTCGGATGTCTATATATATCTATTTTCAATATTCATCGGCTATTTGAAAACATTTTCATTTACTGAAACTGATAACATCAAGTTATTGAGAGATAACGTATATTGTAAAAGAGAGTCCTAAAAAAAATATAATAAAAAGTTGCATATTTAAATTAGAAAAAGCTCGTCAAACATTAAAATATCAGATGCGTAGGAGTTTAATTAACTTCTATTTTTTCTTTCTAATTAAATTTTATCTTTTTTGACTTTATTCATAAATGAAGATCACCTAAAATTATTTGGTCACTCGATATTCGTCGCTGGATAGGTGAAGCAGAGTTACATGTTTCGAAACGGATATTAACAGAAAGTTCAAAATTTGTTTTTCAAAATTGCATAATTGAAATTTTAAAAAATAAAAACCAATATCTTAAAAATGTGTTCTAATATTTCAGCTTTGTACGTTTTATTATATCGATTCAAACACTTTATTACAATGCTACTTCACCTACAATTAATTCGCTAAATAAATCTAAGGTAATTTTTTATGACATCCTCGCATGGAATATATAGACATACACCACACTTTTGTTTTTCATTTTCTATTGAATTGTCTTTTCATTAAAATTTAGATATTCAGTTATTCTGAGAAATAAACGGTTTTAGCAAATGTTACTGAGCGTGAGAAATAAGTGAAATCTCTGTACTCCATTTCAGCATTTGTTTTTCTGCTTTCCCGACTGTCTGTCTGTACATTATCAAGTTACAACAGCTGGGAAAACCATCAAATTTGATATGGAGCTTATTATTCAACTTAAAACAAAGTGTCCATGCATTTTGGTCTCCATTCCTCACATTTTTCAAAGCTGATACCTAAAATTTCTCACTTAAACGGTTAAGCAAATTTCTTTGAAATTCAATACAATGTTCCTTATGATCCATCTTAAAATATGATATTATTATTTTGGTCACTACCTATTTCTCTCTCTCCAGCCTCGCATGTTAAATCCCCAATATGCCATCGAATGCTGAAGGTTTACATAGTTTTATTGCATTAATAAATGGAGGAAAAAAGAAATTATGCAAAAATTCAGCCACCAGTTCGGCTTAGCTTTATTAAGTGCTAGAAAAACAAACTTTTTATACTGATTTCATCTTTCCGTAATGCTCAATTATTAAATTATTGTAATTTTCTATTGAATTCTTCAAAAATTACTCAAAGTAGGAATTTAATTTTATAAGGAATGCACAAATCATAGTAAATATTTCAATTAAAATTCCTTCCTTTATAGAAATCAAAATTTTCTTATTTTGTTTGCATATTTTATGTAACATTTATATTTAACTTATCAGCATAACCATAATTGATAATGAAAAATAAGTATTTCGTATTTTTTCGTACTTTTATTTCATTCCAAATAATTACTGAAATTATACGTTTATTTTCTGGTGAACATACAAACAACAACTCACTTAAAATAATTTGGATAAAAAGATGAACGTTTCGTGTTTCCATTACCTTTCGCTAATCATCTTCGGACGGAATACATGGATAGGGTAATATTCTGCCAATGTATGGCATCGTCATAATTAATTTTTTTAATTTATTGATGATTTGAGGAATGATCAGGTAGTTGAATTGTTTAATCAAAAACATAAAGAAATTCAATTCACTCATGAAGAGGAACTAGATTCGTCCATCTCATTTTTGGATGTATAGAAAGATTAGGTAATAGCACTGAAACATCGGTTTTTCGGAAAAAACCAACATCTAAATCAGCAGTGCTCAATAGTTTTAAAAAGAATTTATTTATATTGACAGTTAAGAGGGCTTTCCTAATATCGTCCAATTGCCATTTATTTCAAGAAGAGCTTGAAAAAATTATGGTTATTGTTTTGATAATGGTTACAATAAAAAATTACTAATTCAATGATCAAAAACACACTAGAAAAAATTTACAATCCAAAGAATTTTATTTAAATTAAACCTAAGATTTTTTTGATTATTCCATTCATTCTGAAATTATATTAGGGGAGACTGGGGTCAATTGGAACACGGGGCAATTGTAACAAGCGCTCTGTAGCCTAAGCAAACTTTCATTAAATCCCAATTTTTGGCATGGGGATTCGTTTTATATACAAGAATGATTTACCGAAAAAAGATATCGGCCATTCAATTTGTTCTGAAGATAATTACAAAAACATGGTTTTTACTGCTAAAAGTAAGTTTCCTTAGTCGTACTAATTATCAACTAAAACCAAATGTATTAGAGATAAAAATGTGACAAATATATATAAAGAAGACAGATAAAAATGCTACATTTCTGTATCACAAAATACGCTATGGCTGTATCCTGCGCTAAATAATTGAACACCACATGTGAATTGAGCTGTGGGGGACGATTGTAACAGCTTACAATTGAGCCCATTCTTTATATTTTTGGTTTTAGGCCAATATGCTGTATAGATAGACCTACATTTTAAAATTTAAATTATATAATTAAATTAAATAAATTACACTTTAAAGTGGAAAAATAATATGAAATCAGACGCTGCAAAACTTGATGAATAAATAAAGATATAAATACATGATTAATTAAAAAATATACAATATTATCCTACTCATTTTATTTTCATGAACCCAACTCATATGTATTTAAAAGCCTATTGAAGTAATTATAATTATATAATTATAATATACAAAAACAAAGGCAACAATATCAATAGCACTGCAAGTAGGGATATCTACATGCCAAAACGGAAAGGCAAAGGGGCGGTCAAAGAAAAAAGTCTCATCAAAATACTCTGCAAGAAGATTAAGACAGTAATAAGGCTGCAATAGATTCCTCAAATGAAGAAAAGAAAACATTTTGCTTAGTGTGCTGTGAAGATTACAGAAACAGCAAATCCAATGAGAAATGGGTTCAGTGCCTGTCTTGCTCCGAATGGGCACATGAAGATTGCACTCCTGGTGAAGCAGTATATTACTGCCAAAATTATGATTCTGATGATGATGATTGAAATACAGAACATTGTAAACAAAAAGTAACCTTGGTATACTATATTATCGCAATTTCATTTCCTTCTACTATCTGTTACAATTGCGCCCTACTACTGTTACAATTGCCCCCGAGATGGGGTCAAATGTAATACTTGTAGTGTGTCCATTTAAACGTATTTTTTGTCACTTTTATATCGGTTTGACGAGTTGTCAATTTTTGTGTAAGTCTACCTAATGTTGAAGAAACCTTACATACTTTTTATTTCTGTATATGTCTGATTATTTTCTTGAAAAAAAAAATATTAGTGAAAAATGTTACGGAATTTTGACGTTGGAGTGGTGGGTTCCTCAGGTTACACTTTGTCGAAGTATATCAATGAGGGTTCTTGAGATTCGGAGGTTTCGTCATGCTTAATGAAAAATAATTGCGTTTATACTATTCCTTGTAAAGGACATCAGTATGTTTATTTTGGGGAGACCCGCAGACCTCTACGCGCATCCTGCTAAAAGAACACGGAAACGCAGCTAACAAGCTTAATTTCATTTATAATAGTGCTAAGCATGTCTGTAAATTTCACCATAAGTTAGAGTTTGGCAATGTAAAAATCGGCGCTAGACAAAAGGATAACTACTTGAAGAAGTTCATTAAATCGGTTTTCATTTTGAAACATAAATCATACAACACCAAGGTCTCGGTAGGGAATATTTATGATTATGGTATTCAATTTTAAATCATTCACTAACATTTGAAAGTTTATTATAGTCACATCATTTATTCTTTCCTGGCTTCTCTCCTCTACCCCTCCCCCCGCTATAGTGGCACCTGATTTGTGGAAGACATGATTGGTTAGACGATGCCGTATATTGGCAGAATATTGGCCTCTCCTTGTATTGCATCCGAAGATGATTAGCGAAAGCTAATCGAAACATGTTACGGTTCATCTTTTTATCCAAATTATTTTAAGTGTGTTGTTATTTGTATGTTCACCAGTTATCTCCGCACACCTTAAATTTTTAATCATGACATTTATTTTCTATTTGTAGATACAGAATCTTCAATTTGCATTATTGAATTTGGCCTCAAAAAACAGATCAAAAATTATACATCAAGAAATTCAGGTAAAATTAAATGAACTCTTCCTTCAAAGTTAAACAAAAAATTGTTGTTTATAATATAAAATATTACAGTTATTAGTGGAAAATGCAATTGCAAATTTCTTCATTTTTTTTCGCAATAGATGTTTCTGTTCTTCATAAGTACATCCCAGCCATTAGTCCCATTCAGTGCATGTGGATTATTTCAAATTAATTTAGGAATGCTCACTACAGTAAGTTGTTTTTCTTGTTTGTTACAAGATTATGATTGGTTTTTATTACTCCATCAAACTCCACAAGTTTGTTATGGTAACAATATAAAGTTAAAATGTAACAAAAATATTAAATTATTTAATGAATCAGATTAATCATAACAAGTATTAAATTCAAAAAGTAAATGATATCTTTGTGTAGCTTTCCTATACATTATAAGTTATAAATGGAATTTGTAGATATTTAAATTTCAATGATAATAATCCACTTGAAACTACGATTATTATAAAATTAATAACTAAGTGGTTACATATCAAATGTTATTTAACGAAATAAATGATTAATTTCGGTAGTGAAATAAATTTTATCTATTTTTTTTAATATTTATATATATTTATATATATTTTTAAAAAGTGTTTATGAATATATGAATGAATGTAATGAAATTAAGGATTAAATTTACTAAAGCTTGAAAAAGAATATATCAAAAAGAGAAAAGTAAATTTAATCTTAAATAGAAGTAATAGTTATTAATTAATAGTTAGTAGTAATTATGAATAATTATAAGCATAATATTTCAAAAATCATGAAGGTAATCATTTTATGTGAAAATCTGGATTTATCGATGATGATTGGTAACCTAGTTCTGTGAATTTGTTTATTACATGATGTAATTACGTAATAAACTACGATTTTAATTGTAAGAATTATACTTTCTATCAATTCTAATTAGTTAAAATACATCTCTAATTTTGTAAAATGTTAATTGGGATAATATATTTGTAATTCAATATATTTCATTCATTAGGTTACAGGAGCCATCATTACGTATTTAGTTGTCTTCGTACAGTTTCATCTTAGTTCAAAGAAAAATCGCAAGATTTCAAACAATGCTCCTTAGCACCCAGGATTACATGTACTAAGAAAAACCTATTTTGTTTTTATCTAGAATTTTGAGTGTATTGTTACTACATACTGCACTGACTGACGTAACCGATTATTAAAAGAATTGATTATGTTTATGAACTAAAATTTCTATTTACTTTAAAAGGTGTGTGTGAAATTTCGTAACTCTTCGGCAATTTTACTTGAAGTGTTGTACATTTGTATCAGTTCGTATAATTGTGTGGTAAACGTTATTGTAACAGCTTTTTTGTTTGACTTTATATTGTAGAAATTTTGTAGAACTCAATAGAACAAGTAATCTGTGGTAAAGAGATTTTATATTTTGATTCATGAACCCAATATGCAACTTTCTAATACAAAATCCTACTTCAGACCGATCACTTTTTCAAAACAAACTTCAAAGCATTAAGAAAATGGGAGGTATTAAAAAAATGCAATCATTCTCAGATGAAAATTGTTTCTTTATTTCCTATAAATTAAAAAACAATTTCAATGAAAAAAAAAAAAAATCATTAGGAATCGAAGCCAAAAGTATAAAAAACAAAATAGAAATGATTGAAAAACGAAGTAAATTATGTATAAAGACTCACAGAAAAGAGAAAGTCAATCCCAAATAAAATAATAATAATAATAATTGTATAATGAGAGAATTACTTTATTAAATCAACATGAAATCAATACTATCAATGATCATGTAGCTGAATAAAAAGAAAAATGTTAAAAACTAGCAAATCTCAGAAGAATAAGTAGAAAATCCCACTTATTAGTGTGTACTTTCAACCTAGATTTTATATAGAGCATTCTCCCAGTGATTTCTGTCCAGGATTGTAGCATCAGTTAAATAATCTTTTACTCTGTGTCCATGGACATTTCAGTTTGGCTCTTAACTGAAAAGTGATCAGAAGCACATTCCTCGATAAACTCTAACATCCTGCAAATTTTTTGTTGTTGTTTTGTTTTGTGATACTAGGCCATCCTCCGTGTATACGCGCTTGCTTTTCAATAGCACATCGGAAATAAATAAACAATTTTGAGATTAAAAAAAAAAATGTTTGAATACATTCATTATTGAATGGCGGAAGGGGAAGGAGAGATAAGTCAAAAAACAATATAAAGTTAGTTGTAGTTCCCGTGGACTAATGAATAAGACGTCTGACTTCGGATCAGAATGTAGCAGGTTCGATTCCTGTCGCGAACGTTTCAATTGTAAAATTATTTCTATTTTCCATTCTCACAGGAAATTGCGCCGGACAGACGGACAGAGAAATTAAAAGATTTATGCCCGGTTGCATCATTGAAGTTCAGTAGCTGAACCACGTTCAAACTGCTAGATGAACGGAGATCCTTCTTAAACCTATTGCGCCAACAACGTTTAGTGAAGATCTCGGTTCAAAAGCGTCGTCAACTTGAACTGCCGATTTCGGCCGTTCCAGGCGCTGAACTCGGTTCAAAACCGTTGTTGGGCGTTCGGCCATTACTGATATTCGCTTGCGAATTGAAGAGGAATTTCAGTTGTTAACAGAGTTGCATCATTTGTAACCAAAAGGCAGACTATTTCGCGATCAGTATATATTAGGTGACTCGTGGAGTTTAGCGTCCCAAATTAAATAACAATAAAAAACC
>JAFIDM010000006.1:13062887-13080248 GCA_023159025.1 Thereuonema tuberculata
ATATCAAAAGGGATCATTTACTCATGTAGGAAATTTGTAAGAAAATAATGAATCTTGATTTTCAACCTATATGAATTTCAAATCGTAATGTGTGTTTGTGGCATCCATTTGTACTTGTAAATCAAAATAGGATGCCAAAATAGTTGGTAAAGAGTTAGATAAAGAGTTAAATTTAAGAAAAATAAACTGCTTATTAATATGTGAAGTATTAACTTTATAACAAATTCGAATGAAATTACACTGGTCTACATCAATTTTGCTGACTTATAACTGATTATTATTATTAGATAATAACTGATGATTATTAATTTGTGGGTGCTGAATCCAAAAATTAAATCCATTTTGCACAATCACGTCAGAAGTTTTCGCAAATGAAGACTTAAATATTTTCCTTTTTGCAGATTCCTGTAAGTAGTGTGGACTGAACTACGAACTTCTAGTTGAAACTTTGTTAACAGCATATCAGAAGATAGGAGTAAATATGAGTGTAAAGGTGCATTTTCTGCACAATCACTTAAATGTCTTTCCCTCAAATCTTGGTGCTCTAAGTGAAGAGCAAGGAGAGCGCTTTCATCAAGATATAAAGACCATGGCACAAAGATATCAAGGCAGGTGGAACACAAACATGATAGCAGACTACTGTTGGTGCTTGCAGCATGACATCCCAGATTCCAGCTACGCCAGAAAATCAAAGAAGCGAAAGTTCTTTCATAATTAATATACTTCACTTTGTATGTATTTTTAAAATTAATGAATAACCAGTCCCAAGAAAGTTATTCACAATTTAACGTTCTTTAAAAAGAAACAACTTTAGTGGTAATAACAGTAACAAATATGCTGCTGCAACTCATAAACATTATAAATGTCAGTAATTGTATTTTGTGAAAAATTGTGACGTGATGGACAATTTATGACCGCATATTCGTAATCAGCGACCTCAAATTATATAAAATTTGTTAAAAAATTGTAGTCAGCAGAAAAAAAAATTCTTTTGTAGACCAGTGTTATGTGCAGGAGTTTATCATTTACAAATTGAAACATTATTATGTCGAGAACGCACAATGTTTCATTCAGGTCTTCAGCTAATGTTAAAAGGGAAATTGGGATATCTGTTTCGTTCTTGTATGACTCATAAGCCAGCTTTACCCATTGATGCAAAGAAGTGAAAGGCTATCGTATACCCAACTGAATGGGTTTTAGCAGGGAAGCCGCAAAAACCTGCCATGAAACAGGCAAAGCAGGAGCAGCGTGAGGACAGGAGGTATCCCGAAAGCAGGAAAGGCTCAACAGGAGAAAACCTGGAGACCGACAGAGGAGCGTCGCAGTCGATCACCTATAGAGATGTCTCAGGGAACAAAGTGAGTTACTTCATCATTTGATTCTGTTGCCGTAGCAATCACGAACCTACGGAAAGAAAAAAAATGAGGATGGGGGAGGGAATGCAAAAGAAGATGTAAGATGGAAGACGATGGGTGAAGGAGCTGGAAGGAGAGAGGAGTGGAAGGGAATGGGAAACGATCATTATCCAAGAACAGTGGAGGCAAAAGAGGGAAGAGCTCCGTTAACCAGAAGGATCCGATGATCGTTGAAAGCACCGGAAATCCATTGGTAAGAAGGGCTCTCTCCAGGAGACACCAGTGCCTCTGTCTTTTAGGGCTGCTGCATATCCATAGAACATATCTACCGTCTCAGAAATGTTGTATCCTTCGCAGAGAGGGTTATCGACCAGTGTGTGGCCAAAATGGTAATGACGGAAGTGCCCATGTCCTGTAATAATCTCATTGACTTTGTCGCATAGGAGGCGCCTAGTGAATAGATGGGGAAGAAAGCTGAAGACACGCCGTCCTTTGTCCGAGTTTCTCCAGTGGGTCTGCCAGGCGGTGAGCTGACGGCTTCTCTTCAGGTGTGTAGAGTGAGACCGGGGTGGGATAATGGGATGGGTGATTTCATGTAATTTAGTAGCCTGTTTTGCCGCCTTGTTAGCCAATTCGTTCCTTACAGTTCTCGTAGGGCCTTCGTCCAATGCAGCGAGATTTCATAAACATTGTTGTGGTTAGAGTCCAAACGTGCAAGGTGTATGTTTCCCTATAGAAAATGGTACGATGATTTTAGCGCGCCACTGCTCTCAAGGCAGAGAGTCCCAGACGATGGCTGCCCTGACAATTCCTGTCCCAGGTTGAGATTCAAGCCAGGAGTTGACCCTCGATATGGCAGTCTGCTCGGCCTGAAAAACGGGGAGTCTGTCCATGAGGTTGTGTAATGTGCTGTTATCCTCGTTGTTCCTGACGGCCTATCCAGTCCTATTTTCCCTCTTGGAGCCGTTGGTGTAAATAATGGAGCAAAGAGGTAATTTCCGGTGTATTTTGCCATTTAGATACGTTGAAAGTATGTTGTTTTGCCGGGTGTATAAGAAGATTTGCATGGACCTTCTGGTCGTAGGTGTGACAGTTGATAGGTCGTACTGCTCACCCGCAGTTTGAACTTGTATCCAGAGTGGAACAGTTCCGCACTGGTTATTGCGATCAGCCCAGCTATCTACCACATTCCATATATTATTCCACAAGTGCTCAAGACACGCGCGAGAGGAAACATTGAAGAGGAAGGCAGTTTGATCTGCTGTTTGCTGCAGTTTTATGAAATTTTGTTTGGTGTTTCCGGCGGTTTTATGAAGCATTCCAGCTCCTGGTCACGGCAGTGCTTATTCCAAGAGTCAATAATGTCCTCCATGAAGAGATTTCACAGGCCGGGGCCGAGAACATTATCCTGGGGCTTCCCTTTCTCATATCTTTATTGACGTATTTATGATTTTAGAAAGATTGTTCGGAAACAATAAGAAAATCCCTGTAGTCACTAGAATATCAATAAATCGGTCAGTATTATGTAGGCGCAAGAGATATTTAATTAAGACAAAACGCAATAAGACAAGCGCTTTAAAAAGGTAAATCTGGCTTATGAGTCGTAACAAGATCTCGTTTACGATAGCTGAAGGTGTGAATGAAAATTCTCAGTATTTTTTTTTTATTTTCTTAGATTGCAATTGTTTCGAACAGTAGCCTAATTTAATTACCATTAAAAAGAGTAATCTCTAATTTTAACTCTGTAGCTTCCTTTTACTGTCATCAATGATAATTTCCAAGCGTTGTTTAAATGAACATTTACTATTGTTCCCCAAAGAAACTTTCAAGTTAATAAAAACTAGTAAAACTGCTCAAAACTCATTGATTCAGAATTATTTCATGTTTCAAGGTCACGATAGGTCCTAATCAATTAAGATATATTTGTGCAATCCTTAATTTTTACCTCCAGCAACCCAGTTTTGTGACTAAATATAACTAGATTTTAATGGGGATAAGAGCGACTTAATCAGGGGACAAAAAAGGTTTGCCAATTACACGATACCGTCGAAACTGATATTAGCTCTCGGCTGATGAAGAACGTAACTTCATTACTAACCTAGCTATTCACTATTGTATAATCTTAAAGCCCAGAACAACTAGCTCAACAAGGTGGTAAAATTTGAAATGAATTTGATGAAACAAACAGTTTCTAATATTTTTTTTCGTATCCAATAAAAGATTAGCTATTGATTTAAAAAGAAAGAGATATATATAAATCCTCATAGCAAGCTCTAGATTGTTGTATCAATGAGTGAACCTTGGAGAAAAGGAATCCATAGTCCCAAGATTCTCATCATCATTGATTCAATAGATTGTTCTGAATGCTTTCTTTTGTAAACCAATAAACTATTATTTCTATGCTATAATTTGAAAGTCTCCAAATTCTTCTATCAACTTCTACCTTTTCATCTTACTATATTAAACCAAAAACACAATATCTCCATCAAATAGTTTATTTAAAAAACTGTGCGAATTTTCGGGATGATAATATTGACGCCATCCCTTCTTCAAGCGAAATGAGCAATAAAATAATTCTTTGGAATAACCAAAAATACAAAATAGTAATAAACATGAAAACACATTGTAACAATTCACAATTGTTTTTACAATATGAAATAGCAAATATGCTCTTTCATTACTTCACAATTTTTGAAAAACAAATATTTAACAATAAATCCAAATAAACAAACAACATAATAACACATTAGATAAATCAATTCTTGTTTACAATAAGATAACTCACATATTTTGAATCAATTAATTTAACCAACAATCCAATAATCAAACAAACATTTCAATAATGAAATTCTTCAATATTTATAACTTTTTTAACATCTTTTTTAATTAAATCCTTAACTAACATTATCGTAGAAGGGTCCACTTTAGCACCTTCATATCTATTACACCCTCTCGTACATTTTATTATGCAACTTTCCAATATTTTTCTAAGACTTAAATCTGCTTCCTTATTTAAGATTTTGACAAAATCATTCATAACGTGTCCCTTTCTGATACAATGTTCTGCTATATCTGACACGTCCCTATTGGCATTTTTTAAGGCATTACCGTGCTCAGACATGCGCTCTGACATAGTTCTTTTAGTCTCTCCTATATAAAATTCCCCACATGTTCTACAATCCACCCTATATACTATTCCCATTTCATATTGCCCATCCCTTTCATTTACTTTTTTACATAATAAATTTTTAATTTTGTACTGGTATCTAAAACCAACATCTATATTAAAAGACCTACAAATATTCCTCAAAACCATGCTATTATCATTAATATATGGAATAAAAACTTTATTTGTAAATTTTCCAATCTCTTTTATTTTAAAAGTATTATAATCATTAATTTGTTTCTTAATGAACTTTTCAGAGTAATCATTTTTCTTTAATAATTTTGTCATATCATCAATTTTTTTCAAATAAATAAACTATTTTTTTAAATAAACTATTTGATGGAGATATTGTGTTTTTTGTTTAATATAATTTGAAAGATTTTGTTTAAGTTATAACAAATGAAATGCTCCAATGACAGTAATGATGTTATTGAAATAAAGTAGAAGGCTTAATTTTTTATTCAGTAATTTGAGATGGTCAAGATAAATTGCATTGAGTAATGGATGTTTACGTATTCTCGAGAACTTGCGCTAGAACCTTTACTACATGCCATTCGTGATACAAAAATAGCAAACCGTGGAGTGGTCTTTTCACTCTCCATATCATGGAAACTACAAATGGCAAGTGACAAGATTTCCAATTCAACTAACTATTAAGAAAAGTTACACATTAATAGAGCGGCCCAAAATTTATCCTGATCTCCAATTTCTACATCTAAACCAGAACTCATACGATTTTCCCACCATTGGAATAATGGTTTTTTTTTTTAGTTTTCAAAATTAATTCAAAATATTATTTAACAAAAATTGTTTGAATGATTTTATAGAATTATAAGGTATTTTTTTAAGAAGATTATGTTAAACTTACTTATACCTATATCTCACAGGGAAATATGGACAAAAACACAATTTACACTTTCATCGCCTAAGAAAAAGGATTAAAACAAGAGACAAACTCACAACTGGAAGATGTTGTTCACATGAAAACTAGCAATCAACTGAAGCTCTAGTAAGCCACAGTATGGAAGATTTTCATATCTTCAGTGACTTATAGTAATTCATTGGTCTGTATTCTAGTGATACACAAAAGACTCGTCTAATTTATTTTCTGATCAGATATAAAGAAACGATTTATAGCTACTACATCTAACATGACTTTTTTGGTCAATATAAAATGCTGCAGAAAAATAAATAAATCATTTAAAACAAAAATAAGAATAAAATAAAACAAAATATATATTTTGAATACTTTTTTAAAAATTAAGTATGTCGGTTCCTAAATAGTGGAGCCCATAGGACAAATTCTGATCTCATTTTTGGACTCGACATTATAAAACATACCAAAGAATCAATCAAAATTATCAACTTAACAAAATTATTATCCATCAATGTTACCTGAATAATTTTAAATTAGATCGAAAGTTATAATTTCTGGGCTTTTTTCATTCCTTTAGTTCCATAGCAGTGATCGTTTTCGAAAGAATGTCTGAAAGACACTTTTTTTCACAAATGCACGATTTACTTATTACATCCATTTTGAAATTAGGTTTGCTACAACACTTCAGATTAAGTTTTTTCTTATAACTATAATAGTATACATTCTTAAAAGTTATAGAATTTATAACTGGTACTATAACAATCACAAAGATTAACTCATTACACCTTCAAGTTTGCTAGTTTGAGTTTGTTGGGTATTTTTTTTCCAAAATTTCCTTATTCTTAATTCTAAGATATAGTATCTATAAAAGAATCATTTTGTTTAAAGGTTCAAGGATAAGTCACTGTATCAGATCTGTGTATATCGAAAGACATTCGGAACTCTTACAACCAGTAGTTGATAGAGAATACTAAAATCGTTGTTACAGGTGCAGAGGCCTTGTATAATTATTTGAATTCGTTATTTTATTTACTATTTATTTTGTTGTTGAACTCAACTGTACTTAATTATTTTATGTCTTCAGAACTCTAGTAATATTTTTATTTTTTAACACTTTGGATTTAAAAAAAAATACAATTATTCTTTGCAATTACCTGATAATATACTTCTAAAGATTAGTAATCTATTTGTAATGCGCTTCAGTGGTTGGATTTCATTGTTGTTGTTTTTTTTTTGATATTATTACATTGAATCATCATCATCATTAAAATTTAATGTTTTATGATTAAAAAAAACTGAACTGAAGACGTTCTCAATGAATCAAGCAAATTATCCATATTAGTTTTCATGTAAATCGTAACATTAACTGTTGCGATAACTGTTTCAATAAAATTGGTTTTTAATTTCACAATTGCTTGATCTACGAATGAAAAGGTTTTCTGAAAGCATATTTTTGTAATTGAAGTAGTGTTCTGTTTGTACACTCGAGTCTTTCGTAATTTATAAGCATTAAATTGTTTGTAATCTTCCTGGGATTCCATTTTCATTCTACTGATTAATAATGATGAAATAGATTGCAATCTGAATAAAACCAACTCATCTGTTAGAGTGCAGATCAAGTATTTTTTTCTCTATTGATGCGAGAGACATTCAATTAATTTCATTTGGTGCCTACAGTAACGTTCTAGAATAACCTGAAGTTGAAATTTGAAAATAATAATCATCCTAAATGTTTCCAAACGATTCTATTTTTTAAAAATCTAAATTTAGACAGATTGAACAATTTGTTCATTATTCAAAGGGAAAATAGAAAATTTTTTTTTCTCTTTTCCAAACCTATTGTTTCGGAAAACTTTGGCTCAACCTTACAGCATTGAATACAGCTTTTGTGAAAAGATCTTAATAAGGAAAAATAATTTTTTATTAGAATGAATAGAATTCAAACGATAACAAATCAAAATAATGGTGCTAATAATGGATACTTTCATTCATCAACGCATCGCAGGCAGTCACAAATCTATAATAGTCTGAGATGGAAAATTGTAATTTTGAAAGTTATTGGTTTCTTTCCTGTAAACGGCGTTTGGACACAGAAATCCAAACTAAAATTCAAGTGGTTAAGTTGGAGTACTTTATATTCAGCGAGTTTGATTCCTTTAATAATAGCTGTAAAGTACTTGAATATCAAAGAAAGCACGGATCTACATAAAAAGGCTTTGAAGTTACTTAATTTTAGTTCCTTCTCTTCGGAATTTCAGACTTCAATCATGTGGACAATTTTCATACCTCGTTGCCTTCAGATTCTCATTTTCTTAAATGTGGCAAGACAGCTTCCTAAATATTTACGGAAATGGATGATCCTCGAGACAAAATCTGATATTACTTTTTATAGAAGTAGCCTAGAATCCCGAAGCGTTGATATCGCAATATGCTGTATTTCCACAGCTGTAGTTGCTGTCGAAATAATGATGATGCACAGTTTGGGAAATGTAAAATTTATATATATCCTTTGCAGTGTTCTTTTTAATGTTCCCAGCCGCATTATGACGGCAATTTATGGAAGGTTCTCTGAATTATTACAACACTGCATTTTTAGTTTAGAGAAGCGAGTAAAATCACAGTCCAAACAGGAACGATTAGACTTATTCAATTCTACTGCCAACTATATTGACGTCTTGGAACTACTCAAAAATTGTAATAAAATATTCGGATTGCACTTGCTGATTGAAATTTTGATGTGCAGCGTATCAGTAGGTATTAGTCTGTATTATATTTTGACAATGCTGATTATAGAAAATTTTGGAAATTCACCAGCAGCTTTAGCAGTTCATACATGTAGTGATTTTCTGGAATTAGTATATTTAAGCTATTGTGGATCTCGAGTGGTCAACCAGGTAATTTATATTACATCTTTGAAATGAAAATTTTTTAATTTATAGTTTCTAAATTATATGAACACTAAAAGGGTGACACCAGTGTTTACAAGAGACATCTCAAATCAGCTGTTTCACGCTAAACAAATTGAAACTCAAAGCAAAATACACATTAAAAATAAAAAAAAAAAGAAATTCATGTGCTGGCCTCGTCTGTATTGAGACCTTTTGTGTTTAGAGTGACAAATCTCAACTGAATTAAGCGTGAAACAGCTGTTTTGAGAAGTAAACACTGGTGTCTTTAGTGTGTTTCTGCGATTTTAGGCGTTTTTTCTATCTTTATGCGCATAGATCATTCAGGCCACCGGAGGCCAGTAAATGAATTTCCTTACTTTCATTTTTAAAGCGTACCGTGCTTTGAGTTTAGATTTTTGGAAGTGCCATATTTCTTCCTACTATCTTTTCTAAATTATCTTTTAATAGGGCAACCTAATTTCTCTCTGTCATTTATTAGTAAGCATGAATGGTAGGCATGTGAAGTCACATTATTTGTCTCTTTGTACGAGTATCATGTAATAAGTCAGGACAGAATTCCATCAATTTTTTTGCATCGCTTACTTAATCTTCAACTTCAAACATAGGTCCCATTGATTTGGTCTGCCTCTCTTCCCTAACAATTTGACCCTCAAAATCCTTCACTTTATACAGATTTCTTTAAAATTGATTAGATGCTTTTTCGTCTGAAAATACGAGGACGATTAGTTAGGTTTCACCCTCCACTCACCGTCTTTGAAATGGGGACCCAACAGTACATTCTCAAACCCCACTAAGTGATGGATAGCAGAGCAAATATGTTAATATATTTCATCCTTGACTAATTAGGAGGAAAATATCTTATAAGAATAATATTAGAGACAACATCAGCTGTACAGAGATACTATAAAAACAAAACGACGAAACAATATTATAAGAAGGAACATCTTCATCAGGCATCACCAAGTACTTTTTGTTCAGTGGTCAACGCATTTATCTGGATATCATTGTCACTCTTGAAATAAAAGAAACTATAATATCATAAAAAAAGTTCCTAGAATCTTTCCATATTTGCAGAAAAATTATAATACAATAAAGCAAGTTAAAACAATGTAAAAATACCTACAATGCACTTTGCTATTTTATTTTGATTTTTGATTTCCAGAGGAACGAAAAATGGGTCAAACCATATAAAAAGTTAATAACAAAATAAAAATCACGACATGTTTTGGATGTGTATGTATCTATTTTCCCTATTCATCGGCTATTTAAACAGATTTTCATTTCATATCATGAAACTGATAACACCAGCTCGAAGTTATTGAGAGATAATGTCTAACAGATGGATGTTGACGATCACGTTTATGCGAGAATTACGAAAAACACGAGATCTCGCCATTAGCCTCTTCAGCAGGTCTCAAGGAATTTAATATTTTTAATGTCTGTCACTAGGAAATGCTACATACTGAATTTATTGTTTGTTTATTGACTGTTTTCAATTTATTAAAACTATATTAAAATGTAGTAAAAGTCTCATGCATTTCCTCGTATTATAATTCATTTAAATATTTCAATATTTTGTGAGAGACTATTCTCGCGTAAATTACGTGAAATAACGAAAATACGGGATCGTCAACATCCATCTGTTAGACATTAACATTATTGTGAAAGAGAATCCTAAAAAAAATATTATAAAAAGTTGCATATTTTAATTAGAAAAAGCTCGTCAAACATTAAAATATCGGATGCGTAGGAGTTTAATTAACTTCTATTTTTTCTTTCTAATTAAAATTTATCTTTTTTGACTTTATTCATAAATGAAGATCATCTAAAAATATTTGGTCACTCGATATTTGTCACAGGGGATATGAAGCAGAGTTACTGATTTCCCTAGGGATATTAACAGAAAGTTAAAAATTTGTTTTTCAAAATTGCATAATTGAAATTTTAAAAAATAAAAACTAGTAACTTAAAAATGTTTTCTAATATTTTAACTATGTACGTTTTATTATATCGATTCAAACATTATTACAATGCTACTTCGTCTAAAATTAATTCGCTAAATAAGTAAATAAGTGCGAAATAAGTGACTCTGTACTCCATTTCAACATTTGTTTCTCTGCTTTCCCGACTGTCTGTCTGTACATTATCAAGTTACAACAGCTGGGAAAAACCATCACATTTGGTATGGAGCTTATTATTCAACTTAAAACAAAGTGTCCACGTATTTTTGTCTCCATTCCTCACATTTTTCAAAGCTGATACCCAAAATTTCTCAGTTTATTTATTTATTTATTTATTTGAAATAAAGGCAGATTTATTTGAAATGCACTACAATGTTCCTTATGATCCATCTTAAAACATGATGTTATTATTTTAGTCACTACATCTCTCTCTCTCTCCAGCCTCGCATGTTAAATCCCCAATATGCCATCGAAAGCTGAAGGTTTACATAGTTTCATTGCATTAATAAATGGAGGAAAAAAGAAATTATGCAAAAATTCAGTCACCAGTTCGGCTTAGCTTTATTAAGTGCTAGAAAAATAAACTGTTAATACTGATTTTCTTTAACTACAAATTTCATCTTTCAGTAAAGATTAATTATTAAATTATTGTAATTTTCTATTGCATTCTTCAAAAATTACTCAAAGTATGAATTAATTTTATAAGGAATGCACAAATCACAGTAAATATTTCAATTTATATTTTTTCTTTTGTAGAAATCAAAATTTTCGTAATTTGTTTGCATATTTTATATAACATTTATATTTAACTTATCAGCATAACTTAATGGAAAATAAGTCATCAATATTTCGTATTTTTTCGTACTTTTATTTCATTCCAAACAATTACTGAAATTATATATTTATTTTCTGGTGAACATACAAACAACAACACACTTAAAATAATTTGGATAAAAAGATGAACGTTACGTGTTTTAATTAGCTTTCGCTAATCAAATTCGGACGGAATACAAGGAGAGGCTAATATTCTGCCAATGTAAGGCATCGTCATAATTTTTTAATTTATTAATGATTTGAGGAATGATCAGGTAGTTGAATTGTTTAATCAAATACATAAAGAAATTCAATTCACTCATGAAGAGGAACTAGATTCGTCCATCTCATTTTTGGATGTATAGAAAGATTAGATAATAGCATTGAAACAACGGTTTTTCGGAAAAAACCAACATGCTAAGTCAGCAGTGCGCAATAGTTTTAAAAAGAATTTATTTGTATTGACAGTTAAGAGGGCTTTCCTAATATCGTTCAATTGCCATTTATTTCAAGAAGAGCTTGAAAAAATTATGGTTATTGTTTTAGATAATGGTTACAATAAGAAATTACTAATTCAATGATCAAAAACACACTAGAAAAAATTTACAATCCAAAGAATTTTATTTAAATTAAACCTAAGATTTTTTTGATTATTCCATTCATTCCGGATTTACATTAGGGGAGACTGGGCTCAATTGTAACATGGGGCAATTGTAACAAGCGCTTTGTAGCCTAAGCAAACTTTCATTATATCCCAATTTTTGGCATGGGGATTCGTCTTATATACAAGAATCATTTACCGAAAAAAGACATCGGCCATTCAATTTGTTCTGAAGATAATTACAAAAACATCGTTTTTTACTGCTAAAAGTAAGTTTCCTTAATCATACTAATTATCAACTGCAACCAAATGTATTAGAGATAAAAATGTGACAAATATATATAAAGAAGACAGATAAAAATGCTACATTTCTGTGTCACAAAATACGCTATGGCTGTATCCTGCGCTAAATAATTGAACACCACATGTGAATTGAGCTGTTGGGGATGATTGTAACATTGATGATGGGGACAATTGTAACAGCGTTACAATTGAGCCCATTCTTTATATTTTTGATTTTAGACCAATATTCTGTATTGATAGGCCTACATTTTAAAATTTAAACTATATAATTAAATTAAATAAACATTAAATTACAGTTTAAAGTGGAAAAATAATATGAAATCAAACGTTGCAAAGCCTGATGAATAAATAAAGATATAAATACATGATTAATTAAAAAATATACAATATTATCCTACTCATTTTATTTCCATGAGCCCAACTCATATTTATTTAAAAGCTTATTGAAGTAATTATAATTATATAATTATAATATGCAAAAACAAAAGCAACAATATCAAGAGCACTGCAAGTAGGGATATCTACATGCCAAAACGGAAAGGCAAAGGGGCGGTCAAAGAAAAAAGACTCATCAAAATAACTTAATCAAAAGAAGATTAAGACAGTAATAAGGCTGCAATAGATTCCTCAAATGAAGAAAAGGAAATATTTTGCTTAGTGTGCTGTGAAGATTACAGAAACAGCAAACCCAATGAGATATGGGTTCAGTGCCTGTCTTGCTCCGAATGGGCACATGAAGATTGCACTCCTGGTGAAGCAGTATATTACTGCCAAAATTATGATTCTGATGATGATGATTGAAATACAGAACATTGTAAACAAAAAGTAACCTTGGTATACTGTATTATCTCAATTTCATTTCCTTCTGCTATCTGTTACAATTGTCCCCTACTACTGTTACAATTGTCCCCGAGTTGGGGTCAAATGTAACACTTGAAGTGTGTCCATTTAAACATATTTTTTGTCACTTTTATATCGGTTTGACGAGTTGTCAATTTTTGTGTAAGTCCACCTAATGTTGAAGAAATCTTACATACTTTTTATTTCTGTATATGTCTGATTATTTTCTTTAAAAAAAAATATTAGTGAAAAATGTTACATTTGACCCCGGTCTCCCCTATACGGTTTCCCAAATATTACAGAATTTTGACGTTGGAGTGATGGGTTCCTCAGGTTACACTTTGTCGAACTATATCAATGAGGGAGGTTCTTCAGATTCGGAGGTTTCGTCACGCTTAAAGAAAAATAATTGCGTTTATACTATTCCTTGTAAAGGACATCAGTATGTTTATTTTGGGGAGACCCGCAGACCTCTACGCGCATCCTGCTAAAAGAACACGGAAACGCAGTTAACAAGCGTAATTTCATTTATAATACTCCTAAGGATGTCTGTAAATTTCACCATAAGTTAGAGTTTGGCAATGTGAAAACAAAAGGATAACTACTTAAAGAAGTTCATTGAATTGGTTTTTATTTTGAAACATAAATCATACAACACAAAGGTCTCGGTAGGGAATATTTACGATTATGGTATTCAATTTTAAATCATTCACTAACATTTGAAAGTTTATTATAGTCATCATCATTTATTCTTTCCTGGCTTCTGTCCTCTATAGTGGCACTTGATTTGTGGTCTTCACAATGATTGGTTTTTCTCAATGGAAGCCAGGATTGATTAGACGGTGCCGTATATTGGCAGAATATTGGCCTCTCCTTGTATTCCATTCGAAGATGATTAGCGAAAGCTAATCGAAACATGTTACGGTTCATCTTTTTATCCATCTTTTTTTTTTTATTTTAAGTGTGTGGTTATTTGTATGTTCACCAGTTATCTCCGGACACGTTAAATTTTTAATCATGACATTTATTTTCTATTTGTAGATACAGAATCTTCAATTTGCATTATTGAATTTGGCCTCAAAAAACAGATCAAAAATTATACATCAAGAAATTCAGGTAAAATTAAATGAACTCTTCCTTCAAAGTTAAACAAAAAATTGTTGTTTATAATGTAAAATATTACAGTTATTAGTGAAAAATGCAATTGCAAATTTCTTCACTTTTTTTTTCGCAATAGATGTTTCTATTCTTCATAAGTACATCCCAGCCTTTAGTCCCATTCAGTGCATGTGGATTATTTCAAATTAATTTTGGAATGCTCACTACAGTAAGTTGTTTTTCTTGTTTGTTACATGATTATGATTGGTCTTTATTACTCCAACAAACTCCACAAGTTTGTTATGGTAACAATATAAAATTAAAATGTAACAAAAATATTCAATTATTTAATGAATCAGATTAATCACAACATGTTTCATTAAAAACAAAAAGTTAATGATATCTTTGTGTAGCTTTCCTATACATTATAAGTTATAAATCAAATTTGTAGATATTTAAATTTCAATGATAATAATCCACTTGAAAATACGATTATTATAGAATTAATAACTAAGTGGTTAAATATCATATGTTATTTAACGAAATAACTGATTAATTTCAGAAGTGAAATAAATTTTATCTATTTTTTTCTTAATATTTATATATATATTTTTAAAAAGTGTTTATGAATATATGAATGAATATAATGAATTTAAGGATTAAATTTACTAATGCTTGAAAAAGAATATATCAAAAAGGGAAAAGAAAATTTAATTTTAAATAGAAGTAATAGTTATTAATTAATAGTTAGTAGTAATTATGAATAATTATAAAGATAATATTTTAAAAATCATGAAGGTAATCATTTTATGTGAAAATCTGGATTTATCGATGATGATTGGTAACCTAGTTCCGTGAATTTGTTTATTATATGCCTGTAATTACCTAATAAACTACGATTTTAATTGAAAGAATTATACTTTCTATCAATTCTAATTAATTAAAATAATACAAATCTCTAATTTTGTAAAATGTAAATTGGGATAATATATTTGTAATTCAATATATTTCATTCATTAGGTTACAGGAGCCATCATTACATATTTAGTTGTCTTCGTACAGTTTCATCTTAGTTCAAAGGAAAATCGCAAGATTTCAAACAATGCTCCTTAGCATCCAGGAATATCGATTTCATGTACTAAGAAAAACCTATTTTGTTTTTATCTAGAATTTTGAGTGTATTGTTACTATGTACTGCACTGACTGACGTAACCGAGTATTAAAAGAATTGATTCTTCTTATGAACTAATATTTCTATTTACTTAAAATGTGTGTGTGAAATTTCGTAACTCTTTGACTATTTTACTTGAAAGTGTTGTACATTTGTATCAGTTCGTATAATTGTCTGGTAAAAGTTATTGTAACAGCTTTTTGGCTTGACTTTATATTGTAGAAATTTCCTCTAAACTCAAAAGAACAAGTAATCTATGGTAAAGAGATCTTATATTTTGATTCATGAACCCAATATGCAACTTCAAAGCATTAAGAAAATGGGGAGTATTTAAACAAATGCAATCATTCTCAGATGAAAATTGTTTCTTTATTTCCTATAAATTGAAAAACAATTTCAATGAAAAAAAAAATATATTGTAGTTATATTGATCCAATTAGGACTAAAAGAATTAGGAATCGTAGCCAAAAATATACAAAACAAAATAGAAATGACTGAAAAACAAAGTAAATTATGTATAAAGACTCACAGAAAAGAGAAAGTCATTCCCAAATAAAATAATAATAATAATTGTATAATGAGAGAATTACTTTATTAAATCAATATGAAATTGTAGAATATTACAAATAATATTTTGTAATTATTTAATAAAAAATTTTAAGGTGGCTTGAATCCGAATTTATATTAAATTAAAAGAAAAGGATTATAAATTTATTATAATTTAGAAATTTGCATGTCATGACGTCGGGAAGGAAAAACCCATTTAAAGAGCAACGCAGCCTCGTTATGGGCAGTGCGCTTTGATTAAGAATTAAAGACAGTTGATTAGATTTCTCGTGTTTAATGGAATGATCTCGTATCTGCGGACGCGATGTCTACGAGGAGACCCCGCAAGGCTTCACGGGAAGAGCGAATCGGATAAGGAATGATGGCACGAGATTCAAATGGAAAATTACAGCGTTTGTGTCAACGCAAGGTCAAAATAAGTAATGTGGATATGAAAGTGCGCTACAAGAACTTCTGAACTGTGAGTAGATTTTAATTATTATCGGAAGGGTCCCAAAGCGAAGAAAAGCAGAAACTAAATATTATTGAGAATATTGGAAGTTTATGCTAATTCGAAGATATCGTGAATGGAAAATTACCGAAAGAGCCGGGAAATAAAATAGAGATTTGATAAAAGCCATTATCAAATAATATTATTAAAGCCATTTATCGGCGTAGATAATATTAGAGCCATTTATCGGTGAAGTGAATTTAAGCCATTTATCGGCGTAGAAAATATATAGCCAAATATTGGTGCAGTGAACTTAAGCCATTAATCGACGTAATATAGACAAAATCGTACTAAAGAATAATTCTTAAATTACGTTTTGTTAGTGAAGAATCATCACCGGACAGTGAGGAACAATATTATTAATAATAATTAAAGAATTATTACAAAGTGAAGTTTTGAGTGCAAAATAAGCTATTCGGAAAGAGCGAATTATTAATGGAAGGTACTTACGTTTATAAGTTATAAACTGTGTGAGTCAAGTAGACTACGAACATTATTAGAATTATTATTTAAGATTAAAATAAATATCGAGCAGATATTCCAAAAGTAAGGTTCTTCAACTATTGAAGTAAATTGAGCTCGTGAAGAAAGCATAACTGAACTCGAACTGTACGAGAAGTTGTATATTATCGCATATAGAATTGAATGTCATTATCATTCTAACCAAACTTGTAAATACTCAAAGTAACATAATTCATAATCATTATCAAATTAGAATTCAAATAAATTCTATTGATATTTTATTACTATTGTGTTTTGTGGGGGGAAAAAAAAAAAAAAAAAAAAAAAACATATTACAGTGGGTAATTCCCACAGTAGGATTCAAATCCCTACAGAAATCAATACTATCAATGATCATGAAGCTGAATAAAAAGAAGAATGTTAGAAACTAGCAAAGAATAAGTAGAAAATCCCACTTATTAGTGTGTACTTTCAACCTAGATTTTATATAGAGCATTCTCCCAGTGATTTCTGTCCAGGATTGTAGCATCAGTTAAATAATCTTTTACTCTGTGTCCATGGACATTTCAGTTTGGCTCTTAACTGAAAAGTGATCAGAAGCACATTCCTCGATAAACTCTAACATCCTCCAAATTTTTTTTGTGGTTCTTTTTTTGTGCTACTAGGCCATCCTCCGTGTATACGCGCTTCCTTTTCTATAGCACATAGAATTTGGTTAAGTAAGAATATTATATTTAAAATAATGCAA
>JAFIDM010000006.1:13086045-13097605 GCA_023159025.1 Thereuonema tuberculata
AATTGAGATTCGTTTTAATTAACAATATGTTAAGATGAACTTTCCTGATATATATTTGATTTCGAAGTATGTTCAAGATTTATCCCATAGGACAAATCCAGGCCGGACAAATCTGTAGTGAAAACGTCGAACATGGGGATGCCGATACGATAATCGTGTTCCAAAAATAACTGATGACAACGGAGGTCGTATTCTACGTGAACGAGGCTTAGGACTATAGACTGAGAAGTGATTTGCAAGTAAGGACGAACCTGCTTTGGAGGATAAAATCGCTATCACATATTAGAAGAGCTAAAGTAAGTGCTTTTTCTATTGTCGTAATACAAAGGACATTAATTTACTGAGTGAACCTGAAAAAACACTGCATTAAAATAAATCGACTCTTCAAGTTTCAAATTGTATTTGTGAATGATGCAACGTTGTTAATTACACCTGCATTAAACTTTTCTTATTTAAATCAAATCATTAGTTTGGAATAATTTATTTATAAGTTACGCTCTTATCCCGTTACATTTAACCACACTTTGCTAAAATCATAAATAAACTATAAATATATCAACAGTTGTTTTATTGGGATTTGTAATTTTTAATTTGTAATTGTAAATAGGTGTCTGAATAATGTTTTTTAAATAATTAAACACGACACGTTAAAAATTGATTATTATTAAACGAAACTCATTTCATTTATAAGGAACTTAAGTTAATAAATTTAATTATAACTAAACTACTAAATTTCAAATTTTAATAATAATGAAAGTTTTTTTTCTAAAATTTTTAGTTTACATTACTCCATTAATATTTTTAACCTATGGTAAAATATAGGAATTATGTAAAATATGCTTCTGTTTAAATGTCATTTCTCAAAAAGTTTTTGATTTTAGAGGACCGCATAAGCATACTAAGAATGTTAAGGGGACTTCGACTTGATAAAGCATTGGAACTAAGCCTTAAGTTGAATGTTTCAGCAAATTTTTGTTATGAGAAATCGGAACTTAGTTACTAACTGGAACCCAGTTAGGGATCAATTCTTAAAACTATTGAGAATATGATACTATTTTTACCTTGTTGAAAAATAAAAAATTTGGGAATAACACATAAATAATAGTTAGCTTTTAAGTTATTTTGAATTTAAAATTAAAATTTATTTTAAATACTTATTTTTAAAAAGAGATGAAATTGAACGAGGCAATATTTTTTTTAGTTATTGTTGTTATTTAAATATAGTTTTTATAAAAACAAAAAAGGAGGTTTCATTTCAATATTAAATTATTGTCCAGCACGACTTAATTTGTTTAATGTAATATTTGCTAATATTTTTATTATAAGTTGAACGTTAAAACAATTGTAAACCTTTTTCCAAAATAACATAATTTAAGACGTAATTATAAATGCTTCTGAACTAATAAACAAAATAGTAATAACAAAAAGAATATAATACGATGCATATTTCATCTAATATAATAAGAAATAATATTTTGATACAAACTTTCTTCAATCCCCTACTAATATTTATTATATTATATTATAAAATATTTCGACATTATTATGTTCCAATCTTCATCAGGTTTTTGGTAATTTACCCCTTGTGTTCTTGTTGATAAGACATGTAAACAAATTCAAATAAATAATTTGAAACAAACATTTAAGAAAAACAACATACAACAAAGTAAGAATTAATTTAAATAAACGAAAAGGTTCATAGAGTACACAAAATAGGAAATGCTAGCAAAGAAAAAATTGGAAAATTGTGAATTCGATTACTAATAAATGAATATCCGTTTCATTTTATTAATGGTAAAATAGCAGTGTATTTGTACAAAAAACAACGGAAAACTAATCTGAATAACAAAATCAAAGATGATAATATGAATTTTCAAAAGGTTTGCAACATATAAAAATAAGTAAATTAACTGATTATTATCTGAAAATGTGTAGGAATAATAATGTGAATAATACATATAAAAATGGGGAGTAACAATTTTCAAGAATTCAAAAATTAAAAGTAGAGAACAGTAACAGAAGTAAATATTACTGAAAATGAATTAAAACTTTACAGAATAGAAAATTTCAAGATGATTGCAAAATTAAGAAATGCAAAAAGAGGAGGAGGTATTATTATCTTCTATAAAAAAAACTTGCTTCCATCAAACATTGAAAACGACACAACTTTCTTCGAAAATTTATTAGTAGGATTTTCAAATAAAACACAAAATATTAACATTTTAGCCATATATAAACCATCAAACACAAAGAAAGGTAGATTTACTGAAGAATTAAGAGAATCTATTTATTAAAAATGAAAATATATTAAACAACAATCCAACTATACTAAATGGCGACGTAAATATAGATATTTTCAAAATGAATAAAAACAATGCAGTACAGAAATACCTAAAACTTGTGCAAAAATGGTTTCAAAAATTGTCTTTACGGAACAACAAGAAACAACTGTACAATTCATGAAATACGAAAACAAATATAGATTATATTTTCATAAATAAACATGATATCGAAGCACAAGGAATAATATGTAAAGAACGAATCTCCGATCACTATATAATAATTCTGGAGCTAACAAGCTACCTCAAAACTAAAGATAAAAAACCCTAAAGAAATGGGAAATATTAGAAATAAATGCTGCATCAATGCAGAATAATTAAATGAAAAAATAAGTAATCTAATAATAACAGTTGAAAATGAGAAAATAACAGATCCAAATATAATCTATAAAGAACTAATCAATGAGGTCAACAAAACAAAATTCATGAAAATTAACAATAAAAGTAAACAGGAAAAGTACTTAAAAAGAAAGCAAAAAGACTGGATTACTATTGAAATAATAAATGAAATAAATAAGTAACCCAACAAATACAAATCATATGAACAACTATAAAAAAATTAGAAACAAATTAAATACGATGATAAAAAAGTCAAAAAAATATTATTATAAAAGCAGATTCAAAAACGAATGTATTACCACTAAAAAACAATGTGATGAAATAAATAAAATACTAGACAAGAAAAAACAGAAAAGCTCGAACAAAGAAATAAAAAGTCTTATAAATTCCATGGAAACAGACGAGAAAAAATATTCGCAAACAAATTCTGTACACACTACAGTAAAAGAATAGAAAATAATTACGTAAACTGTTCAAAACTACACTCATTACCAAAAAAAAAACGACATATCTAGAAGGAGTTGTCCGATTGTAATGAAATTCCGTATGCAAAGACATTGGGACCGCCCATGCAAATGATTAAACTTTGGTGTCCAATGAATGAATAGCGAGAGCTACAGCGCATCGTAACTGCGCACTCAGCAGGTGTATATAAGAAGCGATTCTCAATCTGATGGTCAAAATTTCTGTTGCATTGCGAGTTAGGATATCTTTCAACGACTGAAAAAATGCCACTCCGCAGGATTCGAGCTCATTACGTGCAACTGTCAGAGTTTGAAAGAGGTCGTATCATTGGATTGAAAGAGGCAGGTTGGGCAAATCGGAGAATCGCTCGTCATATAGTTGAAGTGATGCGGCGATTAGAAGATGCTGGCAGGAATGGGTGGACAATGGCAGATTTCAGCGTCATGAAGGTAGCGGTCGATCTAGGGCCACAGCAGAGCGGGAGGATAGAGTGATTCTGAGAGCAGCTGTCACAGGCCTGAATCATCGTTATCAACCATCAGACGTGCGACCCGCACACGAGTGTCCACCATGACCATTCACAGACGGCTGAGAGAGCGACATCTACGCTCGTATCAACCGCTACGCCACTTGCCACTCACGTCACCGTCGGGCCAGATTACAGTGGTGCTTGGCTCGATCCGGTTGGAATGATGCTGACTGGGGACGTATAGTGTTTAGCGACGAATCCCGCTTCCAACTGTGTCCTGACGATCGTCGCAGACGTGTCTGGAGATGTCCAGGGCAGCGTGCCGATCCTGCTTTCACTATTGCACGCCACCCAGGCCTTCAACCAGGAGTTATGATCTGGGGTGCCATTTCCCTTGATAGCCGGACCCCTATGGTCGTCATTAGTGGCACACTTACAGCACAGCGGTACGTCGACGACATTCTGCGACCTGTTTTGCTACCCTTCCTTTTGCAGTACCCTGGCCTTATTTTTCAGCAAGAAAATGCCAGACCACATACGGCACGTGTTGCTAAGACCTGTCTTGCAGCTTGTGAAACACTTCTTTGGCCAGCCAGATCCCCAGATCTCTCTCCAATCGAGCATGTCTGGGATATGATGGGAAGGCGACTGCATCCATCAGGGAATGTGGATGACCTAGCCCGACAATTGAAACAAATTTGGCAAGAAATACCGCAAGGGTCATTCCATATCAAATCATCCAGAAATTTTAGAAAATGTCACCCACCCTCACAGAAAACTTTGAAATTTTGTATAATTGAAGTTTACCTAGATATATGAACATTTCCAAAATTTAAATGTTGCAGGTTAAGTAATTTTTCAGTAATGGTCTCAAGAAGTTATATGTATCCAGGAATTCAGGTGTTCCATGGACGAGCTCCTTGATAATTTAAAAATGCAATAGTTCCTACAGTTTTTGCAGTAGAACCTTGATTTTTTTTTAAATTAAAGAGGAATGTTTATATTTTTATGTTCATGCTTCTTTTCATAAGTTTTTTTTTAGAAAAAAAATGTAAATAATTTTTTTCAAATAATTTCGATACCTGGACATTGTATTTTTTTTAAGGTATTGCTCCATCATAGATTCCTTTGAAAATTTTACAATATTATTATAAATCCTTCTTTATGTCACACAAAAAAAGTCAGTTTGTAGAAATGATGGGAAGTGTAGAAAACAACACTAAATTAAAAAAAAAATTAAATTGATAATTTCTGACTATCATGTCACCTATAAAATGAGCACCATAAAAAATACATATGAACAGAAGCGTCTTGTCTTAAGTAATTTAGCTGAAATGTATTCTCTCTATAAAAAAAAGTATCCTGAAGACAAAGTAGGATTTTCAAAATTTGAATCTCTTCGACCAAAACAGTGTATACTCGTAGGATCATCAGGAACACCTATCGTATGTGTCAACACTTACAGTCAAAATGTTAATTGCTTCTAAATTCTATTTCTATTAAAGTAACATACCATGATCTAATGAAAACAGTAACATGATATAAATAACCGAGCCTGTATGCTCCTTCTGTGCAAAAAATGCCCCCCCCCCTTCCCAGTTCTTTACTTCAAACACACTTAAAAAATCAAATAGAAGACTATGATCCTGATGTGATGGTTCAGTACAGTCAATGGGTATCAACTGATAGAATGACTTTAAATGTTTAAATTACCACTCTATCAGAATTCTGCGACACACTAATTAAGAAAATTGAAACACTTACTTTACACTCTTTTATTGCTCAATCACAGTCTGATTATCTGAAAATGAAGAAAGAAACACTTGATGAAGGATCAGTGTTAATTTTAATGGATTTCAGTGAAAATCTCCATTTTGTTGTTCAAGATGAAGTACAGGGGTACCATTGGAACAATGGTAGCTGCACTCTTCACACTGTTGTTATATATTACAAAAAAGATCAACAGTTGCAAGCAAAAAATTTTTGTATCATTTCTGATGATCTAGAACATGATGTGGCCCTTGTGTATCAGACTCAGAAGACTATTGAATTTTTTGAAGTTTGAATTTCCTGAAATTCCACTTGCTTATGCTGAATATTTCACTGACGGATGTGCTGCACAATATAAAAATTGTAAGAATTTCAGAAATATCTGCTACCATGAACACGATTTTAATATAAAGTGCAGCTGGTCTTTTTTTTGCAACCAGCCATGGCAAATCTCCTTGCGATGGTATTGGTGGCACTGTCAAAAGACTTGTCATAAAAACAAGTTTGCAAAGACTATATAAAGATCAAATACTTACTGCATCGCAGGTATTTGAATTCTGTCGGGAAAACCTACAAGGCATTTCAGTTCTCTGTTTCAAAAGATGAAATGGTTCAAGTCAGAAATTTTCTTTTCCCACGCTTTGAAAGTGCAAAAACTGTTCCTGGAACACGATCTATGCATCACATTATACCACTGTCACCAACCAAGATTAGAGCAAAAAGGCTAAGCTATGATACTGATTTTAGTATCATTCAGGATTTCTCTGCACTTCCGCCACTGATGCCATTATGCTCTGTGCAGCCCAACTGCTATGTTGCATTTGTATATGAGTCTTCTTGGTATCTGGGGATTGTTGAGAAAGTGAATGGTGTAGAAGGAGATGTTACAGTAAGGTTCATGCATCCTCATGGACCATCCCCGTCCTTCTATTGGCCTGGTAATGATGTTTGTGATGTCCCATTCTCACATATTCTATGTGAAGTTGATATCACCACAGCAACAGGCCATACTTATTCTCTAAACAAAGTCTTCTAGATTGGTGGAAGAAAAGTGGTCTTCATACAAAAAAATATTAAATGTGAAGCATTAAAGCATCTTGTCATATATATAGTTCCAAATGAACTTGAATGCAGATTCATATCTTATATAATGTACGAGTATATTTTATAGTTTTATATTGCAATTTTTTTTACATTTGTATATTTTTATGCTCACTTATGTTGTTAATGTTTCTTGAGTAGTTAACAGTATTTCTATTATTGTGATATTGTGGGAATGTTAATGGCTGAATGAAAATGTTTTCAAAATTCAAGATGAATTTTTTTTTTTTGTGAGTACCATTCATTTCTCAAAATTGATTTTTTTTTGTGATGCAAATTTACTATTTGCAGAGCAGTTTCTAATTTTTTTCAATGATTTTCAGATGGGGGCAAGTGTCCAAATTTTTTTTTTAATTTTACAAAAAAATTTAATCAACAAAATTTTATTTGGCCAATTCTTTCACGAATTTTTTTTTGAGAGTACCATTCATTTCTCAAAATTGATTTTTTTTTGTGATGCAAATTTACTATTTGTAAATCACTTTGTAATTTTTTCAATAATTTTCAGAAGGGGGAAAGTGTCCAAATTTTGTTTTAGAAATTTAACCAAAAAAAAAATTAATCTATAAAATTTTTTATGGTCAATTCATTCATGATTTTTTTTTTTTGTAAGAACAATTCATTTTTCAAAACTGATTTTTTTTGTAATGAAACTTTGCTATTTGTAAATCCCTTTGTAATTTTTTCAATGATTTTCAGATCGGGGCAAGTGTCCAAATTTTTTTTTTGAAATTTAACCAAAAAAAAATTAATCTACAAAATTTTATATGGCCAATTCTTTCACGATTTTTTTTCGGTAAGAACAATTCATTTCTCAAAACTGATTTTTTTTGTGATGAAACTTTGCTATTTGTAAATCACTTTCTAATTTTTTCAAGGATTTTCAGATGCGGGCAATTATCCAAATTTTTTTTTAGAAATTTAACCAAAAAAACATTAAACTACAAAATTTTTTTTGGCCAATTCTTTCACGATTTTTTTTTTGGTAAGAGCAATTCATTTCTACAAAATGATTTTGTTTGTGATGAAACTTTACTATTTGTAAATCACTTTCTAATTTTTTCAAGGATTTTCAGAGTAGAGCAAGGGTCCAAATTTTTTTTTTAAATTAACCAAAAAAAAAAACAAAAAAAATTATAAAACAATTAAAAAAAAATTTTATATGGCCAATTCTTTTATGTTTTCATAAACTACATGTCACAACACAGATTCAGGGAAAAAATTGTCATCCTACTTGTTTCCATTTAAAAACTGCAGCCAATTTTCAAATTTTCACAATTCGCTTTGAAGTACCACATTGCATCAAACTTTCTGCTATTATTACCAACAGAATGTATATAAAGCAATAAAAATTGGCAAAAGTTCATGAAATTAAGTATAATAGCAGTACACAAAATCTCAGTTCTCAACTAGGTAGTGGGTGACATGGCCTGGATGACTTGACGTGGAATAACCCGCAAGAGACCATCAGGGAGCTTTATCACTCTATGCCAGGTCGTGTGGCAGCTTGCATTCAGGGTAGAGGTGGGTCAACATCTTATTGAGCTCGTTACTTTGTAACTCTGTAACTCTGAAATAAATCAATCAATTTGTCTGAAAGTTTAATCATTTTCTATTCTGTACATAATCTTCCTCTCCACCAATTTTTGTCTCCATCGGACAACTCCTTCTAGGGGCGTCGTTTTTTTGGTAATGAGTGTATTTACATCCACAGATTCCACAGATATGATAGGCAACACAACGGTCCTCGAAGAACCAACAATAAGTGAAGTAATAATGTAATAACAAACAGGAAAAATAAAAAATCTATGGGCTTTGACAATTTAAATATAACAACAATAAAACAAAACAAAATGGTATTTTCTCATGTAATAACTACGATAATCAAAAACATTATATCAAAGGGAAAATACCCAATAGACTTAAAAATTGCTAAAATTATTCCAATATTTAAATACGATGACTATAATTATTATTTTTGACTCATAACGCCGAAAGGCATTTAAAACTCACCTTTGTATAATCTAAATACTGCGCTAACTTGTGAACGAAGTTTCCACGGCAAAAATGGTTTTAAGTTTCAAAATCAGCGTAAAAAATTGAGTAAGTATGCCAAATTTCATTAAAATCGGTGCAGTGGTAACAAAATTATTTGGTTTTGAACGTCAGTTAAAATTTCATGGAAACAACATGAAATGACAAAATGAACTAATATTTCATCCAATTTGAGTACCCTTGATTAAATGGTACCATTGAGAACCTTGGATCTATCTTAATAGCTTAATTATATCGAGTTAAAGACAGACAGACAGACAGACAGACAGACGAAATTATCAAATTATATAAGTTGATTTGCAATAAACTAAACTCCTTATTATATAATTTTTATCATATTAGAAACGTTCAATCAACAAAAATTAAAATTCTAATATACTATGCACTTATAGACTCAAATATAAATTACGCAAACGTCATTTGGGCAAACGCTAATAATACAAACGTCAATAAAATAAACAAAATACAGAAAAAAATCTTCAAACTCTTACTCTCACCAAAAATCTGGAATAATAAAGAAAAAGGAATAGAGCAGATAAAAAATATAAACTCCTCAATACATCACAAAAATTCTATTATAATCTAATGATCAACCATTTCTACAAAATCATAGATAATAATATAGACAAGCAACCAACAAATTACAATCTAAGAACAAGAAAAAAATTAACATTAGAGTACCCGTTCATTAACAATAAGTATGGTGAAAGAAATATAAATTATATATTAGAAAAGATATATAATGAGCTTGATCTAAAAACACTATCAAACAAAGACTGAATTTCCGCAGACAAAAAAGACATAAGAAATTGGATTGTAGAATCTACGAAAATTTAAGAAAATTAAAAAAAATAGAAGAAGCATTATAAGATCTATTTTATCATTTAAGTATATGTGTGTTTGCTCGTTATATATATACATTTCTTTTTGTTTGTTTCGTTTTTTAGTTATAGCATATGAAACAATTGTTTTACATGTATAAAGGTGACAGCAAACAGACTGCATCGTATGTGAATGTATTGTATGTATCTATTTGTTGAATGTTTATATATTTTTATGCTTATCTCATCTGTATAGTTATAAGTTGTTTGTAGTTTAGTATTTGTTTTAGATTTACATTCATTTGTAAAAAAGAACTCAAAAGAATGTAAAAGTCCACAATATCTATCAACAAAAGTTAATACGACAGAATAAAAAAAGAAAAAAACTAAAACAAAGTCAACACCAATTGGCGAAAACAAAATACAAAAAGTGTATACAGTAAAATATTTTATAAAGAAATTCAAAAATGTTTATATAAAAACAAATTATTTAATATTTATCATTGTAATAAAACAGCACCTGCTGATAGGAACTAATGGTTCCTAACAGGACCGAAATTGTCATCACTTTAAGGAAATAAAAAAAAGAACACATCCCGGCATAAGTAAATAATTAGAAAGGATTATCCGATTGGACCGGATCACTGCTTAATGAATGGACACATTTCTGACCTCTTAACTAAAATATTGTTCCAGGTCAAGGCTGAAAAATCTCGATTCATTGTTTAATGAACTATGTTTTAAATTTTGGAAAATAAGAATATATATAAGAGTTATTCTAATGAATATACCTTAGAATTATATTAATTAGTCATAATATTAATGCTTAATTAGTAATTTATGTTGTTTATAAAAATGAATTCTTATTTTCTCATATGATATTTTTTTAAATGTTCTATCTTTTGTTTTGTTTGTTTGAAATTGTTTATTGGAATTTGTCTCATCAGGAATAGACAAGCACTAAATTATCATAAACCATGATAAAGACCTGAATACATTGCAGTCGAAATATTGTGTATAAAAATACATATTATTATAGAATTGAAGGAATATTAGACGAAGGAAGTTGTAGCAAAATTTCTATGATATATATCTGACTTATGTGTAATATAAGGAGTAGTCTAATATTGAAATCCTATACTCTGAATGAAAAGTGTTGCTTCATTATTCTGTAACTCTTCTAAGTAGATGTCCGTTCTCCAGTCTGCTTAATAGAAAGTCCTTTAAAACATATCTTTCTCCGTGACTTCTACCAAGCAGAAAAATAACTCTTCATTCAGAGCAAAGAATCTCAGTTAAAATGTTAAAAACAAAAAAGAAGTAATATTTCTAATTAACATACCAATTTTAATGGATACACATTTTCCAGTTATGAAATCTTGTTTCTTAATCGTTACATTAACAACATCATCATTTGGTGGAGTTTTCAGTATTCCTATGCACTAAATATTACAGAAAATTGAAAAATAATGAGAAAATATAAGATATGCATTTCTGAGTGATGTCATGAAATTCCAATTTATTAACAATTAAAGAAATAATCTTTTAAACTAAAAAGAGAGGAGGAAAATAAATTATAGCTGGTGAAGAAAATATATACAAAACTTTTTCAAAAGTAAAATTTTTGAAATGGACAGAGAGAATTCCTTCTTTTGTTTGTTAACAGGCCACTAGATGTCAAACTTGGTTCATCACTTGCGTTCTATCCTTTAACCATTAGCATTATTCATGTTATATTAAAACTTTTTATAGCTTAATTCCTGGAAACCTACTACGCTCTTGAATCAGCTTAAGTCTTATTTCATTGTTGCTTTTCAACTACTTCATTATTACAGTATTATTAAAATACTGGTCTATTAAAAGATTTCTGGGATTAAGATTTCCTTTTGGAGAAAGTTTTAGATTTGCCTTGCCCATTCTATTGGAACACCATAATCTATATGGTCATTGATCATAAAAACTCTCGCAATTTTACTTCACGTTTTTCGTCTGTGTTTGTCTATTTGCCTGTTTATCTTTTTGTCCGTTTGTGTAACATTGTCATGAAATTCAAGCTTACTGTTATACGCTTACTTTTTTTTATTTAATCTCTCAGAAAAATCTGATTAAATGATTAATCTGAATCCTGTGATTGCAGAATTAAAGTGTATAATGTAATGTTACTATTAAAATAACTAGTTTCAAATAAGGAAAATGGTATT
>JAFIDM010000006.1:13097705-13119741 GCA_023159025.1 Thereuonema tuberculata
GGGGGGGGGGGGTGTTAAGGCGGGCGAGCGTCGGGCTAACCATTTGACCATCATCCGACCATTCTAGAATCGCTGAGAGCCTCTGGCGCAACCCAGGATCTGCATGGCTTGTTGTGATACAGTTAAACTTTTAATTAAATAAATACACCATACACTCCATATCTTATTAATATTATTTTGAATAAACGCAATATTTTAATTTAGAATATTTTAATTTTTCGCTTTAAGAAGGGATAACGATGCAATTTTCGTCCCGAACATTCGCGTAGTATTTGAATGAAACAATTTTTAATACTAAGATATGGAGTGTATAGTGTTTTAGTTTAAGGTAGTAATATGAAAAGGAAGGAATTGATAGAATACGGAACTTTCTAACTAAATAATTTATCTGCTCAGCTTCTTCTGAATTCCGCTATATATATATATAAAATAAAAATGTCAATGAATTCGAAGCTCGTGCATCTGTTTAAAAATTACTATTACATTTATTAAAAATAAAAACTATTTACATTTAAAAAACATTGTACCGGTTTCGGCCCAAGAGGAGCCTTCTTCTGCAATGAGGAATTACATTAAAAAATTTGAATTTATACAAACAACGACTATACAATAATTAATTTCAGCCAATGACGAAAGGGACCAGTCATCACTTCGCTTCATGATGTCACTGCTGGGTACGTATTCTTCTAACGTCACATTGGGTTATTCATGTCTGCCAACACCTCCTAGCGGGAAATGTGATCTGTTGATATCTTGTCTGTGTACATCTCAAGGATCGTCATTAAAACTAATAACTGTAAATAAACTTATATAAATGAAATTATTTGACACGCCAATTATTATACGATTCATCACAATTTACTATTTTTTTTTTCCTTCTTCTGGTTTAGTCTCCTGTTAGGACCGTTCATCCAATGTTAATGCTAACTGCTTTTTTTTTCTCTTTCTTAACGCCATATTCACGTATAGCGGGCACTGATAACTGTTTATTGTAGGCATTTTCCATTGTTATTATAAAATAGGATTCAATACATTTCCTTTGTAGATCATGTTGGCAAATTGCCAAAATTGTTGGATTGTTCACATGAATTCTATGTTGATGAGTGATACTATGCCTATAATACTGTTTATTTCTAGTCTTAATAGCTGTAACATGCTCTTCAGTACGATCCTGTAATTCACGTTGGGTCTCACCTATGTAAAAACAGGGGTGGTCCTTGCACTTGATAGTGTAAACAACTTCTTTAGTTATTTCTGCATTTTTGCTTTGAGCTTGCTGCATTATTCTAGATATTGTTCTGTTGGCAGGTGACGTCACAACGATATTAAAGCAGGAAATGTTTCATGATGATATGGAATAGAGGCATACTTCATAGTTGGGCGATGTTCTGTATCCTTAACATTATTGTAATACTTTAAAGTTGCTCTTTTTATGTGCCTTTTTATAACCTGGTTTAAACAAAATTTGTAGACCTTAAACAAAATTTGTAGACTGATGAACGATCTTAACAGGAGACTAAAACAGAAGAAGGAAAAAAAAAATTAGTAAATTGTGATGAATCATGTAATAATTGGCGTGTCAAATAATTTCATTTATATTAGTTTATTTACAGTTATTAGTTTTAATGACGATCCTTGAGATGTACATAGACGAGATATCAACAGATCACATTTCCCGCTAGGAGGTGTTGGCAGACATGAATAACCCAATGTGACGTTAGAAGAATACGTACCCAGCAGTGACATCATGAAGCGAAGTGATGACTGGTCCCTTTCGCCATTGGCTGAAATTAATTATTGTATAGTCGTTGTTTGTATAAATTCAAATTTTTTAATGTAATTCCTCATTGCAGAAGAAGGCTCCTCTTGGGCCGAAACCGGTACAATGTTTTTTAAATGTAAAAAGTTTTTATTTTTAATAAATGTACTAGTAATTTTTTAAACAGATGCACGAGCTTCGAATTCAATGACTTTTTAAGATATTCAGTGCAGTGAAAGTTTAGTACAGTTAACTATATACAACTGGAAAAAAAATTAAGGATCAAATAGCTAATAACAATTTCAATATGTATCATAATATATTCATTGAATTAATAAAAATATAGTGAAACAGTAGTATTGTTAACATAATAAATAAATAAGTTATGGAAAACTATTCACTTTTCAAAGTGAAAAACTAGTTTAAAAAAGAAAAAGTTTTGTCTGGTAAAAGTTTAAAAGTTTAATATGAACACGATTTCCTTTAAATATAAAAACAGTCAGTAAAATGTTAATCTTGGAAACGGTTTCGTGAGACTAGAACATTAGCGCACAAATAAAATATTGTGAGATGTCGGTCACTACGTCCTCACTATTCCAACGAAAGAAACATTTTATATTTGCTTGAAATGTTTTTAATCAACTTACTTATAACAACGCACAGAATGCAAATAAGGGGGGGGGGGGGATATCTAACTTTGTATGAACTCAAGCTGCTGGTGCAAAGCACCAACAGCTCCAAAGCTAAGCTTGTGTGCCGATTAGCTGTAGGTTAGGTAGGTTGAGGTATCATTCCCTTCAGCACGTTTATTATAAAAAAATTAAAAATTAGCTTACCTGCGTTACAATAGAAAACATTTTTTAAATTAACTAATGCAGTGCACTATTTTCACAAATGATGTGAGACTAGTGTACTCACGACAGTGCTAATGTGCACTAATCCAGCACCCCCTACATAAGAAGGCCCTGACACTAATTTCAAGGTCAGCCGTGACGTCATGAAAAGTCGTTCCACGCCAACTGGCAACCCCGTAGCTTCATTACCTGGTTTAACACGTGCTATGTTTAGAATACGCTGCTGATTTTTTTTTGTGATTTTTAGAATTATTTGATTTGATTTTGATTCGCCTCATAAATGTACTATGGCCACTTGTCGTGGCAATTACAAGAATGGGCCAAAAGTGGCAGTTTTCAGCTTTCCAAAAGACGAGGAATTACGAAAAACATGGTTTCAAGGTCTGAAGCGAAAGGATGATTTCCAACCAACAAAGCATTCTAAGATAAGCATTATTTATTTTATTGTTCTAATTCAAATTCGTTAAAATTGTTAGCAATAGTTTAACATGTAAGTATTAAAGAATAAATTTTGAGTACAATAAAGGGTGGAATTTTTAGAATATTGAAATAAGATGTCGAATATTTGAATAACAAATATATCGAAAAAAAAAAATAATTGAAAAATAATTGGAAGTTCACTATTATTCGAACATCAAGATGTTAGGTCATTTAAAACAGAGATTTTATTATAAAACATTCTTTACTAATATTGCTTTATTCATAAAATTTTTCGTTTTAAATAATTCCATAAAATATACTATAATAACAATTATTTGGAATTATTATAAATAGGCGATGTAAATTTAATTAGTTAGTTCTAATATTATCAACAATGTAGGAAATAAAATACATTGTGAAAAATAAAAATGAATTTAATATAAAGGTTAAGATAGCTTGATATACTGTGAATTTGAAAATTATATCATAAATTGTAACTTAATTTCCTAACTTGCTCTTGACTGAATATAAAAGAAAAAAAAAATAATCGAAGTATTATTAATAGGAAATGCTAATCTCATGTAGAAGATTTTAGCTACTTTATAATAATGCTAAACTATTTATAGTATTAATATATATTATTAAAGCACTAATTCAAAATTTGTTACTGTACAGGTATGTGAATTACACTTCCGACCCGATGAAATTCTACGTGACATAGAAATGTTTGATGAAAAATCAGGAAAACTTATCAGAGCCCCAATTTCATATCATCCTTTGAAAGAAGGTTCGGTTTCAAGTCAGTTTCCCGATGGTGCATATTACCTTTCATCTATATCAAGTTTAAGAGAATCTTCTAGAAAGAAAAGACTCCGTATGGAAATGGAAGCAATAGATAAGGCCATTGAAGCAAGTATTGCATCCAAAAAACAATATTATTTCAAAAGACAATTCAGGAGTCTTGATGAACCGAAGGTATGTCTACAAAAATGAATCTTTGACAAATTTCTGGACTGTCATCCATTCAACAACTAGTACAATATTTTGTAATATTACATCAGAACCAGTTCCTGAAATTCAGAAATCATTGCTAATTGATTCAGAATTAAATGTGTCTGTATTTATTAAAAAAGCTTCTTTGAATTCACTTGATGAATTTTCACTTCCTGCTAAAATTAATAATATAAATAACCTTTCAAGTTTATGAAATAAATTAGAATCTATGTCGTGCAGATCTGAAAATAATTACAATCTAAATAACTTGCATGCAATTAAAGATTTATTAACAGAACTAAAATGTTTAATTCCTGAAAAAGAATTTTTAATTGATTTTATTTCAGAACAATTATCGAATTTCAATGTCAATAAGTATAAACATTGCTATTCAGTTGAGTTGCTTATTTTTTGTAGTTTATTGTACTCAATATACTACATGCCTAAAAATTTTTGTAATTTCAGGAAAAATTCAATGATGATGATATTAATAATATTCAATCTTATTAATCATCATCCTCTTCACATATCACAAAATAAATGTAAAATTAAAAATAAATTTAAAATACATTTATTACAAAGGAATTTTCGAAGAGAATATTTCCTTCTCTTCTTCTGAAGCTACAATAATTTATATCAAATATGGGAAGTGAAATCATTTCATTGTAATAACTATCATTTTAACAATTCATCTCATCTATTCTTACCTTATTATTACGTCGAGTTTGTCTAATTAAATCTCTACCTAAGTTTTCAATATCATTATTAACTTCAACACCATTGTTTCTATTTATATTTCTATCTTTAAAATTTCGTATTTATAAACTTTCAACTGTTTTTCTCATTTTACTATCTTTCTCAATACATAAAATTTTAATTTCTTTATTAATGGAATGGGCTTTCCTGGAACAATGTCCTGCCATTTCTGATTTATCAAATAATTTGTTTCTAATGTAATATCCATGTTCCATATGTGATATGTGAAGATGATGATGATTAATAATATATCTAGAAGGAGTGACATAAAGAAGAAATACGGTATGTACATTTATAATATTCAATCTGATATGCCCTTATTGACATACATAGCTAATTATTGCTGTTACAGCACCATCAAAAAAAAAATGTGAAATATGTAAAGGTAATTTAACTATTAATAAAGAATTAATTGTGCATAATAGTGATGTTTATTCATGGATAAAAACTTTTGATAGAGGACTTCTTTATCCAAATCCAGATGTATTGTGTGCAATTGTTTTTAACTACGTTCTTGTTCAAAAATTAGTGTCTAAAGGGTTAGAAAATGAATTTTTATCCTATTGAAATCAACGCAATATTGTATGTTATTTCACATTAGAATTATTTAATGATAATTTCTTTTTTTTAGACTTGAGTGGTTGTTCAAAAGCGCATGAATCACAAGAAATTTTGAAAGTTATCATTCGTTCTTCTATTTTTAAATATCTATTGCAAGTTAAAAAATGATAAAATCACTATTCAAAACCTCACAATGTAAATTGAAGACATTGCAAAAATGTTAACTTTACCATTTCCTTGTTTTATACATATTATTTATTTTTGAAAATTTTGTATTTTTATGCATCTATGATTGTGATTTTTTCTTGTAATTATAATGTCTGTATGAACAGCAAATTTTAATATGTAATGGTAACTTTTATTTATTAGATATTAAAATTTAACTATTTTAACAAAAGTAATATTGACTTCTGTAATCATACAATAATCTACATTTCTGACAATGATGCAATTCAAAATTGTCAAATAAATGTAAAATAGTGTACTGTATTAGCAAAGCTTGTGTAAAATCCATTAAGTATGTTTTGGTTTTAGTTTTAAAATATGAAATTAGATAATCAGTTTTTACAAAACCTATTAACTAATTCCAGTCTTTGAATTCGTCTTTAATTTCCTATTTGTGATTTCGAAATGTATTCACATGTTTAAAATATCATTTTTTTTTTAAATAAAAAAAAAAGATCCAAGTTTTCAAAATGTGCATTTTGATAATTATTTAAGTGTTTGTTTTCATTTCGAAGTTACTTTTGTTTAGAGATCTAAATATTTTTTTTTCTGAAAATTGATAAAAAAAATTTAATCTAATTTTTTTATAAATTGAAAAATAATTTTATCATTTTAATAATTCAAATTATCAGATTTAACGACATAATTTAAAAGAGAAAAAAACTCGGATGTGAATTGCAGAAAAAGAAAATAAATTCCCTTCAAGAATCGATTGGTAGGACGACAACTCGTGACGTCACAGATCAGTGTCAAGGCTTTCTTATGTAGGGGGTGCTGGCATATCTGCACTCCTACTATGCCAAACTACTCGCTCACGAAGTTTAGTCCAGTCATCATAGGTGTAAATAGGGTAAGGTAAATTCACAGAAATGCTGACGACGATTGCAAAGAAAGCGTCCACTGCAGCCCTCTGGATTCAATACTTCCGTATGTTTACCCTGATGAAAGACTTCATTAAAGCTGAACGGATAGGTGATTGGAAACTTCATCTCGAATATGTCAAAAGAAATGATACCCTTCTTTCATGCAGCAGGTCATTTAAATTATACTGAAAGTGCGCATTTCTACTACCAAGACATGATCAACCTTCAAGACCAAATGAACTCTCGGGAATTTCACAAGTTCACGAAACAAGGCTACTTCACTATTCGTCGAAGTGAAAAATTCTGGTCTGCAATTTGGTCTGACATGAGTATTGAGCAGATATTAATGAGGCAATGAAAAGTTATGGAGGGCTGACGCGTGGTCTTGGGGTCAGTGACAGTGTGCTTTCTAGGTGGACTTTGGATATGTTGTGCCTCAATACATCTGCGAACAAGTAGAGATGTTCATTGAGATAATTGCAGGCACTGCTGAACAACATGTAGATATGAGGCTTTCGCGTGTCACTAGGGATAATGGACATGGAGAAGGTGCGGGGCTTGTTTGCAGAACTCCCACCATTCCTTGAGAATAAGGAGATAGTGTCTTTAAGCACAGGTGAATTCAGTCATGAAGATATGAACTGTCACACTGCGCAGGAAATTGGTGTCATCTGCATGAAGAAAATTGAGGGACAAACGTTTGAAAATGTGAAGCTAATGAAAGCATAATGAAAGAATAATGTGATAACCCTTGCATCCATTTCCTGTTCGTTGAAAATTGCAGACAAGAAAGTTACAGTCAATCCACTGACACTGTTCAAGCGAGTTTGCATTGCTAAGCAGTCTGACGAAGACCTCAAGGAATTGTTCACGTATAAACTTGCACCCTTCCCAAAGTCGCTCTTTACTGAGGAAGGAATGCATAAGGGAACCAAGTCAGCCTTGTAGGATCAGTATTCACTTCTAGGCAAGGAGCAGCAAACTTTGGCTGCAGAAAATATACGTTAGTTGATATGGGGTTCCTACTCCATAAGACCACAACACTCATGGTCCAGTCAGCGTGCCAGACTTATGTGGACTATGTGCAAAAACCCTTTGGGTGCAATACCACAGTAGTATTTGATGGCTATCCTAACGACGCCTCCAATCAAAGCAAAACAGCCGTAGAAAGATCTGCACTCGTCCACCACATTTGGTTTTTTCAGCAACAACTGCAGTGACAATGGCTCAAGAGACGTTTTTATCAAACGACACCAACAAAAGAAATTTTATCACAATGATGATGTCAGAAATGACAGCGAACGGGATTGAGGGGAACAGGCTACTGAAGATGCAGACGTGATAATTCTACCCATAGCAATATCGAAGGCAGCTGAATATGACAGTGGTATCATCGCAGTTGAAGATGTAGATCTCCTCGTGTTACTGACAGCCCTAGCCTCTACTTCCAACAAAAACATCTATTTCGAGAAGAATGGGAGAGGCAATGCTCTATCATTGTTATAATCAGCAGCTTCATGCAAGATCGACACACAAGATATTCTCTTTCTGCATGCAGTCAGTGGGTGTGACACCATGTCAACCTCCTTCGGACAAGGAAGAAGAAGGTTTGCAGAATTTACGAGAAGAACACTAGCAGCTGTGTTCAGTCTCGTAACAGAATTTACGAGAAGAACCTAGCAGCTATGTTCAAAGACCCAGAAGCCAGCCCTCCCTGATTTCCAAGGCAGGCCAGAAGTTTCTGGTGTCATTGTATGGGGGAAACATGGAAACAAATTCTCTAGACAACCTCCGATACCAACTTTTTACTATGTCGGTCGCCAAACCTAAATTCCAATTGGCCAGACTGCCACCTACCAAAGACGCGGCCACCCACCATGTTTTTCGAACCTATCTCCAGGTCCAGACATGACTCGGTAACGACATTGTACCGTCAGTTTGGGGGTGGTCGCTGACGAGACGAGGGATTGTCCCCATCAGGACCACAGGTAATGCAGTCCCAGACAACATACTTAACATCATCTCTTGTAAATACAAGAAAGGGTGTAGCATTGTGGCCTGCAGCTGCACGAAAGCAGAACTGCGGTGCTCCACTCTTTGCAAGAACTTCTTGGGGCATACTTGCAAAAATTCGACAGAGCCTGATCTCCAGGCGGAAGTTGCAGAAGGAGAGGGTGATGGACACAGTGCTTGACGATGAAGAAGAGCGAAAAGAAGAGGAAACTCCATGTCCCAAACGCCTAAAATATTTAATTTACTTTGTTTTAATGCTTCATGTTTTGTTGTAAGAATTTACTGTACACATTAGACAATAAGAATCATTACAATAAACTACATACAAAAATCCCTAAACTTAAAGACGAATTGGGTAACTCTTTCAAACCTTACATGTTCAGTCTATAGTTTGAACATCCTACACAGGAGGAGGTAGTGGTGATTGAGGGGGGGACGATTGAACGTTTGAGACGTTCTCCCTTCACTTGACTCTGCTTCACTACTTAAACTCGTTCCCAGTCTCCTTGTGGCTCCTAAGTAAACCATGTATTTGCTCTATTTCATTTTTTTTATTTCCTTTCTCATTAATGCAGTCTTTAATGTGAATTGAAAAAAAAATCATAATGAAGTTAAGCAATACTGATCAATGGGTTTTTATTAATATTAAAAATAATACTATTAAAAATTATTCACTAATATAAAACCTTCATATTATATTCATGCATAGTTGTAACTGATTAAGATATCAATTTCTCATTTAAATTTTTTATAAGTCTTATATTGGTTTAATATTCAGTTGAAATTTCTGATCCTTCTTTGATTTTTGTAATATCACTAACGAAAGTTAAAAGAAGAAGACAAATTTCTGGGTAAATAATTAAGAAAAGAAAAGAGTGTTAAGTTGGACTGTTGTTGTAACCAATTCAAGTCGATGAGAACTGTATCTCTGACAGCCTCTGAACTTAAATTAAAAAGGGAGTGGGAAAAAGTACGAGGCAAAAAAAATCTAGAAAGAAAATACATCAATGAAAAGTTTTTTAGAGTTATTGATTTGTCATTAATATAGGTTTTGATGTGAATAAAAGAAAAAACTCATTATGAATTATGATATTCATAATATGCAGAATTAATAATTAATATTAAACCAGACTGTTGTGGCGTGAATGAATAGTTATTAACATGTCATTTATGCTTCAAGGCCGCACCCCATGTTCGAGATATTTGGCGTTGATTTTGTATCCCGCTAACAACTCCCTAACGGAAGATCGAATAGAAAAAAGGACTTCATCAAAGGATTCAGAGGCCCAAAGAACATAGGAAATAGGGTATGTTCGAGATGTTTGGCATTGTTTTCAGTGGATTTCCGCTATTAGCTTAAATGTCAGAAACTCAACAATCTCATTTCAGTTGTCAGCTTTAGCTTGATTGGTATGTTTTCGGACTCATATGCTGAAGGTTGTTGTTCCAATTCGTATATCGGCAGTTATTTTTTCTCTAAATCTTTCTTTCTTAATGTCCGCGTAGTTTTTTTTTGTTTTGTTTTCGTTATTTTCCTAACTTAAGTTATTTTTTTACTAGTTTTTTTTTATATATTTATATTTATTTATAGGCTTTTAGAGAGTCCTCATAATATGTACAATTTTATAAATACAATTTTATCGGAAGCAATCAGATCGTAGTCGGCACAACAATCGCAACAATCACAGTAAAGGCAACAATCCCGTCTTTTGCATTCGCAAAAATCACATTTATAATAATAAGGAAATTAAAACAATACCAGTTTTCATGGATTGTAGCAGCCCATTATTAGCAAACTATTCCTTGGGGGGGTTCAGGGAATGGTCCTACAGGTCTGATTTTTTAGACGTTACCTACTTTTGGGTGCTGAACACAATGGTGAAGGTTTCATTCTAATATCTCTAACCGTTTGGCCACTACAGAGTGCGACATCCAGCACAAAAACAACACCTTTAGCGGCTCCCTTTTTTTTTACAGGCAAGCTGTACAAAAGGGCTGTTAATAATTATAAAATTCAGTATAATCCTGAGGGCGCAAATCCCAAGAGGTTTTGAGGAAGATGACAAGAATTCATCTATAATTCTTTTGATATTGCTTATGTGTTTAAAAGGAGGTTCTTCAAGAAAAGAAACAAGATAAAAAAATTGAAACGAACAAATGTTCCGAAAAGTTGTTATATGAAAACCATATCTATAAATTGACCTGCTTTGAAGAGGTACCGGAAATTTTAAAACATTGAATTACATTTCTTACTTTACGTTTCATAGCCAACTGATTTCTGTAATGTGAACATTATGATAACAAAATATAAGACTAAGACATTAATCAATTACATTTTAATTTCCTATGCCATAATTTTTTTTTTGCTTTTTTTAATTTGTTATTTTGTCTGAGAAATTCGTATAATGATTTAGAAACATTTCTTGGTTAGAAGGTTAAAAAAAAAAACAATAAGTAAACCAACATGATTATAAGAGCGAAATGGGTTTATTCTATAAAATTACCTGCCAATCTTGCCAAAATTTTTACATAGGAGAGACCAAAAGAATCTTAGCGGAGCATGTATCAGAACACCGTAGGGCCTTAAAAAATAAAAACAAAGCCATCTCAGACGTAGCACTGTATAATGATGAGCCACGTTATGGACACAAATGTCCAGATTTTATATAAAGAAACACAATTAGGTTTAAGGAAAATATTGGAAAGTTGTGTTATAAAAAACTCTAAAGAAAAAAATTTCAATAGATATAAAGGAGCTTTAGTAGACTTTAATACCGTTGTACTTATTAGAGATTATTTACAATTTAATACCCAAAAAACAGCCAATATTAAAGAATTAAATTTGGAAAAATTATGGATAACAATTAATAAGTCATAATTGTAAACAACAATTAAATTTGTTGTATCACCATGGTTTTTTTTATTCTTAAATCGTTTTGAGATGTTTAAGCAGATTGTAACAACAATTAAATTTGTTAATAGTTCATGTTTTTAACCAATTGCTGCCAAGCTTATTCTTAATTCTATTTGTGACATGTTTATATTATTGACTTGAAAAAAGGAATATGTACAGTTCCTGAAAATTTGTCTCCCTTATTAGTATTTTAATAAATATTTAAATACTAATGTTATGTATAGAAGAGTGTGTTTCTATCTAATATTTTTGATATGGAAAGGAAGAAGATTGTTGAAGAATAATTGTTTTCATTTACACAAATTTCAAAGTCTAGCATCCGTTCTCTATTATTTGAACTCAATTCTAGTCTCTTAGTTTTAGAGAAATTGATAATTAACTTTTTAAAATCTGAAGTTTTGAAAAACACAATAAAGGATAGAATATCGAGTCTCCATTTAACAGAAGGCTGAGTCTCTTGAATTGAATCATTATTATTTTTCATTAGTAAATAGTCATTGTAATTTATGAAATAACTTTCTTAACCTATAACATTAGCACAGAGAGTTACTTTTCACAGAGAGTAATTTCCAGGTGCTGTACTTTTTTTTTTTTTAATTTTTTCGACATTTCAAAAATTTTAAACAGATGATCCTAATTGTCGCAACCGTATCCAGTAAAAACAAATTATTCGACACGACGTTATGAAGCGATGAAGGTACAATTAAAATTGTTATAAAAATTCATAATCATGAATCTAAAATTCTTATCTGTCGAGCTGTGCCTCTATTATTGTCATTGATTATTTCCATTGATTATTTTCATTGATTTATGTAGTCAATGTTTGATTACGTATTATGAACTTGGCAAGATCATTCTGACATGTTTCGAGAACATGGTCGCCATTTTGAAAAGCGTTAGCAAATCATTATTTTCTTAATGTCTTGTGGTTCGCAGTCCTACTATTTTGTTTATTTCTGCTAATGGAAGACAAAGATGCATTGATGTGAAGTGAAACAAAAAAAATATTATATTCAGCGTTTGATGACTATCAACAGGGAACTATGTATTTCCTCATGCAAACGCTAATGACTTTATATAAATTATTACTACATTCGGGAATGATATCATCGCTTGAATCATCTTCTCTTCTCTTTTCTTTCGTAAAGATTAATGGAAAGGATTATGATGATGGCTTTGTTTAATTCGTTAAAGTATTTTGTATATCATTTTTATAGCCTTTGCAATGATAATAAATGAAATTAATGGAAAATAAATATAACAGGAAATTCAACAAAAAACCAGAAAGAACTCATTACTACTTTTGCACTAAGGTAACAAACACAACAGAAACTAGTCTTCTAGTTAGATAAGTCGAAAAGAATTCCTGAAGACGTTTTATCCTTCAAATACAACAGATTGGGAAAATGTTTTTTTTTTTCTTGTTCATCTAAACGTATTTTTTGGTTTGATCCTACATAAACAGGTAAGTGCTTTCTAAAATATATTTCAGGATACGTTTAAGAGCGGGGAAAATTGAAGGGTGGAAGGGTATGGAGGCATACTATTTTCTATTTTGAGAATCCTTAGGTAAAGGGTTATAAATGTTGTGGAGGGAAAGGGCTATGTTCTGGGAAATGAACATAGCCTTTACCTAAGGATTCCCAGAATAGAAAATACTTTGCCTCCATACCCTTCCACCCCTCAATCTTCCCCGCTCTTGAACGTATCCTGAAATCCCACAACATCATCCTCACCTCCCCCATCACTCCTTCTCTTAACAGGTTCTTGAGAGACTCCTCGTCACGCTCTTTTCAGAAGGTACCCAAAGGGGTGGTCTACGCAATTCAATGCAGGGGCCACCCCTGTAAATACATCGGTGAAACACGGCAGGAATTGAAAGCGCGCATGGGGCAACACTCCTATGCCATTAAAAACAGTGACTACAATTATCTTATCTTAAGTGTAGGCCACAATAAAGCTCTGAACCATTCCACAAACACGGATCAACCCCAAATCATCTGCTATGAGAAGCACACTTTCAAAAAGAAATGCAAAGAAACCTTCCATATCCTTACGGACAAAGATTGCTACAATGACAATTTGTCTGTAGTAACCATCCCCCAATATGGCTTCCATAAGTAACCAGCCCCTCTTTGATTTCACCCGTCTCTTCCTCTCGGCACTCCCTTTTTGCTTTTTCTTTGATAAACTTTCCCCTTGGCTCTTCATATAAGCTTCTTCATTGGCAAAATCGCGTTCACTTCAACTCTTCTTTCTGGTCATTTATTTTCTCGATTAAAACCTTTACGACCTTCCATATCCTTACGGACACATATTGCTACAATGACAATTTGTCTGTAGTAACCATCCCCCAATACGGCTTCCATAAGTAACCAGCCCCTCTTTGCTTTCATCCGTCCCTTCCTCTCGGCACTCCCTTTATGCTTTTTCATTGATAAACTTTCCTCTCGGCTCTTAATATACTCTTCTTCATTGGCAAAATGGCGTCCACTTCAATTAATTCTTCTTTCTGGTCATTTATTTTCTCGATTAAAACCTTTACGCATGAACAGCCACTTCCCCCCACCTCACCTTGAAAAATCTACGCAATCTTTCATTCATCTTTGAGTTTACAGCTTCTTCCCTTACACGCCCGGCCCGAAGCGGTGACATAAGGAAGCAGCGACCTCTTCCCCCCCGGAAAGGAAAATGGAACTGACCCCGGCACACGTGACCCAATTGTTCTCCCGCGACTCACAATGTTGTTTTTAATTTTTAAATTTGTAACCGTCCACTTGAGGAAAAAAGTTTATAAATTTTAGTTCTATTATTGAAAGTGTGGTGGCCTCGATTTCATTCGATTAATTTAGAAGACACACACGTTAAAATTAATACTTAGTAATGAGTTCTGTCTGGCTTTTTGTTGAATTTCCTGTTATATTTATTACCCATCAATTTCATTTATGTATCATTGCAAAGGCTATTAAGAAGATATTAAAATATTTTAACGAATTAAACAAAGCCATCATCATAATCTTTTCCTTGTGCAGATCCACTACCTGCAAATAAAAAAGTACAGTAATCTTTACGGCAGAAAAAAGAAGAGAAGATGATCAAGCGATGATATCATTACCGAATGTAGTAATAATTTATATAGTCATTAGCGTTTGCATGAGGAAATATATAGTTACCTGTTGATAGTCATCAAACGCTGAGTATAGTAAATTTTTTGTTTCACTTCACATCAATGCATTTTTGTTTTCCATTAGCAGAAATGAACAAACTGCGAACCACAAGACATTCAAAAAATAATGATGTACTAACGCTTTTCAAAATGGCGACAATGTTCTAGAAACATGTCAGAATAATCTTGCCAAGTTCATAATACGTAATCAAACGTTGACTGCATAAATCAATGAAAATAATCAATGAAAATAATAGAGGCACGGCTCGACAAGTAGAATTTTCGATTCATGATTTTTATAATAATTTTAATTGTATCTTCATCGCTTCATAACGTTGTGTCGAATAATTTGTTTTTACTCGATACGGTTGCGACAATTAGGATCATCTGTTCAAAATTTTTGAAATGTCGAAAAAAATTATAAAAAAAAAGTATAGCACCTGGAAATTCGGTAACTCTCTGTGCTAATGTTATAGGTTAAGAAAGTTATTTCATGGATTACAATGACTATTCACTAATGAAAAATAATAATGATTCAATTCAAGGGACTCAGCCTTCTGTTAAATGGAGACTCGATATTCTATCTTTTAGTGTGTCCTTTATTGTGTTTTTCAAAACTTCAGATTTTTAATAAACTCGCGTGCAACTAAATCGACTCACCCCTTCAGAGCGCACAAAAAGGCAAATTTTTTTTAAATGGCTAAACCGATTTTCAAAAAACACTTTTTTTTTTGAAAGCCTAATGTTTTTACTTTACAATGGCACCATTATCATTAAAATCTGTACAATATTTTGTTTTATAATGCATTTTGAATGAAAACGCAAGCAAAATGGATGCTCAGGAAAAAAATTGTGGATACTAAAACTTAAATTACAACAAAAAATTCAAGCAAAACAAGTAAACTTTTATTAATCAATACTTGGTATTGCCTCCCGTTGCCTGTACGACGGCTTGCATGCTGTTCCTCATAGACCCTATTAAGGTTTTGACAAAGTCTTGGGGGATCCCATTCCACTCCTCCTCCAGCGCAATCTTGAGCTCGTTGATATTAGACGGTGCCGGATTTCTGGCTAGGACCCTCCGTTTGAGCTCGTCCCACAAATGCTCAATCGGATTCATGTCGGGACTGAGAGCTGGCCACTCCATCGTCTCGAAACCAACCCCCTCCATGAATTGCCGAGTGGTATGTGCTGAATGACACCGTGCTTGTCATGCACCAACATGAAGTCTTCCCCGATTTATCCTGCGTAGGGCACAACATGATCCAGGAGAATGTCCTCAATGTACCGTCGAGCAGTCAGACCCCCCCCCCCCCCTCCGGCCTCCATCAGGTATGACATCAAGATCTGTTTTTCCCTCAAGGGATATGCCAGTCCACATAATGCAGGAACCGCCGCCGTACGAGACTGTTTCAGCAAAACAGCACTGTGAAAATCGCTCTCCTGGACGCCGGTAGACCCGGCCTCTCCTATCATTACCATGGAAATGCATTCTGCTCTCATCAGTGAATAGGATGGACCGCCATTGCTCGATGCTCCAACTGAGGTGTTCCCGAGCAAATTCGAGTCGTGCTGTGCGGTCACTTCTGGGCCTCTAGCGGGCCGTCTTGGAGTGAGGTTGGCTTCCTTCAAGCGTCTTCTGACTGTCCATTGACTAACAGCTACTCCACGAACTTGTCTCAGCTCCTGTTGCAGATCGGCGCTCGTGAGATGGCGATTTCACAGTGAAGTTGAAACGAAAAAGCGATCGTCCCTCTCAGATGTGCATCGGCGCCGTCCAGTATGTGGTCTCCGAGTGTAGGTACCAGTTTCCTGAAACCTTCTGAATACTCTTGAGACAGCAGATTGGCTCAAGTTTAGTTGACGAGCGACTTCTAGTTGACTGTGACCTGCTTGCAACAAAGCAACAACTTGTATCCATGGGTTTGTGAAAACAATGAATTAAACTTGCAGAGATGTGTACAAATCAACGTCTGATAAGCGACTGATAAGAAACATCAGCCCACGTGGATTTTATGGGGGAGTGCGGCGCGCAACTCGTGGTTTCCATTCTGACTGCATTTTGCTACGCTTACGTTCATATCACATTTATTTGGAAAATATTGTACAAAATTTTAATTATAATGGTGTCATTGTAAAGTAAAAACATTAAGCTTTAAAAAAAAAATGCTTTTTGAAAGTCGGTTAAGCCATTTAAAAAACATACGCCTTTTTGTGCGCTCTGAAGGGGTGAGTCGATTTAGTTGAATGGAAGTGTAGTTAATTATCAATTTCTCAAAACTAAGAGACTAGAATTGACTTCAAATAATGTTTGTGAAGAGAACGGATGATAGAATTTGAAATTTGTGAAGAGGAAACAATAATTTTTTTTTTTTAACTTTCTAATCAAGAAAGTTTATAAATCATTACACGAATTTCTCAGACAAAAAAAAAATTAAAAAAAAAGAAAAAAAAAAAAAAAAATATGGCGTAGGAAATTATTACAGAATGTAATTGATTAATGTCTTTGGCTTATATTTTGTTATCAAAATGTTCACATTACAGAAATCAGTTGGCGATGAAACGTAAAGTAAGAAATCTAATTGAATGTTTTAAAATTTCCGGTACCTCTTCAAAGCAGGTCAATTTGTAGATATGGCTTTCATATAACAACTTTTCGGAACATTTGTTCGTTTCAATTTTTTTGTCTTGTTTCTTTTCTTAAAGAACCTCCTATTAAACACATAAGCAATATCAAAAGAATTATTGAAGAATTCTTGTCATCTTCCTCAAAACCTCTTGGGATTTGCATCCTCAGGATTATACTGGATGTTATTATTAGCGGCCCCTTTTGTATAGCTTGTCTGTAAAAAATAGTGAATCGCTATTGGTGTTGTTTTTGTGCTGGATGTCACACTCTGTAGTGGCCAAACGGTTAGAGATATTAGAATGAAACCTTCACCATTGTGTTTAGCATCCAAAAGTAGGTAACGTCTAAAAAATCAGACCTGTAGGACCACTCCCTGAACCCCCCAAGGAATAGTTTGCTAATAATGGGTTGCTACAATCCGTGAAAACTGGTATTGTTTTAATTTCTTTATTATTATAAATGTGATTTTTGCGAATGCAAAAGGCGGGATTGTTGCGTTTACTGTGATAGTTGTGATTGTTGTGCCTACTACGATCTGATTGCTTCCGATAAAATTGTATTTATAAAATTGTATATATTATGGGGACTCTCTAAAAGCATTAATTACCTTGTGTATTATTAAAATTATAATTATTTCACATTCTTATTTGGATTTGATAATTTTAGTTTGATTTTTAGTTTGAAGATATAATTAAATATATATACAATTGTAACAATTTTTGTGAAAGAAAATATTGTATCCGCTGAATTCATGGCTTTCAATTTTGTTGTTATATATTGAGGACTATATATAATTTGGGGCTGAAGGATTACATAATTCAGAAACTTACGTTTATATTATATATTTTTAAAATTCTAACTATTTCACACATTTCTAACTATTGCATTGAGATAATTTTAGATTGAACACGCAGGTAAACATAGGCAGTATTTTAACAATTTTTTTGAATGAAAATACTATATCTTCCGAATTCAAGGCTAACAAAACAAAATTCTAACAAAACATACGTTCAAAACCAAATAATTTTGTTACCAATGCATCCATTTTAATGAAATTTTGCATACTTACTCAGTTGTTTACGCTGATTTCGAAACTCAAAACCATTTATGCCGTAGAAGCTTGTTCACAAGTTAGCACAGTATTTAGATAACATTTACTTTATATTTGATAGTTGATAATAAAGTGATTTTTCAGATTTTTTTATGCCTGTCGTCCGACAGGCTTTGCTGCTAGTTATTCAATATTATTCTCTAATCCTAAGACCAGAATGGAATAATTGAAATCCGAAAAATAGCACCATTGATAGATTGGGGGAGTAGTCCTATAGTTTAGGCGCTGGACTGGCTTAAAGATTGGAGGAGCCTCACCCTGGTCGGAAATTTTTCTTTGTCTCCTCCAGATAGACCCAAGGGCTCAGTCAGCCCTCTGTCAAATAGGTGATTATAATTTCTTATTTGGGAGGTTAAATGTGAGCGAGCTTCAGGTTGACCGTCCGATGTCAAATAGTCCCGTTGGTCAAGAATACTCGGGAGCCAAAACATCTCCCTAACTGCAAGGCCAGTTGTAGTACTGGTTATCCTACACTCATGTTTGTGGTAATTTGTGATTAATCGGGGTGTTTATTTAGTGCTAATTCAGGAACTGGGGTCTAAAAACCAATAGATAGGTCAAAGAACATTAAAATACCAGGGATGATTTAATCCTCTTAACGCCTCCCTAGGAGCAGTGTCAGAGTTAACAATCGTATGACTAAAAGAACCTCAAACATATAGTTAAAATAAACACGTCTGTCTTCTGTTGCAGTTGCTAAGAGAACTCACACACACACTGATTTGTTCCTTTCACAACAGAGCTAGTCATCGGCTCCGTCAACAATAGCACAAGTGAACGATGCATGCTGCATTTTCCTTTTGTTTACCGTTCACACACTGTTGATAGTCACCGGCAATTACACTGTTAAACTTTCTCCGGCGAGATAACCCTAATTCACTATTTTACAATTATTTGCGCAGAATTAACTTATTTGGGGAATAAAGGTAAGAACCTAAAATCTGAAATGCACTTAACACGGTGACACTAATTTTCTTTAACACAATTCACCACAAAATTGCAACTCCATGAAGAAATGATCAGAAAATTTATTACACACACTACTAATAGTCATGGAAACAAACGATTAAAGTTTCAGAGCTAATGCAAAAACAGTACTTGCAAAAAATCAGTATGGTGCAATGCCTCCACGTGCTGCAATAAGAGCTGCTAAACGACATGGCATCTATTCAAACAGGTCTTGGATGTGTTTCTGGGATAACTCCTGCCAGGCTGCTTCTGTCTACAGTTTATCGGTGTTGGGTGCTGAATGATAATGACGGGTTAGTTGCCGAGTGACCATATACCCGACATTTACAATAGATGACATATCGGACGAACATTCAGGCCAGGGAAGTGCTCACACTCGAGACGAAGCTGAACTGTACGTAACTGCCTTGTTGAGGAAGTGTCTACCATCTCGTGGTGTCGTCACATTTTGTGGCCCACTTACGGATTTTCGACTCGTCCTGCTCTCGTCAGTCCATTGCTATCACACTCTCATCGCTTTCGTGGCATTACAGCGCGTACGAATAGCAATTTCGCGGTATGAAAATCCTTCTTAACGCAAGCCGATCATTCGGTCCAGTTTAAATTCCGTAGCTTGCTTATAAGGCACCCTTTGACGTCGATGAGACATCAAAGCTTAGAGACTCCAGTAGGCACGTGTACAGTTCACTTACGATGAAAAACTACTTGTCTGGGTCCACCACAGTCCTTTACTTCTACACTCTTGAACAGTGCAGAGTTCAGAGGGTGCTGTTGAGTCTAGGCTTGCGCAATCATTCCCAAATTTAATAGTTTGCAAATGATACCCTGCTTTATATTTCCTGTACGTTTCACTTCATTTGCAAGTTTCCTTCCTCATGTTGCATTTTTCACAAGCATGAGTCTATTAATCATATAGACGGAACAAGTAACAGAAAAGAAGAAGAAAGGTGATAGACACAAGAAAGAAAAGGAAAGATTTCTCTGTCCCGAAAATCTTTCAACTTAGTTTGAACTAGTCGGCTACCCGTCGCTTCGCTCCGGAAGCCTCGCTTATGTAACGGAAAACAACTTTTTATTTATTAAAACACACACACACACACACACACACACACACACACACACAAATTACATCAAGGAAACTAAAACTAAAATTAAAATTTTCTTTTTAATTTAATTTTTGATGTCTATATTCTCTCAATCTACAATTGCATTTAGAACCAGAGTGTAAATCATATATCTATGATATATTTTTATTTTTTATAGAGATTAGAATGTAGGCCTCGGGGTCTAATAGCTAAAACATCAAACTTCTGAGCAGTATTCTACCTAATTGAAATAGTGCATCTTTCTTTCTTGACTCACATTTTTTTTATTCCTATTGATACTTTTCAATGGTTTTCGAGTTAGAAATAGTGATGGTATTTGAGTTTCAAATAGTGATTTTTCAGTATTCTACCTAATAGAAATAGTGCTTCTTTCTTTCTTGACTCTTTTTTTTTATTTCTATTGATACTTTTCAGTGGTTTTTGGATTCACAATTAGTGATTGTTTTTGAGTAACAAACAGTGATTTTTCAGTATTCTACCTAATAGAAATAGTGATTCTTTTTTTTTTCTTTTCTTTTTTATACAATTGAAATTGATACTTTTCAGTGGTTTTGAGTTACAAATAGTGAAAATTATCTACTAATCTAGGCCATCAGATTGTTCGATATAGATATTTGAAGAAGAGATGTTCAGATGGACGTTGATTGATATAGATGATAAATGAAGATCATAGCTTGTATACGAAATTCTTCGCGACAAATTCATTGTGGCTATTCTTTAGAGTGAAGATAACCATATTCTGTTGAATTGTGACTCAAAGACATAAAGTTGTACGTGAGTGAAGATAACGTTTTCCAAATATATGGCAACTTTATTTAGAGTTTGCCCTTGAGCTTTATTGATAAACATCGCATAAGAAGGTCTGATCGGAAATTGTTTTCTTGTGAAAGTGAATGGAAGTAGATTATCGCATGGTTGCATAGACATCCTATGGATGAAAACAGAATCTCCGTTGTGAGTTCCTGTTATAATTTCGGTTTCTCAGAGATCATTATCGAATGAACGGCATTTAAGTTGAGTTCCATTGCAGTATGCAAACTTGGGATTGATGTTTCGCAACAATATTATTGGAGATCCACTCTTCAATGACAAACGATGTTGAGGAATACCGCTGAGATTCAATTCATTCAGATATTCGAACAGATAGAGATGTTCGTGTGCTGGATTATCAGAAGTATCAATTTTATTTGCACTTGTATGCCCTGTAGTCTCTCCTTGTATTCTTAGACTTATCATTCGATTGATGTTATCGACACTCTCGTTCATCTTGGTTGAAGAGCAGCAAATTTATCGTTAGTTTTTTGACTTTGATTTGATCCTAGCTTTTTGAGTTACAAATAGTGATTTTTCAGTAATCTATCTAATAGAAATAGTGCTTCTTTCTTTCTTGACTCTCTTTTTCTTTCCAATTGATACTTTTGAGTGGTGCTTGAGTTACAAATAATGATGGTTTTTGAGTTACAAATAAAGATTTTTCAGTATTCTAGTTAATAGAAATACTGCTTCTTTCTTTCTTGACTCTTTTTTTCATTCCAATTGATACTTTTCAGTGGTTTTTAAATTACAAATAGTGATTTCTCAGTATTCTACCTAATGAAGTACTGCTTCTTTCTTTTTTGACTTTCTTTTTTATTACACTTGTTACTTTTCAGTCAAAGTCAGTTCAGTTTTGACAGATAAGTCAAAAAAACAATTTG
>JAFIDM010000006.1:13119751-13137051 GCA_023159025.1 Thereuonema tuberculata
CAGGTTCGATTCCTGTCGCGGATGTTTCATCGTAAAAATTATTTCTACTTTCCATTCTCACAGAAAATTGCGCCAGACACACAGACAGACAGACAGAGAAGTAAAAGATTTTAGTAATATAGATTGTTACTTTTTAGTCAAAGTCAGTTCAGTTTTGACAGATAAGTCAAAAAAACAATTTGAAGACAGTTGTAGTTCCCACGGCCTAATGGATAAGGCGTCTGACCTCAGATCAGAAGGTTGCAGGTTCGATTCCTGTCGCGGATGTTTCATCGTAAAAATTATTTCTATTTTCCATTCTCACAGAAAATTGCGCCGGACAGACAGACACACAGACAGACAGACAGAGAAATAAAAGATTTTAGTAATATAGAATTGTTGTGATTTTGAAAAGATAGCGTACATGTAGGCTTCCTAGATGAAGCTCAAGAAGATGAAAATGGCTAAAGCTATTAAATACTTAATTTAACCTTGTAGACTATGGAATTGTTTGTTAGAACAATTTCAACGTTGAAAAAAAAAAGTATTAAAAATATATTCAGATGGTGGCTAAGTTTTATTCATTCAAATAATTTGTCATTGAATATTTCAGTATTACGATCACAACATTCTTAGTAAGAACTATAATTCGTGATTTATGAAAACAAAGTCAATACGTAACTGAAATCCTTTGTTTTCAATTACTTTAGTATAAAATTTTAATCATTCATTATAACAACTAAAATATAATAAGAGGAGAAAGATACATCTTTCTGCGGATATAAATTATAACACAGAATTCAAGACAACAACAACTAAAATATTACAAAAATATCATTTGAAATTTCTTTAAGGACGTTTCGGTTTCAAAGTTATCGTATATTCAATAAGGCGCAAAAAAGTATATTGTTCCTCTGAGTCAAGTTTTCTCAAATAAAATATATCTAAAGTATGGTATGCGCCAAAATATATAGTACTGAAACCCGCGCATCTCGAAAGTGGTTGCGTTTGTCGATCGGGTAGAGCTCCAGCTGCACGTGTTTGCAGTAGTGAAAAGGAAGTTGTGTTGTGCAGTTGTTGTTGGAAATGGGTCTCTCGACGGAGGAAAAGTATTCATAGTTGAGCATTATTTCCGCTCTTAGGGAAGCGGTCGAGAAGGTGGACCGAGTTTGAAAAAGGTGGCAGAACAATTCCAAGAGGAGTTTAATAAGACGACACCAAGTAATACAGTTATACTGTCTATTGTTACGAAATTTCGTCGTTCTGGTAGTATTCTGTAGAACGCTGTAGGGGTTTAGTGATCCAGCCATTTCTTCAGGATTTCAGAAGGTTGTGTCGTGCAAGGAACATTCGGATGAATAGACAATGGTATCGACAGCACGGGGCGACCAGTCATACCGCTCAGTATCTCTAGCCATGCTGCGGAAAAACTTTCCAGGACGAATCATTTCACGTGGTACTGTCTTCCCATACCCGTCCCCTTCCCCCGATCTTACACCACCTGATGCCTACTTGTGGGGAATGTTAAAGGAAAGTGTGTTCAACTGTGAATATCCACGAAGAACTGTGCCTGCATTACGTGAGCAAATCATCTCCTTTTACAGGAGTCTGCAGCTACCTTTGTTTCAGGATATGTTTTAGGATCTGCGTGAACGATATGAACACTGTCTACAGCGGGGCGGGGCACGCTTTGAACACTTACATTACGCATGCCGTGGTAAATCAACACGCTAATAGCCTGTGTATGTATGTACGTATGTAGTGTATATGTTAATTTCTTTTGAGGAAAAATAAACTCATAGTTGGCAATAATGTAATTTTGTTCATCTTTTCATTTCAGTACTGTATATTTTGGCGCAACTGTATTTAGCAAAAAAGAGGGTTTGCCATTTCCTGTCATTATGTAGCGATCGATTTTGTCTGGAACAAACCAATTATGACGTCAACAACTTGAACTCCGAGCAGTCAGTTCAAAATGGCGTTGTTTTGTGATCGCATTAAAAAAATAAAAAAAATAAAATTAATAAAAACATTTTCAATAAAATAATCTTAAAAAAAATTATTAAAATAATAATAACAATAATATAAAAATACATTCGTAACTGTAGAAAATACAGAAACCAGAATGTTTTTGTAATGTTTTTACGATTCAGTTAGGAATTTTGGCAAATATATGGCGCTGTTATGTCCTGGAAACATCAATCGATAAGCAAATTAGGTCGTCAAAAGCTCTTCTTTGATGAACTGAACTGTACTACTTGATCTATTTCAACACTGTAACAATCTTTATTTAAACAAAATCAAAATTAAATAAAATAAATTAATTAACGGTTGTTAATCAATATAATTACAATATTTTAAAATATAATTAGCGTTATCAAACGCCACTTTTCGTACAAATAAAATAATAGATACTCTATAGAATTTCGTTACAATGTACAATAAATAAAAAAAGAAATGAAAGAGTGGCTTATATATGATGTTTTTCAACTTCAATTGCAACAAATGAGCTTTTTATTAAATTTTTCTGAAATTCTCCATACTTCGATAAGTCTGACAATTTATTTGAAGTATCTGTGACAAACTGAGATGTCTAAGAATGCCTTTCATTAATATTTCATTTACATGGAATAAACATTGTAATTTTAAATATCCATTTTAATCTTCTTCATCATCTTCACTACTGTATTATTACTCCCCACAAATTTACCTCTGCTAAATAAACCTTCTTCCTGAATACCAGCTCCTACTCGTGCTCCCATACCATCCATATAATCATTCCTAAATTCTCCCACATACATTGTTCCATTAGGCCAAGAATATTTCCCCATTCCCATTTTTAAATTATCTCTGAATTCACCACTATATCGTTCGCCATTTGCTTTGATCAACAACCCTTTTCCAGTTCTATCGTCATTCTTCCAAGCTCCATCAAATTTGTCGCCATTTTTCCAGATTGCTTTACCTCTTCCATTTCTGATGCCATATTTCCAATTGCCATTGTATTTTACAGGTTTTAAATAATATTGATCATCTTTGCTGTGATCTCCGTAAATTTCTTCAATACCTTTGTTTGAAAGTAACATTGAATCTTTTCCATCTATCAAATTATTCTTCCATCGACCGATTTAAACATTAAAGCAAATCTAATTGCAAATTTTCTGTAACCGTTTTTCAAATCATGACGCCATTCTCCTTCGTATAGATCTTCATTCTTCCATATCATCTTACCTTTACCAGATCGTAATGGGTATCTCCAATCACCTTTATATTCACCTTCTACCTTTTTTAATATTGCTAAGCAATTAATATTGTCATTCTTCTAAAACATTTTTATATACTGATCCATCGGTCCATTTATGAACTTCATAACCTTCTCTTTGATCCTTATTTCAATTTCCATTATCGTCATCACCATTTTTCCATAAATTAAATCTTACTTTTCCATTCTCATGATTATTAGGAATGTTTAAAATAAGTCAGACAAAAAAACACAAGAATGGTCTTTAAAAATTCCAATTAAATTTTTGAAATAAATTACAAAAAGGACTTCGAAAGCTTTCGTCCTTTCGTAATGTATTTTTAAAGTTTATTACAATTGTTAAAGACTTGTGTATTTTGTCAGATTTATTTTAAATTATAAAAATATTTTTTAGGCACAAGTTAAAACAATTTCTTAACTACACTGCTCACAAAACTATGGGGATATTGCAAAATGAATATAATACATCCAAAAAACAGAGGCATTTGAGTTAATTTATTAAAGAATATCATCAGAGAAGCAAATGACACGAAAATGAAAGTTGTCGGAATGTGCAAATGAAGTTTAGAATCCATTTATCGCGATGAGCATGATGTGACACATGGACAGGAGTTGACATTCGCATGTGAAACGTGAAAAATGTGTCCCACATTGACTGTTCAGTAGGGTGTATGGTCACCTGAGACTGCTACAAGACACTGACAGCGATGAGTCATGGAGACAAACAAATTGCCCAGCAATTCCTGTAGGATTCGTAACCACTGGCGCATCAGGGCACCTTCCAGCTAAGGAAGTGTTGTGGGATGTGATTGGTGAGTGGGAACAGGTCTTTGTAGTGCATCCCAAGCGTGTTCCATGAGATTCAAGGCCAGGGGAATCTGAAGGCCAGTCCATGTGCTCGATTCCAGCTTCTTGCAGCATGTTGATGAGATGCGCACAGTGGGAATGTGCCTTAAAGTCTATAAAAAGAATTTGGTTCCAACTGCTCTTGACTCGTCACTGAAGAGAGCCTCGGACCACTCTTCACGGGTCCAAGAAAGATGTATTTCAGCCCAACTTCTGCGGGTTCTGCGTTGTTCAGATAAGTTCATTTTTCACTTATTTCTAGTTTTTACTATCTTAGAATTTAAATGGAATACGCACATTTTGTGCCACCATTTCATCCAGGCAGTTGACGGAATAATGAAGCACACACCACTGATCCGACCTCGTGGCTACGAATACAAGGCTGGGTTCGGGAAATATGTTACGAATCGCTCTTCATCGAGTCTGTTCTCTGCCGTCCCCGAAAATCTAGATGTTCGCCTCTGTATCTTGAAGATACAAGTGTTTCCTCTGTCTTTTAGTCTTTGAGAACTGCACACAACAACGAAAATTGGCTTTGGGGGCTTCTATTAATTACGTGAGATGTTTTTAAAAAATTTGGATCTCCCTCCACCTTGGTGAGATTTGGTAAGATTTGGTGGAATCTCCCTTCGCCTCACGTTAGATTTCCCCTGTAATTTTTAAATAATTAAATTTATTTGATATGTTGATGTATTTTTGCTTCGAACCAGTAGATACCTAAAGCGTTTTTGATGTCTTCTATGAAATACATTTTTTCTGTGAAAGAGGAGGAGAAAAATGATACTATGTTTAAGGTGCACTATAACAAATCTAATTAAATTTAGTAAAAGGAAAAAAAGTGCGACACCACCTTCCCTGATTCTTCACTCACTCCATGGGCATTCATGTGCTGCCTTTATTGTAATGATTGGACACATGACGTCAATCTCTTTTGGAAGTATAGGAAGACAGTCATTAGACGTATCTATATCCCCTAGTGCAGCCACTCCAGCCTATTGTCCACGGTGCACAGCAGCTTCTCAGCCCGACGAGTGGCGACGCCTTGGTCGAACCTGACCACAGTTGCTGGCGGGGTTGAAAGTAGCGCTGACCTGTGTTTCTGCAGCTTCACACGCAAAGCAAAGTAGATGCTGCACATCTTACAGCATCTGTTAAGGATAGTTTGATCTTTCACCAAAAAGAAATGGGCAGTTGTTTTCTCTGAATTAAAAAGTTGATGTGAGGTTTTCATTGATTTCCCCCTCTCCTTTAAATGAGATTTGTTGATATTTTGACGGATACCCCCCCCCCCCCGGTTTTGAGCTCACGTCATTAATGGACGCCCCCTTTCGTCTTTATAGTGCCGAGTGAAACAACCGACATATCCAATATTTTACACAAAATTAGTCCGAGATGATAATTAATCACAATGCAATATGTAAAACCATTAGGACTCCCGGAGATTCATAATATTTGAGAGATAAAGACCAAGAAGTTTAGAACCCGTGTTCTTATTGAGAGATAGTGACCAAGAAGTAAATTGTCGTGTTTTTCTCGCTTATCAGAACGATAAAAAGAACATAAAAATACAAGAGCTTATCTCTTTCTATCGGACATATCTTTAATAAGACTATCTGTGATCCACTGATTTTGTAAGCTTTTATCATTTATCTATCATTTTTATCATTTGTTTCTAAAATTTATTAGAATTTCCACGGTCTTACCACATTTTAAATTTTTTATATTGCTTTAAAAGATAAACTAGAGCAACACCTACAATCATTATCAAAAAAACGACGACCTAGAAGGAGTTGTCCGATTGTAATGAAATTTCGTATGCAAAAAACATTGGGACCGCCCATGCAATTGATTAAACTTTGGTGTCCAATGAATGAATAGCGAGAGCTACAGCTCATCGGAACTGCGCACTTAGCAGATGTATATAAGAAAGGATTCTCTATCTGATGGTCAAACTTTCTGTTGCATTGCAAGTTAGGATACCTTTCAACAACTGAAAAAATGCCTCGCCGCAAGATTCGAGCTCATTACGTGCAACTGTCAGAGTTTGAAAGAGGTCGTATCATTGGATTGAAAGAGGCAGGTTGGGCAAATCGGAGAATCGCTGGTCATTTGGATCGAAGTGATGCGGCGATTAGAAGATGCTGGCAGGAATGGGCGGACAATGGCAGATTTCAGCGTCATGAAGGTAGCGGTCGCCCTAGGGTAACATCAGAGCGGGAGAATAGAGTGATTGTCAGATCAGCTGTCACAGTGCCTGAATCATCATTATCAACCATCAGACGTACGACCTGAACAAGTGTCCACCATTACTATTCACAGACAGCTGAGAGAGCGACATCTACGCTCGTACCGACCGTTACGCCACCTGCCACTCACATCTGCACACCGTCGGGCCAGATTACAGTGGTGCCTGGGTCGATCCGGTTGGAATGATGCTGACTGGGGACGTATAGTGTTTAGCGACGAATCCCGCTTCGAACTGTGTCCTGACGACCGTCACAGACGTGTCTGGAGACGCCCAGGGCAGCGTGCCGATCCTGCTGTCACTATTGCACGCCACACAGGCCCTCAACCAGGAGGTATGTTCTGGGGTGCCATTTCCCTTGATAGCCGGACCCCTTTGGGCGTCATTAGCGGCACACTTATAGCACAGCGGTACGTCGACGACATTCTGAGACCTGTTTTGCTACCCTTCCTTTTGCAGTACCCTGGCCTTATTTTTCAGCAAGATAATGCCAGACTACATACGGCACTGTTGCTGTGGCCTGTCTTGCAGCTTGTGAAACACTTCCTTGGCCAGCCAGATTCCCAGATCTCTCTCCAATCGAGCATGTCTGGGAGATGATGGGAAGGCGACTGCATCCACCAGGGAATGTGGATGACCTAGCCCGAAAGTTGGTGCAAATTTGGCAAGAAATACCGCAGGAGAGCATCAGGGAGCTTTATCACTCTATGTCACGTCGTGTGGCAGCTTGCATTCAGGGTAGAGGTGGGTCAACACCTTATTGAGCTCATTACTTTGTAACTCTGTAACTCTGAAGTAAAACAATCAATTTGTCTGAAAGTTTAATCATGTTTTATTCTGTACATAATCTTCCTCTCCACCAATTTTTGTCTCCATCGGACAACTCCTTCTAGGAGTTTTTTTTGTTAATGAATGTATAATTAAAAAATTTTAACAAAGTAAAAAAGATTATCTATTTCGCTGGCAATCAGCGGCTTCTTCAGATGAATATAGAAAGATTCCATCTAAATAGGAAATCTAAGAGACTATAACCAATCCCCAACACTATACAAATTCCTGGAGCCTCGTATTAATCCAATTTCCTATGTAGATAGAATCTTTCTAGGCCAATATTCATCTGAAGAAGCTGTGCATTGCCAGTGAATCAACAATCTTTTGAACTTTGTTCTTAATTTTTAAATTATGTGTATTGCTGTATTATATCTTTCAATGAATGTTTTTACGCAGGTTCAAAACTGTTCATATTATTATTTTTACATTGCTCTTTATTATTATTTTCGATTTATTAGGTAAAGTTAATATTTTGTTATATAGTGTTCTAGATCTTTCATTTCCTTATTTTGAATTTTGTCGAATAATTTCTGCAGATTTCTTTCAAATTATCTTTGTTAAAAATTTTATAATTCATTTACTTAAAGTTTTACTTTAAAGTTTACTAGATGTATCACTGTTATTTAAAAATTTTCCTATTCAGTTGTGAGCGTTGAAGGATAATTAAGGCATGATCAGATATTGTCTTTTTAAAATATTGCTATGAAATTTTTTCCTTTCGAAATTTTTTGGGGGAAAATTTATGAAAAAAAGGTACCGTATATGCTCCAATACAGGCCCCCGGCGTTTATTTGCAAAACTAGTCTCGGCTCCCGGCGCTTAATAGAGACCGGCTGCTATTATAGGCCGGCCATTATTAACAAAAACCTTTAGAACGCAATATTTTTACACATAAATACCGGCTAATATTACAAACAGCTGCTTTATTTGAATTTCACATGTTACATAAGACTGTTAAAGATAAATGGCAATGTCTTTCTGTACCTTTCGCTGTTATTCGTCGTCCGAATCCGCAATGACGGGCGGCCGCCTCACCGGAAGTTTCTTTCGCGTATTCCACCACGCGAATCTTAGAGGCAATGTCAAATGACCGTTTCGGCGGCAGTTTGAAGGCAATGTACCGTAAGGTATTACGCACGACTATAAATAAACGGACGTTTACACTAATACCAGTAGGCAAATACCAAAGACCCGGCTACTATTAGAGACCGGCTACTATTTGGCCGTGTCCCCTCTGCAGCCCGGCGCTTATTAGAGACCGGCGACAATTAGAGCCTCGGCGTTTATTGGAGCATATACGGTAAATATTAATTGAAGTATCAGCAATGGAGTTTACGTTATATCTTTTAATATTATATAAGCAAATTTTAAATCCACTATTACATTATGTTTAGATGTATAATGTGTTCATTTTACTTTTAACGATTCTTACATACATACATATCCTTTCCTGTTCCACCAGCTGTGGGTCTAGGAAGTAACTAAGCCTGTCCACCTCTCCCTGTTCTTCCAAGCCTCTTCTCTACATATTCTTTCCCATGGGATGCCTCTTTCTTCCAGACTGTACTTCACATCATCCAGCCATCGCTTACGCGGTCTCCCTCCTTCTTTAAACTCTTGCCAGATCTTAGGAGTCCTACCATCTTCCATTCTTTCTACATGCCAGAACCACCTTAGCCTTCCCTCTTCTATCTTTTTCCTCAAACTTTTTACCCCAACTCCTCGCGGATATCCTCATTTCTCACTCTGTCTAATCTAGTCTTCCCTGCTATACCTCTAAGAAACTTCATCTCCCCAGCTTGAAGTCTACTCCAGTCTCTAGCATTCATCCCCCATGTCTCCGCTGCATAGGTGATTATAGGCACGTAATACATTTTATATATTATTTCTTTAACTTTCCTTGGGACTTTCTTATCCCATATCAGGTGTCTCTCTCCATGATATAGCTTTCCCCCTTTCTCCAACCGCCTTGTGATTTCATGCTCCACTCTACCATCACTTGTTATTTCGGCCCCTAGGTAAGTAAATCTCTTCGTGATCTTCAATGCCTTGTTGTTTATGCAGATATCCCTTTCCAGGTTTTTGTCCCGTCCCACCGCCATCACTTCACTTTTCTCTTCGCTAATTTCCAGATCCACCAGTTTCAGTTGCTGCGTCCATTCATCCAGTTCCCTCTGTACGTCAACAATCTTCTCACCCCATATTACCATGTCATCTGCGAAGATCATATGATTTGTGTCTTTATTCTCTTTTTGTAGGTTTTCCTTAACCTTTCTTCCTACCCATTCCATTACTATATTGAACAGCATTGGCGATAAAACACTCCCCTGCTTTAATCCTCTCTGAATTTCAAGCCATCCAGTTGGCCCTTCTGTGGTTCTTACTCTACATCGGTTCACCCTATATATTTCTTTTATTCAGTTCACTAAGTATGGATCCACTCCCAGTTCCTCTAGACTTTGCCATATGTATTTTCTGTTCACCATATCGTAAGCCTTTTTTATGTCGATGAACACCATATACACTTTCTTCCCAAATTCCCACTTCTTTTCCACCATCTGTCTCACTTAAAAAATCAAATCTATTGTACTTCTACCTAGCCGGAACCCATGTTGTTCTTCACTTAACAATCCCTCGCACTTAGTTTTCATTCTATTCAGGTGAATTCTTTCAAACACTTTAGCGCATTGGCTCATCAAGGTGATTCCTCTATAATTCTTACACAGTCTCCTGTTCCCCATCTTGAAGATCGGTATCACTTCTCTTTTTCCCCAATCTTCAGGTACTGTGCCTTCCTTCCAAACTGTTCTCATCACTCTATACAACCATTGTACTTCCACTGGTCCTGCAGCTTTCACCATATCTACAGTAACTTCATCCGGTCCGCCTTCCTTATTATTTTTCATTACTTTTACTGCCTCTTCCAATTCTTGCCATGATGGAGGATTTCCTTTTGACCTTTCACCTTTACTTATCTCCACTTTGATTCCCTTAATGTGTTCTTTTTCCTGTTTCTTATTGTTCAAAAGGTTTTTAAAATAGCTCTCCCACAGCTTCCTTATCTCAGCAGCTGTCTCAATTGGGTTTCCCTCTTCTGTTTCCAATATTGAAGCCCCTTCTGTTGGTTTCCTCTTATTTCTCATCATTCTGTATAGGAGTTTTTTGTTCCCTTCTACATCTTCTTCTAGTTTCTTTGTGAATTCGTCCCATGCTTTCTCTTTCGCTTCCCGTATTATTCTTCTGCACTCCTTTTTCTTGTTCTCATATAAGCCTTTCTTTATTAACTCCTCTCCATCCTTTATCTTCCTGCTCTTCCACCATACTCTCCATGCTTTGTTCTTTTCCCTCACAGCTTTTACTGTATTCTCGTTCCACCATTCACTTCGCTTTGCCTTCTGGTTTGCCCTTCCTGAGGTTCTCCCACAGACTTTTTCTGCTGCCTCAACAAAAGCTATTTTGAACTTTGACCATTCTTCTTCAACTCCTTCAGTACCCTCTCTTGGCAATCCTGTATTTATCAGTTCTTTAAAATCTTGTTTAGCTTCTTCCTTATTCAACTTCCATATCTTAATTCTTTTAACAGACTTCACTGTTCTCAACTTCATCGGCCGTATCTGAAAATCCCCTACCAATAGTCTATGATCGCCATTCATTGCAACGCTTGGGATCACTTTCACATTCTTTAATTTTTCTCCCCAACCTTCATCAGTAATAATGTAGTCGATTATACTCCTAGTTAATCCATCCCAGCTGTACCTTGTAATCATATGATTTTCTCTCTTCTTAAATCTGCTGTTTCCCATTCGGAATCCGTTCCTTTGGCACAAATCCAACAAATTTGCTCCCTCCACATTCCTGTTTCCCCACCCGAAGGCGCCTAGAACTCTCTCATACCCCTTTCTATCCTTTCCCACTTGTGCGTTAAAATCTCCCATTATAATGTGACACTTTTCAATATTTATTTCCATTAGTTCTTCAAAACTTTCTTTTTCTTCTTTGGAGCAGCCTACTTGTGAGCATAAATTTGCGCTACTTGCACCATCTCATTACCATTTAAATTTGGATACTTATCATCCGTTCTGACAGATATATCACCTCTTCAACTAAATTTTTTACTCTGTCATTTACCGTGATAGCTACTCCATTTCTTACTGACCTGTCATTCCCTTTCCAGAAAAGTTTGTATCCCGACCTCAACTCCTTCTCTCCCTTTCCCTTCCATTTTGACTCACTGAGTCCAAAGATGTCTATATTCCTCTCCTCCATCACTGTAATCAGTTCATCTACCTTCTCATTCAAACTAAGTATATTCAGTGTCCCAATTCTTAAATTTGTCGTTTTCTCATTCTCACTCTTTCGTAATCCATTTGTAAAATTCGTAGTCCGTTTGTATATTCCGGGTCGTCGTCTGCATCCGACCTTTCCGAGGCTAGTTCCTGTTTTGAAAGCAAACAAAAATCCACTACTGGCTTGCTAAGCCTATCGTAGCTTCACCACGGCCCCGTCAGCCGTCACTTTTCGGGGTTGCCGTAGAGCCTTCACAGCTACCGTAACGGTCTCGGAGCCCACGAAGTCCCCACTGTACTTCACCCCTACAGGCAGTCCCCTACTTCATGCCGTTGCCCGTCTCCCACCGCTTGGAGGAGGGGTTGGACATATGGGAGACTAACGATTCTTAATAGATCAAAATTAATGTCAACTGATGATATAGTATTTCTCCAATCATCCTGAGGATCTAGTCTCATATTTTCTAATTTATATATGAAGATCACCTTCTTATTATGAAAACAACAACAAGTCGACAAATCGTTCAAATACCAAAATTTGATAAACTAACCATAACGTAGAATTTCTTTTAAATAAGTAATTTATTTTATAAATGCAGTTAGTATGCCGTGAATTAAATTAGTTTTGATAATTCAATTCAATTCAATTTATTGCCAATAAAATTTTACAAGATAAATGTTCACATGATATTTTGACAACCCAAATGTGTGCCCAATTAATTTTGAAATATATTGTAATGTAATATTTTCTCAAGAATTTGTATGTTTTTTCGTCTTTTTTGACAAAAATGTCTGGTTATAAAGACATGACTGTTTTGTAAATAGATAATCATTTCAGTTATGATTATTTTTTCAATAGAAATTTGTGCTGTAAAATATTCTTTGTTGGTTTATTTTAAGACTTGAGAATAAGCAGCATTTCAAGTTGATTAAAAACAATGGCTCGATAAGCAGTAGAGTGATACCGCGAGAGGCTAAGTGTGAACCATTGTTAAACAATGCAGTATCACGAGGAGCAAGCCGTACTGTTCGAACCGTTACTGAGAGAAATCAGTTGATACTGGGAACTTGGCGAAATCAGTTGATGCCGGGAATTTGGCGAGAGAAGGCAATCCAGGAATTATGCTGTAACTTAGGAAGTTAGACTTGGCCAAAGATGCTATTGAAGAACACTCCTATAACGCAAGTTGGATTCGGTGAAAATTATTTCCGATATCATATGTGTCCTTCATAACAATTTTGAAGGACACATATTGTCTTATTTTATTTCTAAGTATTTTGCAATTGGCCGTGCGGTTGGCGTTGTCGCTATGACATCGGCCTCTCACCTCTGAGTACCGGGTTCGGTTCTCATGTGGGTTTCGTGATGGTGGACGATCCGCTCTGGGCAGGTTTTCTCGGGGTTCTCCCGTTTCCCCTGCACTTCTCCCACCATACTTTCTCAGTCTTTCTCTCCATCTACGCATATTTCCGTAGGTTAGTACAATAGACCTCCGGTCGCAGTGCTTGGCTTCTCTGCCACCCACATTCGTTACATAAGTATTTTGCAGGAGAGGATTCGTTGGAAATCAAGCGGCCATGTTGTATAATCGTTCGAAGAATGGAACGTCGGCAGACATATTGGATTCGGAGATGCCTTAAAAGCAAATGGACAGAAGTTTGATGGATTATATTATTCCGTTCCCGTGGAAAGATGCATTTTGGTATATATGGCGGTAGCTATAAGGAAAGCTCCAATTTTGAACTCGTAAGTAAGACTTTTAGTAGAATTAGTTGCAGATAGTCAACGCAGATACTTCGAGGCCCAATACCAGTTAATAGAATAGAATTATCTTAGATCATCTTAGATCAACCAGAACTTTTAATGCGAAAATAAATTCGTAGATTGTATTAACTCACATACGGTGATAATTTAGAAATTGCCAAGTATAATATAACACTAGCGGTTAAGCCTAGTTGAAATTTATTCTGTAAGAATTATAGATGAGTGTTAATTGTAATATAAGAGAAACATTCTAGATTTAGAAATAGCCAATTATAATATAACACTAGCGGTTAAGCCTAATTGATTTTTATTCTGTAAGAATTATAGATGAATGTTAATTGTGATATAATGGAAACATTCTAGATTGTACTTGGATAGTTTAAGAGAAAGATAAGTTTATATTTAAAGTTAAGGAAAATAATATATTTTAACTTAGGATAAAATGTTCTTAAGTCGATATGTTTAATAACGAGTTTGAAATGATATTTCATGTTCACATAGGGTGAAAAACTTAGTAAAATATCTTTTCTCATAGAGTGGAAAATTTATTAAGACTATAGGTTTAAAAAGTTATTCGGACTGAAAATTCAGTATTAAGTTAGTAATGTTATTTTGTATTCACATAGAGTGAATGACTAAGTGAACGATGCATTAAAAATAGAACGTTATAGAAATTGTTATTGAATATCTTTCAAGTTGAGATTAATGTATAAATATGTTAAGAAGATAGTGAAATTATTAGTATTGAATGTTGTATGATAAGTTATAAATATCATTCAAGTTATTGTAAACGATATATCATATTTTAATAAGAATCTAACTGATTATTTAGATTATGAAATGTAATTGTAAACTAATGCTGTTAAGTAAAATGTTATTTTTGTGTGCCTTTTTACCAAGTTATATTCTTTACAATATATACATCCAACCTTGCTTTGCTTAAATATTCAGCTTCTAGCCCTGGCTGTTGCTGTGGTCTATATAATATAGCAGGGTTTAATTCTTATTTAGATTTTATACCGTACAAAGTTAGAATTTAAATATTAGAATTATCATAGTACCCAACAATGACCATGTAATCAATACATATAAAAAATTTAGCCAATAGAGATACGGCGACGTAGAGTCTGACATATGAAATATGAAGATTTAATCGACACATTAATGGTTATGGGAAACAAAGAAGACAACCGTTTTTATGTAAACAGCATAATAAAAAGAACATAAAAATGCAAAAAGGGTCATAAATTAATTAAAGGAAACGAAAACCAAGATGACAAGAAAGATTAAAAGAATGATAAATATAATTGATGATAGAGCAATTGTCTTGCTATAGGATCAATTATTTTTATCATTGTGGCACGGGAAGAAACAAAAAAAATTAAAATAAAATATCACAATGTTCTGCAACTTGACTAAGTAAAACATAATGAAAAAAATCAATTAATCTTTGTTTAGTTAATAGCGGATTGGTCTAGTTCCTTGAAATTGTTTATCATAATGCACAACTTACATCGATGATCGAAGCGAAGGCCATCTTGAAATTCAAATCTTCCTTTAAGCTCCCATTCTCTAGTAAATCATACGCCAACGGCTGCTGTCCAATAGGAATGAATAGTGTTGAAAAATACTGAATTCATTCCATTCTACTTCCACTTTTTGCATTCATGAAAAATGTCTCGTTACCATTCAGGACTTAATTTTTAGTTCCTCTATTGAATTGATGGCTCGACTCCACGTTTCAGTCAAGGTAAACCGGAGGAAAATAAATAAATCTTTGTAGAGGTTGAAACTCATGAAAAAAAAATTGTTTAAACTTCTAAAAAGAATAATTTCTACTTTCCTTTAAGTAAATTAATTCCAATAAGAGAAAAGCCTCACCAATTAAACAATAAGTCTAAATACCGAATTTCAAAAAGTCCACTTTATGCGGAATGGTTCTTTAAAAAGAATAATTCGAATCTCTTGAATTAACAGGGGAATAAAAAAGAATAGGACGCAAATTTATCAATTTATCATCTTGAACTAAATAGTTAAAACAGTTAGAACTTAGAGAATGGAAAATTTAACTAATAGAAACCACTAAATTAACATTTCTTCTTTTCATCATAACGGGAAAAAATTCTGTAACTATACTTCCGAGAAAACAACTTAATTTCAGCTGATTAACAAAATCCCTCGTTATCAATATTAAGAAGGTTTAGAGGGTTCTGTTCTCCAGACATCATCATTCCTAAAACAAAAGGCAGCAAAAGGGAGCATCATGGTAAACAGTTCCGAATCACCAAACTCTTGCCACATCTTCTATCCCATCTCTTCCCACAACAGCCACCGATCAAAAAGATAAAACATTTCCCAATCTTTTCTTCTACAAGAAAAAAACCGATTTCAAAAAAACAAAATCATTTCGAAATGATATCCACGTTCTGTGTCTTTTATAAACATCTGACATTTTAGTTTAAATAATTTACTAATTAATTAAATCTTCTTCCAAATATCAAGCTTCACAACTAGCTTCAATAACTCGACAATGACTTAAACAAGTGAATATAATATTGTGCTAAAGCATAAATTTAAGGGCGACCCACGACAATAAAAACATTATTTTTATTATTATTATTATTATTATTATTATTACCAAAGTAACAATAGTAAAAAAGGAAGTACATTAACGTAAGGAAAAATATATATAAAAAAAATAGGAAAAAAATAACTTAAGTTTGGACAATAAGAAAAACAAAACACAAAAAAAACCTACGCGGACATTGAGAAAGAAAGATTAAGAGAAAAAATAACAGCCGATATATGGATTGGAACAACAACCTTTAGCATATGAGTCCGAAAACTTACCAATCAAGCTAAAGCTGACAACTGAAATGAGATTGTTGAGTTTCTGACATTTAAGCTAATAGCGGAAATCCAATGAAAACAATGCCAAACATCTCGAAACATGGGAGGGGCCTTTCAAAATACCCTATTTCCTATGTTCTTTGGACCTCTGAACCCTTTGATGAAGTCCTTTTTTAGATTCGATCTTCCGTTAGGGAGTTGTTAGGGGGATACAAAATCAACGCCAAATATCTCGAACATGGGGGTGGGGGGCGTTGAGACATAAATGACATGTTAATAACTTTTCATTTATGCCACAACAGTCGGGTTTAATATTAATTATTAATTGTGCATATTATGAATATCATAATGAGTTGTTTTTCCTTTTATTCACATTAAAACCTGTATTAATGACAAATCAATAATTCTAAAAAGCTTTTCATTGATGTATTTTCTTTCTAGATTTCCTTTACCTCGCATTTTTTTCCCACTGCCTTTTTCACTTAAGTTCAGAGGCTGTCAGAGATACAGTTCTCATCGACTTGAATTGGTTACAAGAACAGTCCAACTTAACACTTTTTTTTCTTAATTATTTACCCAGAAACTTGTCTTCTTCTTTTAACTTACGTTAGTGATATTATAAAAATCAAGAACTTTAGAAGGATCAGAAATTTCAACTGAATAGTAAACCAATAAAACACTTATAATAAACTTCAAATGAGAAATTGATATCTTAATCAGTTACAACTATGCATGATAATAATATGAAGGTTTTATATTTGTGTATAATTTTTAATAGTATTATTTTTAATATTAATAAAAACCCATTGATCAGTATTGCTTAACTTCATTATGATTTTTTTTTCTATTCACATTAAAGACTGCATTAATGAGAAAGGAAATAAAAAAAATGAAATAGAGCAATTACATGATTTACTAAGCAGCCACAAGGAGGCTGGGAACGAGTTTAAGAAGGGAAGCAGAGTCAAGTGAAGGGAGAACGTCATTGGGCAGCAGTTCATCCGCCTTAACAGGATGAAGAGAGCAGATCACTGTCTGCAGCCAGCCCAAGGGACTTCCTCACGCTGAGGAGAACAGAAGAAAAGAGAACAATCGTAGGCAGTAGCACAGCTGTAAGAAGATTCCTCCTCCCATTGAAGAGAAGAGAAGAAAAGAGAACAATCGTAGGTAGTAGCACAGCAGTAAGAAGACTCCTCCTCCCATTGAAGAGAAGAGAAGAAAAGAGAACAATCGTAG
>JAFIDM010000006.1:13146825-13175510 GCA_023159025.1 Thereuonema tuberculata
TGGTGGGGGCACTGCCGTGCCCCCAGATAAGTAGTAACACATTTATTATTTGTAATAATAACATATAGTAATATTAACAAAACAATGAGTCATTTTGTTTTGTTAATATTTCAATATGTTATTATTAAAAATAATAAATGTGTTACTACTTATTAAATTCATTTGTTTATATGTAATTTCCAACTGTATTCCATTGTTTTTATGTAGCATACGCATTCTGATGTTTTCATATTGTTTTTAACTTTATTGTAATTTTCATTCTTCTTAATATTTATTTAAACCTATGAAGAAGGCGATCGGAGAGTAAATAAATCGCCGAAAATTCGGTTATCTATAAAGTATGGTGTGAGTTTTGTTTTTATCTTTAGTGAATAATTGCAGAGTTTCCAGAATACGGAATTCAGAGGTAAGCAAAATGATTGTGATATCCTTCGAATATTTCGCATTTTAATACAGTTAAATGCTAGTACAGTTAAATATTAATGTACAGTTAAATGCTACAGTTAAATGCTTCAGTTGAAATAAAACCCACTTTTGGAATTTTTTGTTCCATTAATTGATGCTACTAACAATTCATTCCTTATTTAAACTGAAATTTACCCATTCCTTCTGAGTCAATCTGTATCAAGTATATTTGTTAGTTATTTATTGACACTAAATTAATCTAAAATTTATCAATTTAATTCAAATTTTTCGAAAGTTATATAGTAAACCATAAGAAAAGTTATTTTTTAGACACTTAAATTGTTTATTTCTTGGAAAGAAATCTTAATGACTTTTCTTGAACCTAAATGAGCTTTTAGTAATGAATTTCTTTTTTTTTTTTTCTTTTTTTTTTTTAATGTGTCTCGTGATTTTTTTTTAATATTTTTCTTTTTTAGTTAAAAAAAAATCTAAAAAGCAAAAAAAGGATAAAAGTGTAAAAATAACTAATTAGTTTATTATATTAAAAAAAACATAAAAATACAGATTAAACAGGAAACAGTCCTATTGATTATTAAATTAATTTCTTCCATCGTTATTGCATTTTTAATATAAAGTTATGTTTCAGAAAATCATCTTTTTTTATAAAGCTTCTTTCGGTGAAAAGAATTAATGATTCCGAGCAACAGAAATTTCCATTAAAATTTCATGAATTCAATAAATCATTCCTTGACTCTTCTATTCGCAGATTGTAATATTTTTCTCTCACAGCAATAACCTCAGTTTTTTTAACACTAGGAAAGTGTTTGAAGCTTATGCCATTAACAAGTTGAAGCTTTTTCAGTTAAGTTGAACGTGAATGAGAAAATCCTATTGGGGTGGTTGCAATTGTGAAAACGTCTTTCCAAAGAAGGACTTAGGTGTGAAGAAGCCATTCTATTCTGGGAGAATATTCACCTATCCCTTCTGGCTAAAATCACTGTTTTTAAGGGGGCATATTCTTCTCTGAAATCTTTCTTTTTAAATCATTTCTCTCCAACTAGTCCAGTAGCCATATACTTTTTATCTTAGAAAAATTCCAAATTTTTCAAAACTTCGGGATGTTGTTGTTGGTGTCCAGTAGTTCAACAACTAATTTTCGAACAAAAAAAACCCTGTAAAAACTTGGCGGGCGGCGAAAAGCGCAAAATTTTTGCACTTTTTCATTTTTTTCCGAAATATTTCGAAAACTGTTGATTTCAGCGGAAAACTTTAAAATAGTAATTTGTAGAGGATTAAATTTCCTTCAATTTTCAATAGTTAGACTTATTTTTTGACCCTATAGGTACCGAGATATAGGGGTTCGAAAAAGTGCAAAATTTCTCAAAATCGTAAAAAAATGCTAAAAAGGCTTGTTTTCGCAATATAGTTTCCATTTTGCAATATATTTAATGCAGTTATTACTTTCATTTTCATACGTTCAACCCCTCCGCCCCCCAATCATCACTACCTCTATCTCTGCAGGATGTTCATACTATACAGTGTACATGTAAAGTTTGAAAGAGCAAATAATCCAATTCGTCTTTAAGTTTAGGGATTTTTATAAATAGTTTATTGTAATGGTTCTTATTGTCTTACAGTAAATTCTTATAATAAAATATGAAGCATTAAAACAAAGTAAATTTAATATTTTAGGCGTTTGGGACAGAGAGTTTCCTCTTCTTCTCGCTCTTCTTTATCATCAAGCACTGCGTCCATCACACACTCCTTCTGCAACTTCCTCCTGGAGATCAGGCTCTATCGAATTTTCGCAAGTATGCCCCAAGGAGTTCTTGCAAAGAGTGGGGCATCGCAGTTCTGCTTTCTTGCAGCTGCGGGCTACAATGCTTCACCCTTTCTTGTATTTACAAGAGAATGATATTAAGTATGTTGTCTGGGACTGCATTACCTGTGGTCCTGATGGGAACAATCCCTCGTCTCGTCAGCGACCACCCTCAAACTGACGGTACAACGTCGATTCCGAGCACGTCTGGACCACGCAAAAAATGGTGGGTGGCAGCGTCTTTGGTAGGTGGCAGTCTGGCCAATTGGAATTTAGGTTTGGCGACCGACTAAGTAAAAAGTTGGTATCGGAGGTTGTCTAGAGAATCTGTTTCCATGTTTCCCCCATACAATGACAGCAGAAACTTCTGGCCTGCCTTGGAAATCTGGGAGGGTTGGCTTCTGGGTCTTTGAACACAGCTGCTAGGTCATGTAGGGAAGTGTTCTTCTCGTAAATTCTGCAAACCTTCTTCTTCCCTTGTCCGAAGGAGGTTGACGTGGTGTCACACCCACTGACTGCATGCAGAAAGAGAATATCTTGTGTGTCGATCTTGCATGAAGCTGTTGATTATAACAATGATAGAGCATTGCCTCTCCCATTCTTCTCGAAATAGATGTTTTTGTGGGAAGTAGAGGCTAGGGCTGTCAGTAACACGAGGAGATCTACATCTTCAACTGCGATTATACCACTGTCATATTCAGCAGCCTTCGATATTGCTATGGGTAGAATTATCTCGTCTGCATCTTCAGTAGCCTGTTTCCCGTAAATTCCTTTCGTTGTCATTTCTGACATCATCATTGTGATAAAGTTTCTTTTGTTGGTGTCGTTTGATAAAAACGTCTCTTGAGTCATTGTCACTGCAGTTGTTGCTGAAAAAACAAATGGGGTGGACGAGTGCAGTACTGCCCGGCAAAATATTTCTGCGGCTGTTTTGCTTTGATAGGAGGCGTCGTTAGGATATCCATCAAATAGTACTATGGTATTGAACCCAAAGGGTTTTTGCACATAGTCCACATAAGTCTGGCACGCTGACTGGAACATGAGTGTTGTGGTCTTATGGAGTAGGAACCCTCCATCAATTAACCTATATTTTCTGCAGCCAAAGTTTGCTTCTCCTTGCCTAGAAGTGAATACTGATCCTACAATGCTGACGTGGTGTCCTTACGCATTCCTTCCTTAGTAAAGAGCGACATTGGGAAGAGTGCAAGTTCGTACGTGAACAATTCCTTGAGGTCTTCGTCAGGCTGCTTAGCAATGCAAACTCGCTTGAACAGTCAGTGGATCGACTGTATCTTTCTTGTCTGCAATTTTCAACGAACAGGAAATGGATGCGAGGGTTATCACATTATCCTTTCATTTTAGCTTTACATTTTCAAACGTTTGTCCCATAATTTTCTTCATGCAGATGACACCGATTTCCTGCGCAGTGTGACAGTTCCTTCAAGAGGGATTTCACCTGTGCTTAAAGACACTATCTCCTCATTCTCAAGGAATGGTGGGAGTTCTGCAAACCAGCTCCGCAACTTCTCCATGTCCTGATTATCACTTGTGACACGCGAAAGCCTCATATCTACGTGTTGTTCAGCAGTGCCTGCACTTATCTCAATGAACATCTCTAGTTGTTCGCAGATGTATTGGAGGCACAACATATCCAAAGTCCACCTAGAAAGCATACTGTCACTGAACCCACGACCAAACGTCAGCCCTCCATAACTTTTCATTGCCTCATTAATACCTGCTCAATACTCATGTCAGACCAAATTCCAGAACAGAATTTTTCACTTCGACGAATAATGAAGTAGCCTTGTTTCGTGAACTTGTGAAATTCCCGAGAGTTCATTTGGTCTTGAAGGTTGATCATGTCTTGGTAGTAGAGATGCGCACTTTTCGTATAATTTAAATGACCTTCTGCATGAAAGAAGGGTATCATTTCTTTTGACACATTCGAGATGCAGTTTCCAATCACCTATCCGTTCAGCTTTAATGAAGTCTTTCATCAGGGTACACAGACGGAAGTATTGAATCCACAGGGCTGCAGTGGACCCTTTCTTTGCAATCGTCGTCAGCATTTCTGTGAATTTACCTTACCCGATTTACACCTATGACGACTGGACTAAACTTCGTGAGCGAGTAGTTTGGCATAGTAGGAGTGTAGATATCAATTTTTTGAAACTAAAACTCAGATATCATTCTATTCTGTTAAGCCAGCACCCCGTACATAAGAAAGCCTTGACACTGATCTGTGACATCACGAGTTGTCCTACCCATCGATTCTTGAAGGGAATTTATTTTCTTTTTTCTGCAATTCACAGCCGAGTTTTTTTCTCTTTTAAATTATGTCGTGAAATATGATAATTTGGAATTATTAAAATGATTATTTTTCAATTTACAAAAAAAATAAGATTAATTTTTTTTTATCCTTTTTTAGAAAAAAAAATATTTAGATCTCTTTTAATACAGTTCGCTTTGCTAATACAGTACACTATTTTACATTTTTTTTACAATTTTGAATTGCATTATTGTCAGAAATGTATATTATTGTACGATTAAAGAAGTCAATATTACTTTTGTTAAAATAGTTAAATTTTAATATCTAATAAAGAAAAGTTACCATTACATATTGAAATTTGCTGTTTATACAGACATTATAATTACAAAAAAAAAATCACAATCATAGATGCATAAAAATACAAAATTTCCAAAAATAAATAATATATACAAAACTATGAAATGGTAAAGTTAACATTTTTGCTATGTCTTCAATTTATGTTGTTTTGTGAGGTTTTGAATAGTGATTTTATCATTTTTTAACTTGCAATAGTTATTTAAAAATACATTTGTAGAAGAACGAATGATAACTTTCAAAATTTCTTGTGATTCATGTGCTTTTGAACAACCACTCAAGTCTAAAAAAAACAAATGATCATTAAGTGGTCAAATAACATACAATATTGCGTTGATTTCGATAGGATAAAAATTCCTTTTCTAACTCTTTAGACACTAATTTTTAAACAAGAACTTGATTAAAAACAATTGCATACAATACATCTGGATTTGGATAAAGAAGTCCTTTATGAAAAGTTTTTATCTATGAATAAACATTACTATTATCCACAATTAATTCTTTATTAGTAGTTAAATTACCTTTAATACTTCACAGTTTATTTTTTGATGGTGCTGTAACAGCAATAACTAGCTATGTAAGTCAATAAGGGCATATCAGGTTGAATATTATTATCATCATCATCATTAACCTGAATTTTTCCTGAAAACTTACAAAAATTTTTAGGCATGTGGTGATATTGAGTACAATAAACTACAAAAAATAGGCTGAATAGGAATGTTTATATTTATTGACATTTAAATTCAATAATTGTTCTGAAATAAAATCAATTAAAAATTCTTTTTCAGGAATTAAACGTTTTAGTTCTGTTAATAAATCTTTAATTACATGCAAGTTATTTAGATTGTCATTATTTTCAGATCTGCAAGACGTAGATTCTAATTTATTTCATAAACTTAAAAGGTCATTTATATTATTAATTTTAGCAGGAAGTGAAAATTCATCAAGTGAATTCAAAGAAGCTTTTTATTAAATACAGATACATTTAATTCTGAATCAATTAGCAATGATTTCTGAATTTCTGGAGCTGGTTCTGATGTAATATTACAAAATATTGTACTGGATGACAGTACTTGTTGTTCAATGGATGACAGTCCAGAAATTTGTCAAAGATTCATTTTTGTAGACAAACCTTCAGTTCATCAAGACTCCTGAATTGTCTCTTGAAATCATATTGTTGTTTGGATGCAATACTTGCTTCAATGGCTTTATCTAATGCTTCCATTTCCAAACGGAGTCTTTTCTTTCTAGGAGATTCTCTTAAACTTGATGTAGATGAAAGGTAATGTGGACCATCAGGAAACTGACTTGAAATCGAACCTTCTTTCAAACGAGGATATAAAATTGGGGCTTTGATAAGTTTTCCTGATTTTTCATCAAACATTTCTATCTCACGTAGAATTTCATCGGGTCCTGAAAGTGTAATTCACATACCTGTACAGTAACAATTTTGAATTAGTGATTTAATAATACATATTGATACTATAAATAGTTTTAGCATTATTATAAAGTAACTAAAATCTTCTACATGACATTAGCATTTCCACTTAATACTATTTCGATTATTTTTTTTCTTTTATATTCAGTCAAGAGCAAGTTAGAAAATTAAGTTACAATTCATGATATATTTTCAAATTAACAGTATATCAAGCTATATATAATACCTTTAAATTAAATTCATTTTTATTTTTCACAATGTATTTTATTTCCTACATTGTTGATAATATTAGAACTAACTAATTAAATTTACTTCGCCTACTCATAATAATTCCAAATAATTGTTATTATACTATATTTTATGGAATTATTTAAGACGAAAATTTTTTTGAATAAAGCAATATTAGTAACGAATGTTTTATAACAAAAAAAATTACCTAACATCTTGATGTTCGATATAATAAAGAACTTAAAATTATTTTTCAATTCTTTTTTTTTTCGATATATTTTATATTGCAATCAAATATTCAACATCTTATTTCAATATTCTAAAAAGTCCACCCTTTATTGTACTCAAAATTTATTCTTTAATACTTAAATGTTAAACTATTATTAACAATTTTAACGAATTTGAATTAGAACAATAAAATATAGAATGCTTATCTTAGAATGCTTTGTTGGTTGGAAATCATCCTTTCGCTTCAGACCATGAAACCATGTTTTTCGTAATTCCTCGTCTTTTGGAAAGCTGAAAACTGCCACTTTTGGCCCATTCTTGTAATTGCCACGAGAAGTGGCCATAGTACATTTATGAGGCGAATCAAAATCAAATCAAATAATTCTAAAAATCACACAAAAAATAAGCAGCGTATTCTACACATCAAATGTTTAATACTAACCAGGTAATGAAGCTACGGGGTTACCAGTTGGCGTGGGACGACTTTTCATGAAATGGTCGACTGACCTCGAAATTAGTGTCAGGGCTTTCTTATGTAGGGGGTGCTGGATTAGTGCACATTAGCACTGTCGTGAGTACACTAGTCTCACATCATTTGTGAAAATAGTGTACTGCATCAGTTAATTTAAAAAAATGTTTTCTATTGTAACGGAGGTAAGCTAATTTTAAATTTTTTCTTAATAAACGTGCTGAAGGGAGTGATACCTCAACCTACCTAACCTACAGCTAATCGGCACACAAGCTTAGCTTTGGAGCTGTTGGTGCTTCGCGCCAACAACTTGAGCTCATACAAAGTTAAATATTTCCCCCCCTTATTTGCATTCTGTACGTAAAAAATTTGATTAAAAACTTTTGAAGCAAATATAAAATGTTTCTTTCGTTGGAATAGTGCGGAGGTAGTGACCGACATCTCACAATATTTTACTTGTGCGGTAATTTTCTAGTCTCACGACACCGTTTCCAAGATTGACATTTTACTGACTGTTTTTATATTTAAATGAAATCGTGTTCATAATAAACTTTTAAACTTTTACCAGACAAAACATTTCCTTTTTAAACTAGTTTTTCACTTTGAAAAGCGAATAGTTTTTCCATTACTTATTTATTTATTATGTTAACGATATTACTGTTTCACTATATTTTTATTATTTCAATGAATATATTATGATACATATTGAAGTTGTTATTAGCTATTTGAACCTAATTTTTTTTTCGAGTTATATATCTGGGGGCACGGCAGTGCCTCTGCCAAGACGAGCCCAAAGCAGGAAGGTCACTACGTACCTTTTCTGGAAGCGTTTCATCGTATTTTCGAACCCTCATAGCTTCGCCTGGATAATACTAGAGAGCTCAAATTTTCAGGATAAGATGCAGTTAGCAGACTAATGAAATACGCTAAGTTTCATTTACTTAGCTTTTATACTTTGGATTTTATTTATACCACAAATACGTCGATTCCGTCACTCACTCGCTCACTCACTCACTGACTCATGATCATCAAAACCTCTAGGGTACTTCCTGAAGTCCTAGAAAGCTGAAATTTGGTATGCAGGCTAGGATTAGCACATAAACAACAAAAAAATTAAGAAATCCGTAACTTTCACCCTCCAACCCCTCATAAAGGGGGGGGGGTTCTGGTTATGTATTATCGAACGCTCATAGCTTCGGCCTGGATAATACTAGAGAGCTCAACTTTTCAGGATAAGATGCAGTTATCATACTACTGAAATACGCTAAGTTTCATTTATCTAGCTTTTAAACTTTGGATTTTATTAAGACCTGAAATACTTCGTACCTTCAATGCTTCGGCCTAAATAATACTAGAGTGTACGAATTTTCAGGATAATATGCAGTTAGAAGACTAATGAAATACCCTACGTTTCATTTATCTATATCTATATCTTTTATACTTTGGATTTTATTAATATCTAAAATACGTCGATTTCGTCCATGATTGACTGACTGACTGACTCGTGATCATCAAAACCTGTAGGGTACTTCCTGAAGTCCTAGAAAGCTGACATTTGGTATGATTCACAATTAAAATGATTCACAATTAAAAAACATTATATAACTGAGGCTCATTTTAACATTATAAAACAAAAATAGTCATTTTAAATAATGAGCAATACACCCTTATGACTATGCAATATATCAAGAAGTTAAATGATGATATTCAAAACATTAAAAAAAAAATTAGTATCAATAATTACCACTGTTGGAACAAAAATCAATGATAAAATCAAATCATTAACTAATACAGCAGCAATTAATGATTTATTAAACATAGTAAATTCCCAAACATAGCAATGAAACCAAATACTCACAAACCTATGATAGACGGAATATTTCAAGACAGACCTAAAATTGTTCGAATTTTGAAATATGTAGAAAACACACATGAATTCGACCAAAAATTATTGAGGAACAAAAAACTTCATTTTTAAACTCATTATAGGCTATCCTTGAATGTCGATAATTTATAATGCTCTTTAGATCACCAAGTAAAAAATTGTATTAAAGCAATAAATAATCATTTAAACTTTTACTAGCAAATACAGAATCGAGATTGGTTACCTTATGGGCCTCATTGACATCTTACTAAATAACTACTATTTTGAATACCAAAAACAAATATAAACTTTAAAAAAAGACGTATTCACGGAAAAAACCTCTGCATTAATAGCGGATTGTATTGTAAAATACATTGAATACAGGTTCTTTGAATTATCAAAATTTGCTATAGCATTAAATATCAGATATAACGATGATATTTTAGCTAATAAAAAAAAATTGAAAATATAATGAGCACAATCAAAGGAATAGATAATACATAGCAAAATAGTAAAATCCATAATAATAAATAAGTGCAAAACGTGATCAAAAGTGCGATAACAAGATAAGTAAAACTAAACAATGATGTTTAGTTGGTGATAGAGAAAACAGAAACAAGAAGGAAGGCAACCATTGAAAAGAACGGCTAAGATGAATTAAAATGGCTAAGATCAACAAGGCAGAATCAAAGAAGATAGAGAAATAATTTCCTTAGTTCAGCAAAAAAACGCAGATGGCTATTTCTTCGTTAAAGTATCTTAATTAAGAAGCAAGTATAAATAAGGTTGATCAAATAATAATAAGGATTCTCAACGCAGTTCTATGTTTCCACACGGATTTTGGAAAACAATGATAAACAAACGGCTTTAATCAATAACTGGTGAACCATGGATACGAATGATATTGAGTTTTTTTTTTTACGATCTACCTATATTCGTTGAGATTAAGGTAAATAAGATCATTTTATTCAGTATAAGAATCAAGAACTTTAGGCAGTCTTGGGTAGGTGCCATCAACGTTTAAGAACTTCGGAATTGTAAGAAATTTAGCGAATTTTAAAGAAAAACTGTAGCTTAGTATATTGAAGATTAATACTGCTTGCATATTTGTATTATTATTATTTCTCTCATTCTTTAACAATCAAGAAACGATAAGAAGTTATTTTCTTCTGTTTTTATTTCGAATTGTATGGGATTATCTATTCCTTTGATTGTGCTCATTATATTTTCAATTTTTTAATTGCTTAATTTCTTTTTATGCCAACTTATCTTCTGGTGTGAAATTGCTTTCTTATAGATAAGGGTTGTAATTCAAGATTCTTTATACTTCTTTTCTGGTTTTTTTCTATTTGTACTGAGAGATATGTCGTGATTCACATATAAAGCCGTCTCATACCATCTATTGTGTCTGGCTTAGGCATTTTTGAATATATCATGTTGAATTTTAAGTCTTTCTCCTCAGGTTCTGTTGCTGACCATTCAATTATTGCTTTGTTAACTAAATTGTGTTAGTAATGCTCTTGCTTTGTTCACTACTGGCTCCGCAAGTTATTTCATACAATTGGTTCAGCTTTTTGAAATGTCTATTGTTGTTGTTTATTGTGTGTGTAATCTACGTTGGCCGCATACTAAATATGCTGTATAATATTATCTTTCCATATTTCTTGCCATAATTTACTGGATAGATATTTAATAGTTTTGAGGAATTTTAAATATTTATTATTGTTCGTTTTTAACCTTTCATAAAGGAACTTGCGTGCTGTCTCTTTAGCAATACTCTTTTAGATTAGATTAATTGAAAGAGGGTGGCATGACTTCCGAGCACGTCGACCCGAAAGATCTTTTGTACTATCCCACGGAAAGAAGGACAGACGGAGCGAAAGACTGAGAAAGGATGGTATCAGAAATGCAGGGGGAACGGGAGAACCCGGTTAAACCGGCCCAGCGCGGATCGTCACCATCAACGAAACCCACATGAGAACCGAACCCGGTAGCAATACTCTTACCGTTTTGATTTCTTGAGAGGTTCCTTATATAGAGAGATTTACATATTGATTTTAATTTCAACAAATTCTAATGAAGTTTATGTGAGTTCCTGTTGCATTCAATATTTTGGTTAATTCGATGAATTGGCTAATATTTTTTTTGTGCTTTTAATGTATAGTCCAGGGAAATTAGACATTGACCCGGACATTTGAAACCTCAAGCTTAAAATTGGTAGAAATGTTGAGAATAGTGTTCTGATTGAGTTCCCAAAATTCCCAAAAAATCCATCTTTAGGAAAATCCGCCATTTTGAAAAAACCGCCCCCATCGTGGATATTTCGAGTTTTAAGCATAGCGACTGAACCGAGCGTCTGAATTTATTCGTTTTTGCGTCAAATTACGTAATTCAGGCTGCATTACCTTCCGAAACACTAAAAATTAATAATTATAGACCAATTGTGGTTCTTGAGAAATAATAATAATTAAGAAAATGCGACAAACGAAAATTGATCTAAAATTATAATAAATGTTATTATAACATAAAAAAATAATCAAAGAAGACTTCATAGCACAAGGCGTGAAATATAGGCATAAGCAGCAATAGAATACATTATTAAGGGTAAAAGTTAGATAGCTTGTTTCGTGTTATCACTGGAGCTCGACTGCCTGTTCACTAATCTGCCTGGCCAAAATCTTTGACGGTAATGCATGATCTGAAGAAACATAACCTGTATTAGCGTCAATTTAAGACAAGTAAAACAGTGTTCTTTAAATTTTGTAGGTATTTAACGTTTCTACGACAACATGTCTGCCAAAGGTTCAACGTCGTCATCGCTATCCGAGTTAGAGCAGTCCATACGTTTTGTGCAGCCATGTCCTCGGCAGAAGCCGCACATACATGCGCAAGGAAAACCGTTTCTTCTGCACCTGCATCTCTTCTCGCAACCACAGTTACAGTTGCCGAATATGATATTCAGTACCCGCTCCGGTACTGGTTCTTCTTTAGTTGGAATGGGTGTCAGCTGAACTGCATGAGCCATCCATCCCCACTCTGCTTCCGGTAGCAGATTCCCCATCCAAACTGGAACCTAGAATGAAACAAATTAAACATTGAACAGCCTGTTTAAAAAGCTGTCGTTGTTGATAAAAACCCTCCTAACTGCAGTTTTAAAACAAAACAAAAAAAAGATGCGCCAATGAGCAAGTTTTAAATTAGCCGAGTTTGCGCATGGCTCAACTGGCACAGTGTTTGGCTATCATGTTTGGAAGAATTGTGGGAGACGGTGTACGCAAAGAACACAGTGACCGAGATGGTAAACGGCCATGCCTACGCTCTAGCTGTCCGCGCACATCTTCTGATGTAGCTGTCGTTGGCGATATTCAGGATATACAAGACGCAGACTCTCTTCTCAGCGATCGCTTGAAACGAACACACTCAGGCCACACTCTGGAACGACTTCGGTGGATGACGTTTTGACGTCAGAGTACATCGTCCAGCCAGCAGGGTTGTTCGAAGCAAAGCTGAAAGCCCTCTTTTCATCTAGACGGCTCACTGCGAAGCTGTGGGTGCGATTCTTTTAAGATGGTTGGCATCATGCGTCTGTTTGTCAAAGCTGAACGTTTTGGAGTTTGGGTTCTTCACTTGCTGTGTGTCCAAAGAATGATTCCGTATTTCCACTCTGCGGGACATCTCAGCTCGAGGATGTTATGACTCCCTTGGAGTTCCTGCAATTTGTTAAGGAAGGCTGCTTCACTATCAGGAGATCTGCAAAGTTCGGGTCAGGCATATGGACCGATATAACTATAGAGCAAGTGTTGATGAGAAACATGAAGACGGCGGGTGGACTCACACATGGACGTGGATTGACGGATAACGTCATTGCTCGATGGGTTTGTGCAATGTCTTCATCTGCACATGTAATCGACGCCACTGAAAGATTTTGTGGAGTCTTCGCCGAAACCTCCGACCAACATGTGGAGCTAAGAGAGTCTTCGCAAGTGAGAGATAAGGCAGACGTTCGCAAGATGGTAGACTGGCTCCAGTCCCACCATCCTTTTAACGACTCAACGAACCTTCTAATGTTCTTGTCTACCGGTATAGTAGCCGACGATACAGTTAACTGTGATGAGGCTCTCTCCCGTGGTTTGCAAGCAAGGAAATCAATCACAGGTCAACCCTAACCAACTTTTTCACCGATTGCTGTGTTGTGCGTGACGATGTTGACCTCGAGAAGTACCTGACATATGAACTTGCAGCAAGGCCTCCAGCGGTGTTTGACGGGATGTTGATGCGGAAACGCACTATGTCTGGATTGATCAACGTTTTAGAAGAGATAGCGCCGTCCAAGACAAACTTTCCAGTGAACGCAGAGTTTACAGTTCCTCTTGCACCGGGTTGTGTGGGCGCGTCCAGGGAATTTCAGCCACATCTGTCTTCAGTATGTGAAGTACGTGGAAAATCAGTGGATGTAATACCACTTCTGCTCCGTTCTGAAAAGGCACAAAGGGATCTTTCAAGAAGTTCAAGCTTGTTTAAGGGAGACAGTGGAGGTCGTCAACTAATAATTCTAGGTTTGGATGGGGAATCGCCTGCCGGAAGCAGAGTGGGGATGGATGAATCATGCAAGTCAGCTGACACCTATTCCAACTAAAGAAGAACCAGCACCGGAGCGAATACCGAACATCATATCCTGCAACTAACTGTGGTTGCGAGAAGAGACGCGGGTGAAGAAGACACGGTTTTAAACCGTATTTGCACAAGCATGTGCGGCTACTGCGCAGGACATGGCTGCACACATTGTATGGACTACGGTGACTCGGATAGCGATGATGACGTTGAACCTTTGGCCGACGTGTTGTCATAGTAACGGTAAATAACTGCAAAATTTAAAGACTACTTTCTACTGTTATTAAATCGACGCTAATTTAGGTTACAAATGTTCAGATCATGCATTAAATATTATTTTTTCTCAAGCACCAAAATTGGTCTATAATTATTAATTTTAGTGTTTTAGATGAGAGCGCAGCCTGAATTAAGTAATTTGCTGCAAAAACGAATACAATCAGACACTCGGTTCAGTCGCTATGCTTAAAACTCGACAAATCCACGATGGGGGTGGTTTTTTCAAAATTGCGGATTTTCCCCAAGATGGATTTTTTGGGAATTTTGGGAAATCAATCAGAACACTATTCTCAACATTTCTACCAATTTTCAGCTTGAGGTTTCAAATGTCCGGGTTCGGCCACTTTTTTGTCTAATTTCCCTGGACTAGTATAGAGCTTTGTAATTAGAGAAATTAAAAGTGTACTTGCATGTGCGGTGCAGGATCTACATAGAATTTTTTCCTTTCCATTAGGATTCATTAGGATTACCATATCAGCGATTTGTTGTGCTGTAATTTGCTTACATGTAGTTTCTATGATTGAAAAGGTTTAGTTATAAATCCGAATGACCTATTTGGTAGTTCTCTAATAAACCTTAGAATCATAATCACAGTTGCACCATCTTTATCTGCAGATACAATCATTAAGCCATTATTTCTTTTTAATTCCCTTTATGTATCATTACTAAATAAAGATATGTTCTTTCTTTTTTTATTATTTATAACAATCCTATTTTGATGTATTAAGAAAAAAAAGCAGATCAAGAAATATCTTAAATACTATAACTTTAATTAACATCTTAATTGTTTCTTAATTTTTCATCAGTTTGGCACATTATTTTCAATCTTTCTTTATCGATCTTTTGACTTGCCAAATTAAACTTTCCTGGTAATTAAACTTGGGTCCTTTCAATAACACTGATTTTTGTGCTTTCGTCAAGTTACTATACGAGGTATTAATGAACCCTTCTTAACATTTTCTTCTTTCTGATATGGGTTCCATAATTTTTTTATAATTCCTAATTTTCAGATGATCGTAATTATTCTGCATTTCTCACTACATTATGTAAATAACAAAACAGTATAATTTTCGAATACTTACTTTGTTGTAACTCTTTGTGTAGGTATTCTGGATTTTATAATGTAGGAAGTATATCTTCCACAATTGATATAGCTAAACTTAAATTAATTACTATCGAATTAATTAACCAATTAATTGTGGATAATCAATTGAAGTAATTTTTTTTTTTAAAAAACTTGAAAAATAATATTAATAGTTTAGCATAATCCAAAGTTCCATTTACTGGGGTAGCAGAGATTTGTTAGAAAGATGTAAAGATTCCATTTGTAGAAATCATTACATAATAATAGTTCATATGTACAAGTGTTCACTTAGACTCTGGAAACAGTTCCGCAAATGTTCACAATTAACACTTCCCGTATCACACTTAAGCATTCGGTTTTTCACTCTTGTGTGTTTAATTCGATAACGTTTCCTAATTTACTTGTATGAATAATATTTATAATTCTAATGACTTTTCACCGTGCGAATCTTCGCTAATGGTTTAACCCTTATGTGAAAATCAATTATTCAAAGTTACACGTAACTAATTCCTCTTAGTTATCGTAATCCTAAATCACGCTTAATACCATCACAGTTATTTTATTTAATCTAATGTGCATTTCCGTAATTATCTTTTAATTCCTTTACAAAGATAATTAGAATCCTCTTTGATTTAATCTGTAGTAATGTTCACTATAATTTCGCTCTTTTTTGCTTCTTATTATTATTACTAAATTTCCTCATTAGCATAATAATACATGATTTATTTTCCTTAACATAAATCACCTATCTAATATATCTTAGAATAGTTCAGTTCCACTAATATTCACTACTTGAGCTGAATAATTAATTCCGTTTTCACAGTTCCACCTTTTCACGCGAACATGTGATATCACCGCTTTAATTTCTCTTCTTGATAACTCATAAAGTTCAAATCTTCTTTCCGTTTCCCTCATTGGATAACAATTAAATAAGTTCATTACTTACAGTAATTTTGAGTACGTTGCAATTTCTATGCGGCTCGGAGTAATCCATTTTCTCGTCCTGACAAACTCAGCCAGACTTGTTCAAACTTCCCGCTGCCCGTTGCACAAACCAAGTGATGACGTTCGCTGCTCTCGACGAATTCTGCGTCACACACACGTGGGTCGATAGGTACGACCTCTTTCATTAGACAATGTTACTGCAAACTAATTAATACTTCGAAGTCTTCCTGACTTCGTTAATTTTAACTTTCGACGCTTGAAGCAAATAGACGAAATTCGGCGATTTAAATACGAAAGACGAAAGAGACAGAGCGATTGAGAGAGAGAGAGAGAGAGAGGTTGGCTTGCCTCTTTTATGCCACTTATCTCTGACGTCACAATTACGTTCCAAAATTTAAATTTCAATCACATCACTTAATTTAAATACGATTAAAGCACTTTAAAATAATAATTATATTTATTTATTTATTATAAATAAATAGGAATTTACTACACTTTGGATAACTTCCTGAATTTTGTAATAGATCATTTTTTAATTTGTAGTATGTTATTGTCTATCAAATGAGGAAAATGGCGGACAAAATTGTTCTTTTGCTTAGCGATTGCATGTGTCTAGTTTCTTCTTCTGTCGTTTTCATCCTACAGAGGGCATCGCGCTTCTGTTTTATTTTCATAATTCCTTTATTTATCTTTCTTTTTATTAATTTTTGATTCTTTATATTAAATGAAATTTTTAATTTATTAGTTAGAATGTTTTAAGAGTGCATTGTATTGAAGTGCAGTTAAGAAAAGTTTTTTTCATGAAAGTTATAGTATTTAAGATATTTCTTGATCTGCTATTTTTTATTGTAACTAGTAATGTTAGGAGTGATAGAGTATTAATTATCACTCCTATAATATAGAGGCTGGTGAATTAAATTGCGACTATTTATTATAAAAAAAAAATATAAATTTATAATTTTATTTTAGTCAATCAAATTAAATATATATTTTAGTAAGCAGTAGGTTTACATCCAAAGTCATCACCACTGTAGTCGCTGTGATTCTAAAGAAGAATCTGGAAAAGAAATAATAAATAGCTATAAGACTCTATTCACGAAATATATTTCTCCGAGTAAGCAGCCTCGATTTTCTTTACATGTTGACAAGCGTTCGTCCAGTTATTTGATGTGAACTGTGATAACGCCTCTTTTATCAACTGCAGAATATTAGTGAATTTGTAGGCTGTGTTTATTAAGCTATAAAATTTAACCCAGATTAATTCAATGGGGTTTAGGTCGCAATGATACGGAGAAAAAAATAAAACGGTATGTCCGTGTCTCCTTGTGTGATCATCAATAACATGTCTGATTTTTCTAGGCTTCTAAGTTTCGATGAGGTTCCAGTTTCAACATGTCTAGGCCCTATAGTATCTTGTGTAGTATCAGCCATTCCTGTAACTCATGTCACGGTGCTAGAGACAACTCGTGACAGTCAGAGAAAATTTGAAAATTGAAATGTTGAAAATAACGATTATTTAAATTTTGTCTTCAATTTTTGGTTTAAGGTCAATACATATGTAATATTATTGTTCAACAAATATACATATATAGTATTTACTGGTATTTTGCTTTCGTATTATACCTGGGTTTTATTGAGGAAAATACATGTGAAAGATTTTATAGAGAAAAGAAGAGAAATCGCCGCGTTTCGTCTTAATGAGAGACATATGGCTCTTGCTAGACAATTCAAGGTCACTTCCGGGGAGGGGAGTGCAGCTCTGGTCAAGAGCGGGAAAAGAGGTAACACGTGAACCATTTTGAAATGTATCATTAGTTGTGATTGATGTCATTGAGTTTTACCGGGAAAAGAGCGGAGAAGGGGTTCGAAAATGCGAATTTTAGAGAGAGTTGGATACTTGGAGTAGTCGGAGCAGGTTGGAGCGTGTAGGCTCCGAGCAACCGCTCGGACCCTAGTCCCGTGGGGGACGCAGGAGAGTTAGCCGTTCGGTGTCGACCGAGCCGGCCAAAATTTTATGTTTCGGACGTTAATCCGGGCCTTATCGCATAGGAACGCCGAAGAATAGCAGTTAGTGTGCGGGCACGCGAGATGACGCAGCCCGCGGACTCGCAGTCAGTCGACCCCAGTTAGTCCAAGCAGAAAGGTCAACGCATAATCTCGGGTGGCGAGATTGTTACCTCTGACCTAAAATGCCCCCAAAACACTCCGGAGAATGGATAACCATCGTCACGGCAACAGACAAGATGCTAGCTGCCTTGTGCGACGATTCACAGTGCGACAATATAAAAGCAAAGGGAGTACAAGGAGTCAACGATTCCGCCCCGTACCTACAAACTAAGGAGGACAAAGTTCGACGTCCGTCGCCACGCAGCCGAAAGCAAGTTGGTCGACCAGAGCTAGATAGTCCGTAATCGTAAGTAAATACGCATTTGTTAGGGGGTCGTACATCAAGCCGATGAACCGAAGCAAGAGTGATGCCAGGAAACATGGAATTCCTAAGCAAACGAATTGAGAACAATTAACTTTGGGTCAAATCGTATCAGACAACGCAAAATTCTCTGTAAGAGAAAACAATTATGGGAACCTGCCGTATTTTGTTCTCGTGCTCACAGGGCTAATTTTAGTGTGTTACTTAATGAACATATGATGGGAGAAGAAATAGGCTGGGGAACGAAAAGGAATTCTAGTCAGTGAAAAAAAAGTTTATATTTGAAACTACCTCTCCGAACTTTAGTGTGTGCATGTTCAGATCACACAGGTGGTAGCCAGTGAAATAAACAATGTTGGTAACACTGAGGAGTTAGTTTTGTTTTTGTAATAGTGAAAAATAATTACATTCCGTATTGACTATCAGGAATATTAAAAAGAAGGCAAGGAAAAGGAAGAGGGAAAGATAATAAAGTATAAAACTGTCACGAACTACACTGTAGTTAGGTTATATTTCTTGAGAAACTGTGTTAGTCAAAGTTAATTTTAGGTTTGACTAGAAAACAACTCTTCAGTCAGTGCATAAATTGCATAAGTGTAATTAAAATTTTTGTTTTGGTTAAGAAAATATATATTTTCTTTGTACATGTATATCTTGCATTTTGGGGGATTGTGTTTCTTTGAAGGTTATTATTTTTTCAGGGTAACTGGACCGGGTTTATATTGGATTTCTGGTGCACCTTAGGGGAGGAAATTTGAAAATTTATTTAAAAAAAGGGGGAAAGGATTTTGGAGAGATATTTTGACAGTTTGAAATATATATGTTGTTGAGATTAATAAATTATTTATTAATTGAGCTACATAATTTTGTTGTTTCATCTTTTCACATTCACGTATCTATATGGTTAATTGATATCCTTAAGTGGGAATAGTTCCAAACTTAATGAAGAAAGTCTTAAAGTATACTATTATTGGGTTTATATGTATATTATCAATTTTTTATTTTATAAAATTTTATTTTATTTTATTTAGTTTATATGTACATTGAGGTAAGGGGGTTTTGGTTCATTTTCATTATTTGACGCCATTACTTCCAGGTGACCACCCAATCCTACTGCATTTCTTTTTTAGGTTATTTATATCCACTGCGTTTAATTGTTATTTATCAGAGAGCTGAATTTTGATTTGTTCGAAAGACACTAACTCTGCGGTGTCAAAGTGGTAACAAAGCCGTGGTTGATTGTTACGACCCGGCGAGACTATTGTAACCCCCGGTGTCAGATTGGTAGGTGATAGTTGCAGTGACCGTGGTTTCGTTCTATTCCACTGCGCATACTAAGAACGGCCGCGTGTCACTCAGATTTCGGATTTTTCAAAGTTGGGATCGCCTCTGGACGGCCTGAATGATTAGAAGCATTATCCATTTCAAAACGGAGTTCGGTGATATGTTTGGAAGTAAATGTTAAGTGAACCACTTCAAAAAACATCTCCGTTCAACTCCTCACGATAATCTTCAGACTTCGTTTTTGAACAAAACATTAACAAAGCCTCTTACTTCTTCTCTATTCTGCCAGCATCTACTCACGTGATGATTCTCGTTCACTCATGCTTCATCGAAATACACGACAGTCCTATTTGGGCCTAAGGCTCTCATTGCTCGAAGATATTGACGTCTTTTGGACAACACATTACTACTCTCCAACAACATTTTGCGATTATTCACCTTCTGCTACTTCAAGTCTAAACGGTTTTTTGGAATACATAACGAAAATACTCTATACTTCCACCCAAATTTCCTTCTCAAACAGTGAACGCATGGAGCGAAGAGTAGACAGCTCCTTCACAATTCACAATAAAACAATTATTCTTCATAACTCCTAGATCAGAACTGTCCAGTATAGTAATTCTTTAATTCGATATCTTTTCTTACCTGGAGTATTGAAAACAGATCCCCCTCCGCTTGCTTACGACGCGGACGGCTTGTAAACAACGTGTTGGACAGTCGAAGTCCGTATGGCTGTTGCATCAGCGGTAGCTTTCCATAGTTTTCTTTTCTTTTCTTCGCCTGTAGACGTCTTCACGTAAACGTTCATATTGTTGATGATCTGCCGTGCTTGGCTGTTTATTGTTTTGCCAGAAACAATATGGAGAACTGTTATTTCTTGACTTTTTTTCCGAATCAAACTGAGAATCCATAGCTGATGCATTTTCACAAGTTCACGAGGGAGAGCGGGGCTTAAGAACTGTGCCAGAAACACTAAACTAAGAAGTAGCACTTCTCTCTGATTGGTCGTTCTTCTTTGGTTAGGCAGACAATAACTGCAGATAAATGATATAAAGTATAAAATGATATATAGTATATATATTCTACAGTACATAATTTAAGTTCTGCCATATATTAAAGAGGGAGTTAAAATTTTCAAAAAAAATTCAAAGCTCAAAAGAAAGTAATAAGATATAAAGAAGTAGCAAAACTCGATAATAATGGCTGGAATATATTATATAAAATTAGCTAATAAATTTTAAAATCTTATATAAACTTTCAGGTGAAGAAATCAAAATGAACTACTGCTATTTATTTTTGATAATAAATATTGATATTTATTGAATATGAGTTCTAAGTGATATCCTAATCCAAGTGTGTGGACAAACTGAATTCTACTAAATGTTTAATTTGAAAATTAAGTGATTTTATTTTATATTCTTAATAATTTTTTCTTTATTTCCTTTCTATATTATTAGGCATTTAAGAATGTGAAGCCCTAATTGAAATTTTTCTTGGAAAACTATTATCAAACCAGAAATAAAGAAGGTGAAGAACAATAAAAGAACCGAAGAAATATAACAAAAATTTGACGTCTTGTTTTGAAAACTAATTTTTGTGATTATTAAAAATTATGGGAAATATTATGAGAAGAAAATTATTTTGTGAATGAAGAATATATACCAACATTTATAACCAATATACTGTAAATTAAATGGATTCCCATCATTATGACAAGTCAATTTGTGAACCAGAAAGAAAGAAACCAGTAATAATATTTTTTTTCAATTCTTTCATTCCAACTTTATCAGATGTAGAATTAGAAATAATTTACAACAAGAATGCCACTTATAGTTTGAGAGCAGTTTCTGATGAGACTTGTGGGGCCATTTTCATTACTGAACCTTCCTTTGGAACTTCTTTATAAAACTTCACTGATAAGATATACAATTTAAATATTACAGGGAAAAGATATTAAAAAAGAATGTCATATATTAGAGATAATCCAAAATTTCCTTCCAATAACATCAGAAGACAAAATGTAATAAAACAAAGGAACTTTAACGTCTTATTACCCCAAAATAGAAAACATCATTTGATACATGTTGAGAGCTGTGTAACATCTGATTCGAAAGAAGTAAACACAAATTCAAACGTTCGCTATGGGATAGGAATTTCAGGATTCGATAGATTGATAAATCCATTTTACAGTTTGAGAATTAAGTTACTATGGATTGGCTCATTTCTGATTCTCTTCCTTATTTGCTGCTACCTAAACGGATGCTCTTTCAATGAGCACATTTTTGGAAAACCAGCAATTATGGTGAAATTTAGTAAATTAAACTCTTTACCAAAGTCCAAAAAAGCTGTACTCTGTCCTTTGTTTTTAATGAATGATAATTTAGTGACAAATCGTATCAGGAAAAATTACTCGGAACACTTTGGGATTCCTGAAGAAATAGTTAAAGCCTTACCATTCTCTGAAATGTTAAGACTTCCAAACATGAATGTAACCAACATATGGAACATGTACGAGATTGATAAAGACCATACGGATATTTTCTATTCGGTGCGTAGTTATGACTGGCAATAGATTCCTAATTTTAGTAAAACTTAACATTTTATAAAACATATCTGTTTTATGGAACAATAATTTTGTTTGACCAAAAAATAACTTTTATATTGTTTTTTTATTATATGATTTTTTATATTATTCTTTTATGAGATTGGATTTGAATTACTTACTTTGATATACTACAATATGATAAAAGAAAATTTAATTTTAATGCATATGAAAGTTAAGAGATCGAATCCAACATTTGATTAATTCTGATTCCTTTAGATCGTTAAGTTTTAGATCATTAAGGTGATTTTAAAAATCATCACGCTATTGTAAGTATATCAGAAGATTGATTATTATTCGGTAATTTAAGTATTTCCTTTTTTAAATAAGTGAATCTATTTTAAGAAGTTTCAGATAATTGCACGAAATAAAAGTTCTGCGCAAAATACGACATATATAAAATGATAAGCGAAAATTCCTGAATCTACATAATTCAACATTGAAATTTCCCAGGAATAAGGAGGAGGCCAGAGAGGAGAAGTGTGCTACGTATGTCATTCTAGCTTCTTTTATGTAAATCATCAAAACAAAACAAAAAGAAATATATCCAGAGTATCCTAATTGTAAATTATAATTTCAGGTTGGTGGAAATTGTATCAGATCTCATGTTCCAGGTCGAAATAAAGTAATTAACTTAAGACTGTTTAAATGCTACAATATATCAATAACGACTCTAAGTGGATTTGTCGCCAATGCTACTTATTTGATCAAATTTTAGTATCACTTGAAAGTTATACACATTCGTTGGTGATTTGCCAAACAGGAGCCACTGTACAACCGAATTTCAAAAACAGTCACTGCCAGTGTCTGTCACGGCGGAACAGATCAGTCAGACAACTGCGTAGCTGTAGGCTATTGTAGAGAAAATTTGACGGGCTATAACAGAGCCTAGGTGAAAGAATTAGACTGCGAAGTCAAAGATTGACAGAGGTAGATGTGAGATCACAAACAGTGACCATACACATAGCCTAGTTCGGCCTTTATGTCTTATTAAGAGACGAGTCCCGAAATTGCCTTGACGCGATAATCATCGCATTTTCGTCTACCAACATTGTTAATTTATCTGAGGAGATTTAGTTTTTATCCGTGGATCTTGCCAACTACTGTTTGCCTCTGACACACACAAATGAAAGCAGGATGGTACATGGATGACGATTTATAGGTTATGTTGTTTCTATTTTTATATAGTTAATGGAAATCGTGTACCAGAAGCAAAGCATTGGAGCTCATATAAGTTACTATTTTTCAAGATAGAGTAGAAAGGTTTCTGTGTCGGACAAATTTCCGGACTTTTGAAAAGTTTCCATGGCTGCATGGAAGATCATTCGATGAAGTATCTAAGCTTCTTCCAGGCCTCTCTGGAATGCTGACTAATTATGAGATTTTTCCAAATTATTAAGTGCAGTATATTTAAGCACACAATTACTTTGCTAGGTCAAACCATGCTTCGCCGTATACTGATTTTATTATAAAACTCACAAGTCACACAAAATTGTTGTTGTTTGACCGTAAACATGTCAACTGCTTGGAAATCAAGTAATGGATTATCTGTTACTAGATAGTTAGTTTGGACCATTTCTTCCAAATTCAGAAATTTCTTGTCGACTAATGTGCAATATGGTAATTTTGAGATAGCAGCATATTCGACGTAGTTGTTTAATGATGATCTTTCAAAACACATTCAGAAGTTAATGAAAAGTATTGACGAGAAAAAAAGGCAATTCGTTTCGCAAGCTCTACGTAGAAAACATTTTGTTTTGAAAAAAGAAAATATTTGATATCAGAAAATGATATAATTTGATCGATTAAACTTAATCCATATAATGTCGTTGTTTTACTATCGTTCTTTAGTGTTCAACTTCTAAGCATGATAAAAATTGCACTAAGAAGATGGAAGTTTATGAATTAGCAACTGCTGCTTGTAGATGTGTTGTTGGGGACATTAACGGTATGAGATTTTTTTTTATATTTTTCATTCCATTTTAATTACCCTATTTTATTTTGTATGAAATTATATTGCGAAATATTTTCAAAGATCACCAAGTTTTCAAAAGGAAAAAACCAACAAACATATATCCTTTAACTTTTGAATTAACTAATCGAAGTAAATGCAACTGAATTTTAATTTTTTGGTTTTGAATCATCTTAAGTTTTTGAATTCTCAGTAAATTGGATAATATCAACAATAAGTAGAAAATAAATTTAAATTATCATTTCCCCTTATTTGAGTTGGAATCTGTTTTTTTTCTGATTTTAAACTTTTCCTTGGCCATTATCTTAGAGAAGTAGCTAACAAAACTTTTGCTTAATCTTATGATTCTAAATCAAAATAGGAAATGAAAATATTTAAGTAAAACTTGTTTACCAAGTCTCATTGATTTCACAAGGTTTCTATTAAATATTCTTTTTTTTATAAATACTTCAGTGAATGCTTATAAACTTATCTTTTGTGAAGAAAAACTTCTAAAATTCCTGAAAATATGATTTTTTTTTTTTGATAAAAATACTTGTTAATAATCTTATTGCAAGTTTTAGTGAGTTTATTGTAGTAAGTTTAATTCTTCTGCCTGTACAGGGCTATCCATTTTTCAAGGCAAATTATATAGCATTAATCAACTGTTATTTTGTGTTTATATAAACCTCAGGAGAACAAAAAAGTCGGGTGCCAGGAAAAAGACGTTTCGTGTGACGTTAGATTCGGGTGATATCTGCATGCCAGTAATTATTGGATTTTATCTAGAAAAACCGTTAGGGCAAGTGTCATGATAATTTTTTTTAAAATAACCGAGTTTTTGCATTCCTAAAGTTCAGTTAAGGTTTGTCCTAAAATGAACGGTTTTCTTTATTTTTAAAAATTTCTCATTGCAAAACCTTGTTTTCGGTCTAATTCTAATATCTTTTAGCATAAAATTTTCTAAACCCAAAAAACTGAAACAGCTGCTTCACTTAAGAAAGTTTACTTGACCATTCTCTGGTTTTCGAATCCTCTTGAAACAACAGTGTTTATTTCTGCCCCACCACCTATTAATTCACTGAAAGAGAAGCTGTAAGATCTCTTATTTTCAGTTGGGCAACGAAGTTTTCCAATTAGTCGGAAATCGAAGAGTTCTCAATCACACATAGCTACACATCCAATTGACTTTTTTCCTCTGGTGTGACTTTTAAAAGAAAGTTAACGATAGGTATCAAGCATAACTTTAATTCTGGTAAAGGTTTGCCAACTTTACTCCTAGAAATCCTATTAATATAATAACACACCGTTAACTTGCTTACGAAAATATTTTATTTTTAGTTCTTATTTGTAATCCTTACGAAATGTAGGGGAAGAAGAATAGTTTCTTGTCCTCTGGTACCAACTGAAGAAGTCCTTCGTAAAGAAATATTGTGGGAATTAAGGGAGGGTTAATATATTAGTAGGATTTCTCGCAATAAATTATTTATATGATAGATGAAAGATGCTTATATAAAATTTCCCAACTTGTTTTTACAAGAGTCATAAAAGCTTTTGAGAAATCCTTCAAAAGTTTAAGCATCCTTAAACTTTCCGAGACTTAAAAATAATGCTTGACTATCAATGATTAGAGTTGAAGTCAGTCTTCAATCTTCCCCTAAATCAGATTTGCAATCAGTATTGTAGGATGAAAGAATATTGTTCTTGAATGATGATTTCTCACTTGAAATTATGAAACTGCATCGAGAATTGGTCAAAAACAAGGGAGCAGAGCATAGTTGTTCCAGAAATCTTGATCACCAATATTTATTGGACCAAGTATTTGTTAATCATTTTAGCCTCTTCCATAGGTTTTACAATTTCCATTATGTGTAAATCTTTGAGGGTTTTGCGAGATAATTCTTCATGGGTTGATTGTATTAGCTGTTTCTTCTGACTCATTTTCAACTATTCTTCCTAAACAATTTTTTTCATCCCGTCCTTATTGTTTTGGCTGAGAATTCAGGAGTGATGTTTTGATTTGTTCCCAGGAGAAATCCTTGGTTACAACAATCTGAAGGATTGTTCCTGAAGAACTATTCATTAGGAAGTTTTCATTATCTCCTCACCTTGATTTCTACTTTTCGAAGGCAAATTGGATGAAATATGTTAAAAATATTTTTAGTTAATTCACAACTCCAATAAAAAGTAAGAGTTCAGAGTTGGAGAACGGATTCCCTGTAGATAATTCCAACAATCGCACCACAATCTTTATTGCCCCATCAAGCCATTGTTGAGACTGGTTTGCATCTACTTCATTGAACTTTTATGCTATCCTTTTTACTTCAAATCCTCTAGCTACAAAATTTCCTGAATCTTCCTGTGAATGCTTGGCAGCAATAAAAGTTGCCAATGACTTGACATCTTTTATGGGATCATAATAAGCTATGAAAGGCAACATTCCTGTTAAGCTGTTAAATACAAGTCCTATTACTTGCCCTCGTGAACACAAAAAGGATATAAATCCTTTACATCAGTCGGAATGTGAAATTAACATTTTTCGGCTTTTGAATCAACAAACTGTTTAAAACTTTTCTGGTTTGGCTCTTTTATAGCAACTTCAATATCATCTCCAAGTTGAGTAAATTCATAATAACATCATCTGCTTCTTCTGAAATATAATTTACAAAACCAGACAGGAGAATTCTCTTTAAGGTTTAATAAGGGAATTTGTGAGTTCTCATGCTTTTGGAATAAGCTTTGCCTTCCTCACTCGGAAGACCACTTTCCGCCACATCTCTAACCAGTCAAAGACCTGCATGACTAATTACCTCTGGAAGGCAACGTGTAACCCTTCTATTTTCAACATTATCCGTTGCTGAAAATCTTCATTTGACCAATTTATTCCTAACAACTTGTGATAAAAGGCGTGGTCAACTGTTAACACAACATATCACATAACCATAAAAATTCAGCATTTCATAACTTATTTTGATTATAAACTATGAAAACATATATCAACTAAAAGCTCTTTAATCCCTGTACAACTTTTATTTGAAACTTTTTTTCATCTATTTTTGGTTTTGAAAATTTTTAAAACTAAAAGAAATTAGAATTGGACCTAAAAAAAGAGAGGTTTTTCAATGAGAAATGTGGGAAAATCAAGAAAACCGTTGATTTCAGAACAAATGTTTATTGAACTTTATTTTAAGAACACAGGAAACACGAGTATTTAAAAAAGTCCTGACACTTGCCTAAGGGTTTTCAAGATAAAACCCAATAATGACTTGCATGCAGAGAGCTCCCATATCTAACATCACTCCTTCCCTGAAACTTCGTTTTTTTGACACCCGACTGCTTTATATTCCCTACCATATAGAGTCAGTATGCCTATTATGAGACCCCTGCCTAATATGAGACCCCAGCCTACAGAATGTACTAAGTGCTACCGCCTGGCGACTGGAGCGTGAAACAGTAGTCTAATGCATCATCCGTCAGCGGTGAGTCAGTCGAGTGTTTCCTAGCGCAAACAAAGGTTCAGTAACTTTTTCCATGAATTTGTGCTCGTCGACTTTTTTGCACGTGTATTTTCATTGGCTGTTTTCACCTTTAAGATAAGACTCGTTTTGAAACTCTTAGTATCGGATAGGTAGCTTTAACTGTGTAGTATAAACATGCCGGTTTGTTTTTAAGCTAACGTTAAGCCTAACCTAAAAAATTCGCTGGCGTATATGACAATGCGGTCGTGCCTAATATGAGACCCCAAAGGATGCCTAATATGAGATAGGGTCTCATATTAGGCATTCTTTTTTTTTTTCATCACGCAAAGCTTGTTTACATTTTTTGTTTTCATTTTTAGATGCCTTCCGAAACAAAACGCAAAAAATGGGATCCTGTAATGATGGTGCGAGCTGTCAAAGCCGTAAGAAGTCGTGATATGGGCTACAAAAAAAGCTGCAAAATATTTTGAAGTTCCAAAAAGAACTCTGGAGTGTTATGTTAAGGATTCAGAAAAAACAGCTGAATCACTGGTAGACGTTAGTTTGCGAAGACGGCCTACTTTACCACAACACATTGAAGATTCGTTAGTAAAATACTGCATTGAGATGGATTCAAGGTTTTATGGCTTAAGAATGAGGGATATTAAAAAAATTGGCATTTCAGCTTGCTATGAAAAATGGTTTAAAACATCCGTTTTCATCAGAAAAACAATGTGCTGGTGAAAAGTGGTTGAAGGGATTTTTATAACGACACCCACAACTGTCTCAAAAAAACCTCAAGCAACATCGTTCGCAAGAATTAAGGGATTTAGCCAAAACAATGTGAAATTTTGGAATCTAAAAACGAAAAGTAAACAAAACCTGAAGTAAACTTCAACTAATTCGTTTAAATGTCATTTTTCTTTTTTACCTATTAGCGATGAAGATAAATATTACCTAATTATTGTTTTG
>JAFIDM010000006.1:13181868-13198448 GCA_023159025.1 Thereuonema tuberculata
TAATAAAACCTAATATGTTTCGTTATCAACAATGTGGTTGATTTTTTCATTCAAATAACAGACAAAAATAGCTTTTTTAAATTTGAAATATTTAATTGATCAAGTGTGTCAACTAGAAACTATCTACACTTAGGTATTAAAAATTGAAAAAAAGATTAAATTTTACATTATAATAGTTTTGTTCATGTACCAAGTTTAGACAGGAAACTAATTGTTACAAATCGAACGCTCCGCGAAGCGAGGGCAATTTCTTATAAAAAAAAAAGTCCTGACTCACTGACTCATCAACGCCCAGCCTAAACCCTTCGACCTAAAAAGCTAAAATTTTGCTCAGAGGCTCCTTTTATGATGTAGACAAGGAATAAGGCCGTATTTTTCGATATTCCCCCGGGATAGGGAATTATCTGGCAAACTGACCATGAAGTGTGTGGCGGCAACCCCAGGTGTGTGGCGCCAACCCGTAATACACCTGAGTTAAGCGGAGAAGGCCACAACGGGCTGGCAAGTCGTATATTATGCGATCTCAATATTAATTTGCTAAATAAATAAAGTCTTTTTTTTAATGCTAATGATATGGGGCTAATTTTTACACTATATGGGGTTAGATGTTACTTAGGTTGCAATTCATTAATATACTAAAGAAACGATTTTATTTTATTTTATTTTATTTATTTTATTTTAATTTTATTTTAAAAAGTTTTTAGGACTTTTGAGCCAGCTTCCTTAAAGAGCAAGAAACACTTAAAACAGCCTATGCCTTTTCAGCAAATGTTTCGTTAGGCGTATTGCCTCTATCTGTCTTCTTTTTATAATTTGTCATAATGCTGTAAATAAAATATCCATGTCTCCATGATATACAACAAAAATACTATGGGTCAAGTTTTTAGTGTAACAACTAACCTCCAGTTCGTTGTAACAACAGGCACCATTCCATTTCATTGTAAATAACAGTAATATAATATATTCTTGTGAATATTTAATGCCCATTGGTTAAACCTGAATGTCAGAGGTTTATTTGATATAAATCTTGAATCATAACCTTCAGATTTTGGTTAGTTATGAAACAATATGCTATATCTGTCTCAACTGTAAATCTGAATTTGCTGGATCATTCAGTGATTTTCTGAGGTAGTTGATCTCCAAATCATCATCCTCATATTTCTGTTTTAGTACTTTTCCACATAAAACACTGACTTTTTCCCTGAAATCTTAACTAATACATAATCACCAACATTCCATTCTCGAGTTTCTCCAATAGGATCTATCATCTTCTTCGAGACATTCATATCATCGGATGTGAAGACTGAAAATAATTCTCGTCGTCTGTTGTGTCCTGTTCCTCTCTAAGCAATTTTTTGAAGCTTTCATTTCTATTTGGTTTTCTTAGCATTTATTTTTGTATAGGAAGCTTTTCTTCACAGATATATTGCTGGTATGCAACTTCTTCTCCTTTTCCTTTTGTTACTTGGTTTTTCGATTTCTGCCTTCGGTTATCCACGAAACATTTCAGAATTGATGACCTGTAATGAAATCAGTCCGTTTATTTCCATCTCAGCATTTACTATCACAGTTGCACTTTCGTTGATTTTACTTTCTTCCAACAATCTCCATGCTATCGTAGAGCAAGTCCGGGGATCACCGGTTATTGAGTTTGTGAGAATTCTGATAAGTGTTTTATGCATGCATAATAAAGTATGCTGGTTTCCCTATATGATGCTAGGATGTATGGAGGGTAATATAGGCCTACTTGCAGTTTTTGTCCGGACATTCGCATAATATGGTTGGATGTTAAACCTGTAAAGGTCGATGCACTGCGCAGTTATATAGATTTCTTTATACTATTCTCGTCATCAGGCTCTTGATGGTGAATTCTGCCTCGACGCCCGTTCTCTGTCTGTCGCCCTCCCTCGGCCGGCGTGCCTCCGGGAAACCTGAACGGGAGCTGTGGTGGGCATTCGAGCCGTCTATGGCGGGTCGTCACCCGCAATTCGCACCATTTCACGCAGCTGACTTTATAGTTCTCTGAAACATAAGTGAAGTCTGCTCCATTATGTTTTGTTCTTCTAATAATATCGTCCTCGAATGTGGATTTATAATGCACTTATAGAGTTGTTGTTTTTTCACCGCTCTCTCGATCTGTACCCATCAGTTTATTATTGCTGGGGTTCTGATGGGGATGAGGAAAAGCCATCTGAGACAAAAAGGAAGTCCATCATCCAGAGTTCAAACAAAATGTCAGCTGGTGACGTAGACGGTCGGTGAAGGTCCCTTTAAGTTACCAGAGCAGATGCAGGTCTTTGATCCAAGGTCGCTCGGGTCGCTCGGTTCTTCATGTTTAGAGAGGTCGACCTTGACCCGTCGTCTCGGGGTAGATGGGGGGGGGGGTCAACGAAGGATCGCCACGCTTGCTGCAAATTGTTTACTTTTTGGGGTCGATGAGGGATAGCTGGTCTGGGACAGGGGAATTTAGCTTAAAAGAATTCTCTCGTCGATTCGAAGTTGGAGAAGACATTAAATAAAGAAATTCAATAAATTACAAAGAAGAGAATAATATTAATAGAAATTCACAGGATAAAACAGGGGGGGGGGGCGAATATAGGAATAAAGATCATAAAATAAGGGATAGTAGTGGCACGGTTAATTATATAGGAAATGAAAATATACAGTGACACAGTCAATAGCGGTGCAAATATCGAGCATCTTTAAAATGGAATCAAAAACTTAAAAAGTTTTGTACTTGGAGAGTACATTTTTTTGGATGATATGCTAAACAATACCCACGGTACAATCATGAAACCACTCTGTAGAATGTATAATGATGATGAGTATATTAAAAAAACTGCATTCGATATTATTTTTCCATCACACACATTGTTATTTGAGAGGATATTTTCTTTCATGTTTCACTGTAAATATCGATAGCTCTTAGCGGTTTTAACCACTGAGAGCTATCGATATTATTTTATATAATACTATGAAATGAATGAATAAAAACCATGATATTCTTGGGCAGTCATGTTTTCCCTTGTAGGTCATTTTTTGAACATACCGTCCAAGTCTTACCATGTTTTTCTCCAGATTGCTCTGGATAGGAATACATTAATTTGAATAACCTTACATACAGCAGTTTAAACGATTTCATGATTTTCAGTTTTTGATGTTTTTTTTCAAATAAAATGAAATCTTATGTAAAAATTGTAATTGTACGTTAAAGAAAATTCACTTTTATAACTTTCATATAAGAAGACTTTTATAGAAAGACTTTCATTTGAATCAGTTCAACCATTATGGAAACGGGAAAAAAACTGCCAAAATTACTCCAATATATTTAAATGCGATAACTATAAAAACCTTGCGAAATACAGATCAATCTTCGTATAACCTGCTATCGATAAAATAATAGAAAATTATATTTCTTCAAAATTGAACAATTTTTTAGTTAAATACGATGTAAAACATTCAGAGCAATATGCTTATAAAAAAACTAAAAACATAAGTAGTCTAGCAGAAAAATTAAGCAGTAATTTTGATGAAAATTTAAATAACGGAAATTTTATTCTATTATTATCTACAGACCTACTTAAAGCCTAATATGGGAGGTTATAAAAAATTATTTTATGCAAAGATTAAAATTATATATTTATCAAAGTCTAAAAGCAGAGTATAATTTAGTGCTCAAAATTACTTAAATAATACTAAAACAGGAAAACAATAAACACATTTAATGTGACAACAAAACATTTACAAACAGCTTAAGCATTAATCCAGTATTTTAAACTAGGATTCTTTTAAATTTTAATGTCCTTCTTAATACAATATTTCTCTTCTTCTTACAAGGGCAACTTGCTTCTCGTTGGCGGTCTTGATTCTTCGGGCAATCTAATTTCTTGCTTCTTTTACTAAAGCTAGCATTATGCTCCTTTGACAAAAGCTATTTTTACGCTACATTTGTTAAAGCCATCTATCACTATGCTCCTTTTACTAAAGCATTTACCCACTTCTTTTATAGGAGGTATCTTTAGGCTCCCTTTTACTAAAGTCTCGTCTTATTCCTTTTACTAGAGTCACTGCCAGCTAAATTACTAGTCTCTCCTTCTATCATGATCTAACTACAAGTCCTAGAAGTTTTACTACATCTAATCTTCTATGCTAGAGATACTGTTTGATAACACCTCGTCGCTGACTTCTATCGTAAATGAATACTTTGAATTTCTAAGCTCCTAACTTTTCTTCATGATTAGATGTATCTAGGCCTATCTTGCTTCTATTAATTCTTACTAGGCTGAAAGACAAATTTCAATAAAACTTTACTTACAACGAATCGACGAATTCCCCTGATGAACGCTTCTGAAAAATACTCAATCACTTTTGACTTCGTTGATTGTCCTTTGCCGTATTGCAATATTTCACGGAATTCCTCTTCTCCCGTTGCAAATAGTTTTCCCGGGCTTAGGGTTATTCTTCGGCGATAGTTTTTCTCACGTCAGACATATTCTACAAGGATCTATTTCTTCAAGTTAGCAGTAATTATTGGCTCTCTGATTAGCATTCGTCTATATAGGCTTTTCATCCAGTATGGATCCTATGTTTATATCATCATAGAAGTTCCCGGCCGTAGCTGTGTTCTTCGGGCAGTTAACGCTTTCGTCTGCGATCCAAATAATCCTATCGGCTTCTTGCTTCTGCTTCGGGCGATTAATCCTTTTGCACTTCATTCAGGCAATACTGGAATCGTCCCCAGCCTTCCCGTCCGTAAGACTTCTATTTATTGGGCTTGCTATTTTTGTTGGTTTTTTGCCAAAGTATCCAGGCAATTCGATAATAACAGCTACTTTCGCTATCGTCTCAGCGAACTTTAGTCTCGGCTAAATTGTGCAGGTATCTTCTCTTCTTTTAGTGAGAACATGAGACTTTCTCACATCTTTTTCATTGGTGACAATTTTAACTGAACAGCAATTTCCCCCACGTCTGTAATGGATGAGGGAACCAAACGCACTCACTGCCAAACTCGGCAGCGATTTTCCCCCGTGTCTTATCTCGTCGAGAGAACGAAGCACACAGCAGCAGACACATTACAACAATACTATCTCACTTCGAGATAATCCCATGTGCCACGAGAAACAATTGAACTAAGCTCGAGAAGGACTTATTCCTGCGAACAGCAACAAGAACTTAGCAGCGTTGTCAAAACATGGAAAATGACAACCTTCGAAGCTAACTTAATTACAGCCGATGAGTAAATTAAATTTGCCTTCACTAAAAATTTAGGGTTAAAAATTTTTAGTTCTGAAATTCTCAACTTGGAATTTCTACATTTTAAAAATAAAAAGATATGCGTATCCATAAAGGCCAAAAAGTAACTGGAAATCAACAAGCTCGTTCCCCAAGCCTTCAATTTAGAACCACTATTCTGTATCTTAAACATAAATGACATAGTAGAGCAATGCAAAACAGAAATACTTATTGCAGTATTTCGTAATTTACGCAATAGACAAAAATGAAAATAAAAATCAAAGAAAAATTACAAAGAGATTTCACAGAAATACAAAAATGACTCATGATAAAAAAAATCTTTGTAAATAAGAGAAACACAAAACTTATATGCATTCATTCTAAAAAAAAACTACTACCAAAAAAGAACTTTAAAATATCTAGGAACAACAAAAAGCTGATACATTCTATGATACGATCACATAACTATAATTTGCAATAAATTAAATTCATCATATTAAAAAAAAATTACCAAAATAACAAAATATTAGTGTATTATGCACTTAAACAAACAAAGACAAAATCTCTACTGTCAAAACAGAAATAAGAAATTGGATTGTAGATTCTATAAAAATTTAATAACAAAAAAGAAGTGAGAAGGAAAAATAAGCTTTCTTTATCCTTTCTTTTGATTTATTAATTACTGTACTAATGAATGAATTGCTTTTGATAATTCTGTGATCTTGTTTTTGCTTGTCTTTTCCTCTTTGGATGAAAAAGAGCAACCCTTTAAAAATATGTTATTGTAATTGGTATACATAGATGTAATATAATGCTGATCTACACCATTTTGGATATTTGAATAGATGAATTTCCTGATTTCTTAAGTATGGTTTCAGGTACAACAGTCTTACGTACCTTTAATTAAAGTACTTGTTAAGCCTGCATTACAAACCACATTATTACACTCTTTATTATTGGAGTCCATTTTCATTATTCTAATACAATAAATTTAATTGTACCAAATAAAAAATGATCATAATGAAAAAAAAAATAATTGGCACAAAATAAAATATAAAAAAATTGTTTAATACTGGGCAAACACGAGGCGATGTTTTGGGACAATCATGTCCAAATTGATTGCTGGCAACCGTTTGCCCCAATTTGATTGTCCCAAACTGCCCCAATATTGCCCCAATTTTATTGTCGATACCAAAGGAACAATATTGCCCTAATTTTAGTTGTTGCAAAATATTGCTGGTACGAAAGCGAATCAAATGAACGGATGAAATCACGTGACAATGCTGGCGTCGAAGGAGGCGGGACTTTGAACATCGGAAATTCAGTCACTCACGCCGGCCATTTTCTTTGAGAAACAAGGCTTAAAATCAGCAAATTGGTTGGCCCAAAACAGATAATTCCAACAACAACATTTTGTCAATTGATAATGAAAGAATCGTAATTGATTTCTACAGAGGGACGGCGTTTAATACTATAGCAATTCTGTACGAAAACACGCTCTCTCTTTAGCTCTCCCTAGTGAGAAGCGCCGTAACTATACATATTCAGGGCAATATTGGTTCAGGAAAAACTCTGTGTTCGCACTTGATACCGGTTGTCAGCAATCAAATTGGGCCATCTTGTCCCAATAATATTGCCTCAAATTGCTCCGTGTTCGCCTAGCATTAAGAAATTTAATTATGTAATTACTATCAATGTAAATAATAGCACCTGTTGATAGGAATAACTTTTCCTAACCGGTCTAAAATTAAATAATCAGAAAATATATATGAATAATTGTTTATCGCCGACTTATATATTCATGGAAATTATGAAAATAATATATTGACATCTTATTTTGTGCATTTTTACATAAAGAGCAAACGTATTTTCTTTATTCTTATATTACTCTAATCGAGACGGCCACTATTTTAGAACATTTATTCATTTACATGTTTTGATATCTGTGAATGAATCCTTTGTTCAAAGTGCTCGTCATTTTTAAATAAACTTTTATGTTTAGAAATTTATCGGCTTTAACTCAATATTTACATTTTATTTTTAATTGATCTCTTTAAAGGTACAGAACTTGAACTTGAGGGATGCCCCATGTCACGAGCCAATAAAAGTCGAGCAATGTATTGAGAAATGCCTGGAAGCTATGTTGTATTCACAAGTACCTTGTCGGTAATTGCTTTCGCTCTGATGGAATATTTTAGACAAAAAAGAATATTGAAATTTTTAATAATGTTTCTGCACAAAATTAAAATGAAATTAATGAATTCTAACAGTAAAGCTTTTCAAAATTTCCTGAAAACCTGAAAACTTTCAAATTCATTAATGTCTTTCCAATTTTTGAACATTTCGAATTTACACATTTAAAATGAATACTGTTATATTTATAATTAATTACATTGTTATTTTTTTCTAATATAATTAATGATATGCATTAATTGTTTATCGTTTTCAGATTTAAATTTGGTTTCGACAGATTTGAAAATGTATGTAAATAACATCCGAAACATGTATCTGGATTCTATTAAATGACAAATGATTATAACCCATCTTTTGAATTATTTTTGGATTAATATGATTAACTTTAACCTAATGTTATAAAAGGAATTCATGCAAAACAAAATAGATGAACTCTTTAATAAAGCAAGTAATTTGACTTTGAAATGAATTAGAAAGGCAATATTTTCAGCAATATTTCTAAAGCAGACTTATCAAAGGGTTACACAATATGTTGGGGGGGGGGTTCTGTCGTATTTCATTTGAGTATGACAGACTAGAAAATTCCACATGAGAAGAACCAATGAAGAGGGAATCTTATCATCTTATTAACATATCTATATATTTGAAATTTCGCCTAAAAATAAAGATAATACTTAATTTTTGATTTAATATATAATTGAACAAGGTCTTCAACTTTGCCTTTCGAGAAAACTTAAATAACCATCCAACTGAAAAATAGTTCAGTTTTACTGCAGGACATTAATGTCAAATTGTTATTGAAAAAATAAGTTTGTTACAAATGATCTAACCTTCTGATTTGCAACATAAAATTACTGAAAGAATTGAATTTATTATTTTAGGTTGCCATACATGATGAATACTTCTTTGGAATATTGTCATACTCCAGAACTGTTCAATATCTCTTGGGAAATTTCCATCAAAACAGTGAATTTAAGGAAAGAATGCAGAAACAAATGTCCAAGAAAATGCTCTGAAAATCTATTCTTCTCTAGTTGTCAAATTAACAGCTTTACAAAAGATAAGAGCATCAGAGGTGTCTATCAATACTTAGATTCAACTACACTTGAAATGCAAGAAGTCCATTGGTATTCATTTTCCAATTTACTGGGAGATGTTGGTGGTAATTTAGGAGTGTTTTTGGATGTCAATCTTCTGACCTTTTGTGAAATTATTGAAGTTATTTTGGAATTATTCTTTCTACATGTAAGTCTATAATAACCTTAAATACAGTAATTGTAGAAACAAAGTCAGATTTCATTAAAAATTCTAGTAAAAAAATATTTAAAATATAGTTAACGTCCTTTTTCTTCAAATATAGAATTGTAAGATTCTTCTTATAGGTGGACATTTTGTTACTAAAGCTTATTAAATTTATATTTCGAAAGTGATTTGTTAAAAACCAACAGAAATAAGAAATAAAAAGTTTTCATACTTTTCTAATACAGAGTGAGTAAACATGATTTGAACGTTTTGAAAAATGTCCTGTAACATCGCTACTGTTTTTATGATATCACGAATGATACCGTTGGATAGAGCGCATGATCAAGTTTTTTTTTATGCATAGCTTATAAATGTTCGATATAGCCACCATTGTTAACACGACAAATGTCGAAACGCTACTGAAAGTCATCCCAAATGCGACATAGCATTGCTGCGTCTATTGTTGAAATTGCAGTGGAAATGCGCATTTTCACTTCATTGAGAACCCGTGGTCAGTGCAGCATAAACACTTTGTCTTTAACATACCCCCATACGAAATAGTCACAGGGAGTAAGATCTGGAGAACGGTGAGGTCACGTCAACAGCTCTGGATCATTTGCACGTGCACGGCCGATCCTCCGTTGTGGCAACCGTTAGTTCTGGTGGTCGCTTACAGCTCAGTGAAATGGGATGGTGCCCTGTCTTGCTGCAGAATAAAGTCATCCGTGTCGTTTTCCAATTGTGGTAACAACCATTTCATTGACATATCAAGGTAGTTGGAGCATGTAACAGTGTTCTCTGAGAAGAAGAATTCCATCAAGATTTAGGGTACACTGTGAAACAGAACAGAAAACATTCACTTTCAAGGAATCCCGTACGTCCTTCGTGAGAGTTCTCCGTTCCCCAATTCGCATATTGTGTCAATTCATTCTTCCATTGACATGAAAGGTGGCCTCTTCACTGAAGATTTTCAACTTTGATTGCGTGAATGACATGCATTTCATATGTGAATGACAGAATGTCTCATGTTAACGGTGGTCGTTTGATATCAAATGCTGCAGCCTTTGCAAGCGAAATGGTCGCATGTATTGGCGTTTCCTCAGCACGTGCCACACAGTCGTCTGCGAGATACCCAGTTCTGCACATCTGTGCATTGATGTTTTTTGGGCTACGACGGTATGTGTCACAAATGTGGTGCACACTCTTCTCAGGGGCTGTCAGTTGGCCAATCAACTTGCCCTCTTAGCTTAATTTGTACCATTTATGAATGGAATTCTTTGCAGGTGGGTCATTCTGAAATTTGGTGCGAAAACCACACTGCACCAAGGTCACCGCCCTGGTGATATTGTAAAACACAGTACGCCTTTTCCTCACCGGTGAATGCCATGTTGTGAACATCACCACATATCGAGTGGCAGCGACAATCATTTGTTACATGGCGCAAGTTGCTGCGTGAATAATGAAGATCATATTTCACAGTTCTGAGATATACAAAAACTCTTGAACATGTGTTTCATCTGACTCTATGATTCGTCGCATCATCACTATAATAGAGACATTACAGGACTTTTCTGAAATCGTTCAAATCATTTTTGCTCACCCTGTATAAAAGTTTTTTTTTGTCAAGCAGCTTTGTGAGAAAAGTACTTTTTGATTAAACAATTTATTTTTTCATAAATTGCAATTATTTTGATTTTGTCTGTAATAAATGTTGCATATTTTCTTTAATAAAGAGTCTTAAGTAATTCTCCTACAAATTGACATGATAAAACACATTTCTGAAATAAAAAGAATCACCGACTACCTGTTTCTCTGTGCCAAAAATTGATATAAAAATCAATTCCACAGTTTAGTAGTATAAATACTATTTATATAGTATAAATACTATTTTCTGTTTCGACATATGATTTAGCCATCATCTATGATCTGAAAATTATGTGAAAACGTTGCGTGATGAATTTACTGAATAACTGCAGAATTTTCAGCTGATAGAAATCAATAATTGAAATTTGATATTTTGATTGAAATATGTCATATTTCCTTGTAGCTCAAGAACAGAAGAAAGAAAAGAAAGACAAAAATGTCTAATAGGAGACAACAAAAGCAAAGTTTCTGGTGCAACCGAGTATCAAGACGAAACAAGCAGGCTGTGCAAAAGAAAGATTTAAAATGCAATACTTCGGAATTATTTAAGCCTAATATCGGGATTGTTGGTTGTGATCGAATTTTTGGAAGATGTTCAGCATATCGAAAGATTATTTGGATTTTTGCTATATTTTGTAGTTTAATTTTGAGTTCTTTCCTTATCCTTGATTCTATTTGGAAATACAAAGACGGTGATCCTGATTCAAAGTTAATCATTGAGAAAAACAAAACAATTCAATTTCCTGTAATTTCCTTGTGCCCATTCCGACCATTTGAACATTGGGAATATTTTACAACACTTAAAGAACAGTATCAAATGGAATTTAATTACACTGGAAAATTAGAAGATATAGGAATTTCTGAACTATTAAGACTTCCAGATTTGAATATTTCTGAGTTTTGGGATCCAGTTTATGGAATTAATAAAAGAAATGTCCAAAGTGTTGATTTAGATGTAAGTACAGCTCTTCGATATTTATTGCATATATTTAATAGATATTTTCAATATTTTTTCATTTTTAATTTAAGATAATCCTAAGAACATAATCCAAAAACAGCTTGTGTTATTTCTAAATATCATTTTCCTTATTTGAAACGAATTATTTTAATAGTAACATTATATTGTGATCATTTACAATACAGTTTGATTCTACAAACACAGGATTCAGATTCATTTATTATTTATTAATCATTTTTTAATGAAAAGGAAATATCGGTATTTTTCTAGATTGTAAAAATACTTTACAATAAATATATATAACTTAGATTAGCAGAGTAATTACTTGTACTCTCTATCCTATACCAAATAACAACACAACTCAGAATCTTTTTATAGATTAATCAATAGCTATTGATATATTCAACTTGATAAAATCAAGTTTCCAACTATTTCAAATCTTCATAAATGTCAAAGACAATATATTTACGTTAAATTTCTTTGCTTGACTTTTACACTAATCGCTGATAATCAGCCAATGACCTCTGTCAGATTATATTGCAGGAAGCACACAAAAAACTATAGTTCACTTTCCGACGACTTCTAATACATGTAATCTTAAAAGTTCAGGAAACGTATTAACAGTTTTTTGCTGGAAACACATAAATCAATTGTTCTTCACCAATTAAGGCACAGAAGAATCATTTCTCCTAATAATCTTGTTATTTCTCATTACACTCTGTCTTTAAGACCCTAACTGTTATCTCGATTTCTACTTCTGATATTAAATAAAAGAATCACTTAATAAATCATTACTTACAAGTGTTCGTTGAATTCTCTCTTCGAACAGCTTCGGACTTGAATTGATAACTTCCAAGTCCTTTATTTCTCTCTTATTTCTCCGCTTCCTTTCAAAGCATCCTTAATTCATATAGATAGCTTTGGCACTGAGTTCACGTTTATATCCTAAGTATGATGAACTCCATCAATTTATCTCCGGGCACGAGCTTTCAAAAGTTACAGTCACTATGTCTTGACCACCGGACGATTCGAAACGGATCAGATAAATGTATCATCTATAACGAGCGTCGTTTCCATCTTCATAACTTTTCGATAGGCGCTTTATATCATCTTTCGTCCATCTATGCGTCGGTCCTACTATAAACTGTTGCTGCCTAAGATGAAGGTAACTTCGTCTCCGATGTGTCCGATTCTTCGATCTGAATTGGTTACTTGCCTTGTATCCTGGCAATCCTTTGATCGGCACTGCTTTTTCCCCTCATATCTTTGCGAGTCTTCAAACGGTACAGCTACTTTGCCTCGTATCCTGGCAAGCTTTTAAACAGCACTATTTCCTCGCATCCTATCTTAGCGAGGGATCGATGTGACCTATCCCCTTGCTTCCTATCTCGGCAAGGGATCGATGTGAACTACCTCAGACACTCACAGAAATATGCATCTTTCCACGATTCGTTGTCACGAGTCTCGTGCAACAATTAAGTCAACACTCAGCTAAACTCGTAGACATCACAAAGCATCCTCCTGCCAACAATGCATTGTCTGCGCTTAAGGAAAATGCAAAAAAGGCTGAACTTCGGAGACTAAACTAATTGTTCTAATTGAGAAAACTAAATTGCCTTAGCAAACTTTAGGGTTAGAAATTTAACACAGCAATTTCTACAGAGATAATAAATAAAAAAATGTAAGTGTGTAACAGTAAGTTTGAATTTCCATACAATGTTAGACAAAGGACAAAAAAGATAAATAATCAAATATACAAACAGAGATGAAAAAAGTAGAATTGTGAGAATTCGCAGGATTAATGAACGTTCCAATAGAACGGGCAAGGCTAATCTAAAACTTTCTCAAGAGGGAAATCTTAATCCCAGAAATCTTTATTTAGATGTAGTGACTTATGGAAAATAATTAACTTATGCTAACACAAAATTCATAACCTTAGCATTGGACCCAAGCAGAATATTACTTTCCATATTCACGCATGATATATTATATATCTATCTTTAATTATTATAATTAAAGCTGTTTAATTGAGTTTATCAAACACTACTTTTATTACACTACAAAGCACACATTTATCAAATGGTTTTTCACACATAAATAAGATCTTCTTAATAGTTCGCAGTTCTTATTTTGACAGTTCTTTCTATGATAATGTCCTTTTACTTTAACTACCTAATAGTTCACAGTTCTTGCATTTTAATGACTTTTCACCTTAGTGAATTATAATCAGTTCGCAATGAAACTAGAAAACACATTTCTACTCTAATAAGCTTTTCACCTTGCGATTTATATTAATTCACACTGACTACAGAGATGATATTTTTCCTTATTTTATATAAAGATCTCTTGAATCATTTCAAGTAGTCACTAATCAATTAACAGTCAATTACTTTCTGTAATTAATTCGCTGAACTGCAAACAAAATATAAATTCTTGCTTCCGGATATCTTCTCCTTTATTTACGAAACTCGGAAATAAATAAATATGGCTCTACTTACATAATCCTCGATATTTCAATCTAACATAAATTATCTTCATCTATTCCTGATAATTCTTCTATCCACGGGATTAATACTTAAAATCGAGAAATCAAAGGCAGCACATGAATAAATTGAAATTGCCTCTCTTGTTCGATTAAAGGGAAGGAGTTGGGAACCGCTGTTTCGTCCTTCATCGGACTCATCAGCCCAACCCCACCTTCCCCGATAAAAGAACCAGAGAGGCAAGATCTTAAGTGAGGATCACCGTCACACCGTCCCACGAAACAGCTGTTCCCAACTCCTTCCCTATAATCGAACAAGAGAGGCAATTTCAATTTATTCATGTGCTGTCTTTCATTTCTCGATTTTAAGCAATTTCACAGCACGTTAAAAAAAAAAAAGGGATTAATACTTATTTCGCCATATTCGAACATCCTTCCGTTCGATGATTTTATGTTCAGATATCCAAGATTTTATATCTTTATCCTTTATATTTATTTCCGTGAATTATTCACATCGGCAATGGACTCTCTATCGATAAGCTATAATATATAAAACATAATTATTTATTGATTCATATATACTCATGAAGCAAAAATGCCTTCCGAACACGAGGCGAGGATTATGCCTATATTTCCACCCTTTGGAACAACTATCTGTTCGGCTTAAAATCCAAAAGAACTACTTATCTTTTTAACTTCAGGATATTCCCTACTACTTCTTGTAGTCTTCATTCGATATTATATCGATCCTGTATTTCTTCCTGAATTCTATTTTCTATTCTTCATTGCTTCAATATCTCCTATAGCATATCTACCGTCCATCTTGCCGCTTCCTTTCTTCTTCCTCCCGTGAGCCAGTCTTCGATTCATCTCAGGTTCAGTCACATACGCGTGACTCGCTCCTCGTGATTTACGCTATCGGCATTGTTGCAATTATTGCAGCCTTTAGTGTTAAATCCAACAATGAAACCTTATGTTCTTATTACTTCGGAAAATTACACAACTGTAAAATTCAAGTTAAAATTAAATTTTAACGAAATATTATTTTATTTCCGATTCACAATTTTATTGTGAATCCCCACAATAGACTAGTGTTTTAATTATACTATAATAATGAAGCAGTTGAAAAGCAACAAAGAAATAAGAGATGAAGCTGATTCAAGACCGTATTAGGTTTCCAGGAATTAAACTATAAAACATGAATTACGCTAATAGTTAAAGGTTAGAAAGCAAGTGATGAACCTAATTTGACATCTAGTGGCCTGCTATCAAATAATGTAAGGAATTCTCTCTCTACGCTTAAAAAATTTTACTTTTAAAAATGTTTATATCTATAATTGTTCCATACCTTTTTGGTAGGTCCTTTCTCCTACAATATTTATTGTAGTAAAAGATCTTCAATATGTTACAATTAAATGTAATGTTTTACATTTAGTATTAAAAAGCAAATTTTCGATGTGAATATGCGTACCCTTTTTCTCAAGCTTATTTACAACAATAAGTTAGCGAAATTTTTTGAATAATCAAATTATTACATGCTACCAGTATTCATATTTTGTTATACGTCTTATCTACATGTTGTTAATAATATATAATAACAGCACAACTTCCATATGATGGAACACGGGTACTACATAGAAAATCAATTAATAGATAAGTCAGAGTTTGCTGAACTTTGTATGAAAAAAAACCACTGCGTTAGTAGTGAAATTAAAATTTTATGTGTGGAGAAAGAAACAAAAACACGAAAAATTATTGAAAGCATGTACATTCGAAACACGAAAGAAGGAAATATCAATAGGAGTGAAGGACTTGAAGTGAACGAATATTTCGTGAGAATAGCAAAAGATTTTATTGAGAAGCTGTGTGCAAATTGTAATAGTAAGGTTGTAATAGAAGAGTTAGAGTGATAGCAATAAGTAACCAATACAACGTTATCAAATCAAGGTTATTTGTTGTAATTATCGTTAACTTCACATATTATAGCATCTTCATATGAGTATTGTTTTCTGTTTCAGAAATTGTTAATAATAGAAAGTTGTGTTATTATTATTTATTATTATCAAAATGTATATAAGACATACCACAAAATGTGAATACTGGTAGTATGTAATAATTTGATTATTCAAAAAATTTCGCTAACTTATTGTTGTAAATAGGTTTGAGAAAGAGGGAATGCATATTCGCCTCGAAAATTTGCTTTTTAATAATAAATGTAAAATATTATGTTTTATTCTGAGATATTGAAGATTTTTTATTAGTTTATATCTATTTTAATTACCAGCTATAATTTATTTTCCTCCTCTACGTTTTAGTCTAAAAGCTTATTTCTTTAATAGCAAATAGCTTGGAATTTCATGACATCACTCAGAAGTGCGTATTTTATATTTTCTCAGTATTTTTTCAATTTTCTTTAACATTTAGTGCCCAGGATTAATCAAAACTCCACCAAGTGATGATGTTGTTAATATAACGATTAAGCAACAAGATTTCATAACTGGAAAATGTGTTTCCATTAAAATTGGTATGTAAAATTAGAAATATTACTTATTTTTTGTTTTTGACATTTTCCTTGGCCAGTAACTGAGATTCTATGCTCTGAATGAAGCGTTATTATTTTATTTGGTACAAATTACGGAGAAAGGTGTGTTTTAAATGACTTTCCATTAAGCAGACTGGAGAAAGGGCATCTACTTAGAGGAGTTACACAATAATGAAGCAACACTTTTCATTCAGAGTATAGGATTTCAATGAAATGTGTCAAAAGCCCAGCACAGAATAAACAACAAATAAATTGCCTTTTTCTGATTCATTTACCGGGGAGGAACA
>JAFIDM010000006.1:13198848-13223808 GCA_023159025.1 Thereuonema tuberculata
TCTACAGTTCAGAATGCCTAATTTTAAACAAAAAAGGGGAAATAGAGGAACTTGAAAAGAGAGAAAGAAAAATTTTAAGGAAGATACTCGGACCGGAAAAAAAAAGGATGGTACATGGAGGAAGAGGAAAAATATGGATTTATACAAACGGGTGGAAAAGATTACAGACACGATACGTAAGAGAAGACTGATATTTTATGATCACCTCGTAAGGATGAGCGAATCTAGATTGACTGAGAAGATCTTCAACTATATCACTAACTTAAAGTCGACGACTAAATGGGTTGAGGAAACTAGAAGAGACATGAAACAAGTTGGGATTAATTCAGAAGAGAACTGGAATAGAAAAGTGTTTAGAATGAGAGTTAATGGATTCAGGGGGTTCCAGGATAAACAAACTAGGAGGACCAAAGTAATAAGGTCAGATTATAGAAGGCGGAAGCAGAGTGAGAGAATGAAGAAATACTGGGAGGAGAGGAAAAGACTATTCATCTAGTCAATTGTTTCCCGCGGTTCATAGTAGGCCAAACTCGTAAGAAGAAGAAGAAATAAGAACTACGCCAAAAATGAATAATTTCTATTTATGCGTAGTTCTTATTTAACTTTCTTTAACGTGCGGAGTAAACTAATAAAGAAACACAACCCAGTCTCGTCACGATGACAGCTCGGGGGTGCGAATTCTTGCGTAGTTTGTGCGTTTTCATTGTGTTTTTTTTTTTTTATTAATTCACTCCACACGTTAAAGAGAGTTTAATAAGATAAAGTAAAATTAACAACATCATAATATTTAAAATAACTAAGCTTTAATCTTCCTTCCGGCGATTCTATTTAAAGGACTTTGACGAGCCATTTACAGGAATCTTAAAGAAAAATACATCTCTCCTTCTTAAATTCGAAATAACAACATCCAAGAATTTAAAAGCATGACTATTACAACAGAAGAAACGTGATGTCAAACACGTTCAATCAATTAATAAAACCAAGTATTATTTGCATTGTTTTAAATTTAAAATTCTTTTAAAATTCAATAATTTAAAAATCTGAATATCTTTAATTGAAAATTCCAATGTCTTTATATTTTAAAAGTCCTATTAATAAAGTCTTCAAGATTAAATCCGTGCCTAAGTTGAAACTCTTCTTAACTTTCGATGAGATCTTAAATTCTTCATTCTCTCTTGCTTCCTTTATCTCTGCAAACGCGAAGATAATGAACCTGTGCAATATCTATATTCGTAATTCCTCTTCTTAACCTTGAACAATTTATCAAACGTTGCCAAATTCTTGATTGCCTTAACATTCACCATAATCTCATAGGATTAATAATTAACAACTTCTTAGTATTATCGCAAAATTTTACGGTAATACTAAGAAGTTGTTAATTTTATTATGATGTTGTTAATTTTACGGTAATACTAAGAAGATGTTAAGATAAAGTAAATTTCAATTTTAAATTCAAAAGAAATTAAAAACTAACTATTATTTGTATGTTATTTCCAAATTTTTTATTTTGCAACAAGAAAAAAATAAGTATCATATTCTCAACAGTTTTAAGAATTGATCCCTAACTGGGTTCAAGTTAATAACTGAGTTGAGATTTCACATAAAAAAAATACTAAAACATTTATCTTAAGGCTGAGTTCCAATACTTTATCAATTCGAGGCCCCATTAACATTCTTAGTATACTTATCAAAAAATTTTAGAGAAATGACATTTAAACAGAAGCATCTTTTACATAATTCCTATATTTACAATAGACTAAAAATTTTTAACGAAGTAATGTAAACTAAAAATTTTAGGAAAAAACTACAATTATTATTAAAATTTGAATTTCAGTAGTTTAGTTATAACTAAATTTATTAATTTAAGTTCCTTATAAATAAAATTGGTTTTGTTCAATTGATGGGATGGTTGATGTTTCGCAGCAAACAACTTATGAGTAACTGGCTACAGATTTGAAATTTTGAATTGTTGGTCTGGTTTAAAATTAAGTATATTATTATTATTAACACGTTTTTATTAGCTCGGTTTCTTGTCTGTGTTTGTTCAGTAAAAAGTTTGCAATTGATTTTAAACTAACTTCCCGATGAGCTAGAAACTTGAAACTATAAACATTGCTCAGAACTGGATGACAATGCAGTATTAACCCACTTTCTTAACATTAATATCGTCTGTTTGTTAGGGAACCCTATTATCGTCGCGGCGAAAGTTGGACCCGCAAACACATTATCATTGACTAATTTCTCCAGTATCAATGCCTTAAGCTCCACCGAAAATATCAATCTCAAATATCAAAAATAGGAAATATCAAAAATCTCACACACATCTTCTTGAAATCGACGAGCAACGTTAAGAATAATTTCCCTACTTGATTTTTGAGACCTTTTCCTCGTCGAAATTTGAATGTGAATCAACAACCGCCATTTTCTCTTACATTTTAATGTGACCGACAGGCCAGGAAAGGAAAATCTATCATCTGCGTTGCATTCTGGGAGGTTCATCTTTGGCCGTACTGATAATAACTCTTCGGATGACAGGTCGGTGCGGCGCTGCGTTGCCTATGTGCGCTGTAAGTGTTTCTGGAAGTGGCCGCATGGCGCTGGAGCTGGCGCGCAATCGACGCCTACAGAAGGAAAAGAAACTGAAAAAAACCTGAAATTTATCACACATCTGTTATAATCTCATCAAAATAAACAAAATCGATTGAAACATTTCATATACACAACACTACAAAGCAGAAAATGATTTAAAAAAATATTTTTTTTAATATACCATGGTTTTAAGACGGACTAAAAAGTATAAAATAATTTTTTCTAGCCCCATACAGATTCCTAACCCACATACAGATGCAATTAATTAATTAATTAATATAACTTTACTTTTGTAAACAGAGCTAAGCTTTAATAACAAACTGACACATATAAAATATAACTCAGATTTACTTAATCCAGAGAGCAAAGAAAATAATAACAAGCAAACTTAAAATTAAACGTTCACATAAATATATAAATTGGCCCACTTGAATAAATCAAGTATTCTAAACCTATAAATTACAATCAGCCATTTGACCTGATTAACAATTCTTCCTTTTAAATAAGTCATCAATTAATTCTCTAATAAATAAAACTTGCATTCAAGCAGTAACTTTATCTGATGAAACTAAATATGTGTAGCATTTACAATAACACACTTAATTATTAGAATATAATAACCTAACGTCATAGAATTCTTGTGACGGCTACTAATGCAGAAATTTGTCTGATGCAATAAACGTTTTGCGATATCGGACTTCAGATTAAATCCAGTTCAAAACTCTTCTTTAACTCGACTCGTCGGTCGCTCGGTAATGAAATAATATATGAATCCTTTCCTACCTTGTGAAGTACACGGCCACGGAATTTCTGGGGATTCCAAATACCTCTCGCTTAAGAATAGACTCATCCACTGTCTTGTAATGTGTTGCATCACTAGCGCACCTAAACTGCTTTATTGAAGGAGTGATTAAAGTTGACAATTCAAATGCTTTATCAATCCTTGATAATACTGGCGGTATCTGCATAATTTCACCGGACTATGGCTTGCCTCGTCGATTAGGCCTTCTTGGCAACGTTCGTCCTATCACCCATGTGACTAGTTCAACAGACTTCTAAAGGCCGCCCACCAGTGCTCTGTGCTACCAAAAGATCTAAAAATTAAATGCGTAACATTAGAAATTTATAAATCATAAAGGTGATAAATCAAACGGTACTTACGTATTAACGCCACCGCAGCAGGGGTTGCGCACCGCAGTTTAAGGGTTGAAAAATTAACGGTTATTTTTCAATACATATATCCTGCAGCTCAGCCAACCTAATCTAACCTAACCTACAGTTAATTGTAGTAAACGAATCGTTGCTTCGCAAATTCAATCAAAGGCAGTAGAACAACTGTGAATCAAAAAATTTAGTTAAAATGTGAAAAATCCCTACTGTGGCCTATATAAACTTGTGCTCCAGTTGGGAAAAACATGGCGGCGGAAGCGTTAGCCAATAGAAAAGAAGACCACCGTTGGCCACACTGTAGTCTCTAGTCACTGTAATCTCATCTGGTTAGCAATGCCATCAATATCGGCAATAGTAGCGTCATACATTTAATTCCAATAAACAGGGAAAAGAAATGAATATACAGAACTTAGTGATTCAAATTCATACAACTGATATTCCTGAAACTTTGTGAATGTAAATTTTTAATAGCTAATAGAAGCTAATTTTATTAATTTTAATAATTATTAATTCTAATAGCTAATTTTTAATAGATTTTAAACAAAAAACGTGGGGCGCAAGATAATATACACTCCATCCTTATCTATTATTAAAAAATATATATTGCATGCTCCCCACGTTATTCGTTTTAAATCTTACAAGTATTTTCATAGTTATTAAAAATTTATAATCACAAAGTTTCTGGACTATCAGCATGGGGCTAGGAAACTGTCTGTGGCTAGGAAAAATTATTTTGTTTTTTAGTCCTTCTTAAAAACATGATATATTAAAAAAATATTTTTTTTAAAATAATTATTTCTATATTCAGTTTTCGTGTGGACGAGAGATGCAAATGTAGTCTCAAGTGTGGGGTTGCAAAAGGCATTATATATTAGTATATTATTATTGTTGTCTGCTGCTTTCTTCAACTACATTACGATTAGAGATAGAATTATACAGTTTTTGATGAATTCTAACAGTGAAACGTATACAAACCCGTATAAACTTGAGTCAAACAAATTTATTTCTATATCCATGTTAAAATCTTTAATCGGCATCGTGGACCCCAGATTATCTGACTTCAATAAAACATAGAGCTTAGTTATCTTAACATTTAATGTAATATAGACATTGAATATTAAAAAAATCTTTAAACAATTAAGTTTCCACAAAGTTATACTGAGTGCTCAATCAAACCAATTCCGCTGAAAGTAAGGCAGTAATTGCGTTCTATTATCGATAACTTCAAATTCACATTAACTTTATCCCCATGTCAAGGCGATCATCTTTTAAAATATATATGAAATATTCTTAAAACCAATAACATGTTTCGAATCTGATCATACTAAAATTCCAAAAATGGTGAAAAAAATCAAAATTTGTTACATAACTGAAATTCCAAAGTTACTAAATTTCATCATTATTTTTTTTTAATTTTCAAACTTCCAAAATCAAACTGATTTACGCCAAAGAAATCTGTATCCTAAAATTCAAGGGGACCTTTTTTTATTTAATAAACTTATTAAGCTTCAAACACACTCCATACCATATCACATCCTAACAATAACAATAACAGGGAAAAACAATGTACATACAGAAAACTCATGATATCACATCTAACAATCAAAATATTTTCCTGAAGAAATAAAAAACATAGCGTTCTATTACCAAAAGCGAATTTGAAACTTAGCCAGTAACGCTTTACACCAAGGCGTGTCCTTGTCAAATTATTTTTCTGCAGTAATTGCATTTTTCTACAGCAATATAATTCGGTTTCCACAAGGATGTACTTACGGAGCCCTGCAAAGGGATGAAATGGGAATTGGGGAGCAGAATCTACTTGTCTTTTCAGAATTGGAATATAATCATTCTGCTTTTTTTCGAAGCAAGCCATCGTGCATTTCATTTAAAAATTGAGGTGCCATTAAATAGACACGGTGTAGACTTATATGTGGAAGTTCCATCTAAAGTATTTTTCTTATATACAATTCCTAAATTTACATCAAATGTTACGAACTCGTAATAAAGTGAAGATGATAATACGACTTTCAGTTACGGACATTATCTAATAAATTGGATATTTTTTGCTAATCATAGGAAGTTACAGAAAATTGCTATCGTTAAAATATTTACATCTAGATATTTACTGCTGACTGAAATACTAATATATATTTAATAAATACAGAAAGTTATTGACTACATTTTCAAAGAGCGTAAATGTGATCATAAAAAAATGTATCACTTGAATTTTATACTATTTATATCGATTTTAATCTTGAATGATTTTTTCGGATCCTGATAAAGATAAACCAATATAATGGTTTCCGGCAACATACACTCATTATTTAGCGTGATCCAAATCTGCCTTGTTATCTACTAATTGTTTGCATTTTTAATTGTTATTTGCATTTTGCATCTACTGATACCGGTAAATCACCTTATAAATTTGGCACTGTAATTTCTATACTTCTTCTATTCTTGTTGGTTAGGAGTTTTGAATAAATAACATTTTTTGAATAATCAAAGGTTTTGTGGTGTCTTTCCATCATAAAACATTTTTCAGAAGTATAAATGTGTTTCTTCTGTGGCTTTTATTCTAGGAATTTCTTGTCTAGATGTATAAAATGTTCATCTCCTATCTATTCTGAAATTAGGTTAATGGAATTTTTATGTTTGGAAGGAAATGATTGAACTACATCATAACAATAAGATAACATTCTTAAAATGTTAGAAGTAGACTGATAGAATCCCAGTTGATGATTGTCCCAAAGCTTAATGCCATTAGATTTCGGTTTGAGATCTTTACTGATAGTTATATTTACAGCTGACTTATCCCATTGTTTTGTACTTTATTTATACATTTATTGAACTACAGTATTTCAATATTAGCTACTTTCTTTGCAGTATGGTCTCTAATAACATTACTTAAAAACGTTTTATGGCTAACTGATTGCAGATGATAATCTTTCTACACATGATTGCAAAAGCAATGATCAATATTTTATGAAGAATATAATTTATAAATAAGGATTTAAGGTTTCAGGCTATTTACAAAGATAGGATTATAGAGCTGTCTGTTTCGAATTGTTTCAATGTTTTTTTCAATGAAATTACCATATTTGCAAATTATGAAGACACAAATCCTTGCAGCAGTCTGTCAGAAATTTTGACACAACTAAAATATTTGTTTCTAAAAGTAAATTTTACTTTAAATCCAAATGAATAAGATTCTATGCTGAGTTATGTGTTCTTTTAGAGTGAAAAAAAATACATTAATTTTGAATAATTGCCTTTTGTTTTATAGAATGACTTATTCACGAGATTCTTCATTTCAAGTAAATTTTACTGAATCCAAAAAGTAGACAAATATGGATACTTTCTAATTTTTTAATGCTTGCAGAAATAAAATATTAATATTATTCTTATCTATCATATGTCATCCATTATTAATTAATCCTAAATTTTAAATTTTAAGTTTCAAATTTTATAATATTTATTCATCTATAAATGATCCTTATTTGAAATGTAATTTTAAAAGGCTTTACTTTTAACTTTTGATAAGAACCAAACTTTTTATTTCAAAAGATTATTATTAGAATTATGATAACATAAACAATGACAATAAAGAACATTTAATATTGTTTTCATTTTCAAATTAAATTTTAAATAATTTTTTTATATTTATCTTTTCTTGTAGCACCTGAAATTACATACCGTGGAGTGGGAACTATTTGTTGTTATGTTTTCCATTATTTCCCTAAGACAACATCACGCTTTCCAGTAGAGGTATAGGAAAATAAAACACTCTGTACCATATACAGTAGACACATGTTGCTAATGCCGTTCACTGAGTGTTAGAGGCTCAGATTTCTTTTCGGAGGGATTTTCTCCTCCAGACGAGTGCTAGGGTTCATTCAACCTTGGACTAAATGGGTTCTTGATTTAATATATGAGGGTCGAGCCCCTTTGATCTAACTTAGATTTAATTTTGCTCTAAGTTTTCATTTACTTTTTTCTAATTTTTAATTTTGCTCTAACTTTGATTTAACTTAGCCTTTGATCATGGAATCTCTTGGGCCTTACTTCCTGCGATCACAAGGGCCACAAAGGCAAGAAGTGAAGTACACTGCTCACAAAATTTAGTTGATGTTCCGAAATGAAAAACACACTAACAAACACGCATTTGAGTTTATTTGTTAATGAACATCATGACAGAAGCAAATGATACAAAACTGGAAGACTAGTTCAGCATCCATTTCACAGAATTGAGCACAATGTGACACATGGACGGGAATTAACATTCCAATGGCAAAAGTGAAAATTGTGTCGCGCATTGACTGATCAGTAGGGTCACCTGAGACTCCTACAACACACTGACAGCGATAAGGCATGGAGAGGATCAAATTGCTCAGCAGTACCTGAGGGATTCGTGGCCACTCGCGCTCCAGGGCAACTTCCACATGAGGAAGTTTTAGAAGAGGTGATTGGTGACTGGCAACGTGAAGACCAGTCCATGTGCTCGATTCCAGCTTCTTGGAGCATGTTGATGAGATGCATACGGTGGGAGTGCATTACAGTCCGTACAAAGAAAGTTGGCTCCTCCTCCAGCATAGGATACCACTTTAGATTGTAGGATTTCATCCCGATATCTTACAGCATTCACCATTCCATTTCCAATAACATTGAGGTCGCTATGACTACCAATGCTGATGCCTGCCTATACCATTATTCCACCTCTACTAAAGGAATGTCTTTTTTGCACGAAATGTGGATTCTTCCTTTTCCACGTTCAAGCCAGATCAGGCCACGCCGATTGTCAGGCTACAGACTCGTAGAATCGTGACTCGTCACTAAAGAGAACCGTGGACCAATCTTCACGGATCCAAGAAAGATGCATTTCAGCTATCTTCTGCAGGTTCTATCATGTTCAGCAGGTAACGGAATGCAAACCATTGGTCTCCGGTCATACAGTCCACTGTGACGGAGTTGATTACGCACGGTCTGAGTAATCAACACCCTTCGTCCAGTTGCAGCGAAAAACTCTCCCCACAGCTCAGTCGCTTTGCTTCGCCGGTTCCTTCGTGCTATTAGCGTCAAATAGCGATCATCTCTTGCAGTGATGGCAGGTGGGCGGCCCTGCCCTGGTCTTCTTCATACTGTGCTAGGCCATCTGAGTGATTCCAGAGTCTGTTATTCATGCTTTGGGAGTTTCCAATCACTGTTGGCACTACCATCTGTGTATGGCCAGCTTCAAGACGCCCTTAAGGCTTCAGATCCGGATAAATCACGTTGCAGGGGCAATTTGGGGTGATATTCAACGATTCTGCCACTTGTTGTTGTGCCAGGAAAGTGGAGATAACCCAGCAGCGCCAGCCTCTTTATGCAGGATTGAGGGAAAACATGGAAATTCATGTTGAAACAATTTAACGTGCCGTTAACAATATAACAAGCTCCTCAATGCACGAATCATTCCCGACTCAAAAAACTCTCTTAGATATCTATTTTTTCTTTCGCCAAGGATTATAACATTTTGAATATTCAACAAATGGCATTTTCTAATGCAATGTTCCGCGGTGCTATATCCTAAGTTACCTTTATCTACTGCGGTCACATGTTAATTTACTCGCACACCCAGTTCTCTTTTTGTATGCATATGTACAGGCACTTATTACTCTTTTTATCTTGTCCTTGACAACGTAATCCATATATAACACCCCGTTTTTTCAAGATATTTTTATTGTTGGTACTGATACACTTATGTTGTTTAAGTATATTACCTATAGTGTTTTTTGGTTTACAAGAGATAGTGTTAACCAGAACATACAATTCACTTTGGAAACAGATCAGGATGGTTATTTACCTTTTCTAGATGTGGGAATTCAAAAAAACCAAAATACGTATGACACATCAGTATATCGTAAAAAAGCTGATGTCCACGTCACTGTCAATTACAACAGCCCAGTGCCTGAAAGCTACAAGAAAAATGCCATCTTTATGGCATTTGATAGGGCATTTAAAAAATATGTTCTAATCAGTACATCTTGCAAAATGAGTGTGACACTATTAGAATGATTTTCAAGAGTAATGGTTTTCCTTATCAGGTAGTCGAGAGATATTTTAGTAGATTCATTAGGAACAAAAGATTTGGGAAACAGGTTATTAAACCTATCAAGGACACAAACGATACTGTAAAGAAGTGCAAGCATGATAAAGCACTAAAATATGTATCATTAACTTATGACAAGGACTTAATAAGACGTATTAAACCCATTCTAACTGCAGTGGGGATTGGTATCTCTTGTAAACCAAAAAACACTATAGGTAATATACTTAAACAACATAAGTGTATCAGTACCAACAATAAAAATATCTTGAAAAAACGGGGTGTTATATATGGATTACGCTGTCAAGGACAAGATAAAAAGAATAATAAGTGCCTGTACATAGGCAATACAAAAAGAGAACTGGGTGTGCGAGTAAATGAACATGTGACCGCAGTAGATAAAGGTAACTTAGGATATAGCACCGCGGCACATTTCATTAGTAAATGCCATTTGTTGGATATTCAAAATGTTATAATCCTTGGGGAAAGAAAAAATAGATATCTAAGAGAGTTCTTTGAATCGGGAATGATTCGTGCATTGAGGAGCTACAACCAGGATTTGTCCACTACCAATGTGTTGGAATATGGCTTGTAACTCACTCCGCCCCATTGCCATTTCCCTTTCTTGAAGCGATGTTAGTTTCAGCAGACATCTACTTCCGGTTCTTATTTTTAAAAAACCCCGCCAGGAGGTCTTCTTTCTCCTTCAGCTCCCAAGGTTCCTAGCGGCAATCTGTCTCATTTGACTGACGACTCCCGTAAAGGGAGGACGCATTTATCTTTTAAAGTAAGGGGGGATTTCTTTTTTAATAATTTGATAAAGAAACAATAAGTGTCGAGATTCGAAGCGTCATTTTGTATTTTATTGGGATTAATTAATTTTTTTATATTTGTGCCGAATTAGTTGATTACTTGTTATGGAAATTAATGTTTTGCACCTCATTTGCATATTCAGATAACTTCCATTTTCGTGTCATTTGCTTCTCGATATGATGTAATTTAATAAATAAACTCAAATGCCTCTTGTTTTTTGGGTGTAATATATACATTTTCCAATATCCCCATAATTTTGTGAGCAGTATATTTTAACTTATGTACTATATACATAACTGAAAACAGGGACATTTATAAATTATTAATTAATTTGTTCCCTTATTATTAATTTATTATTAATTTATTTATTCTTTTTATTCTATTTGGTGTAGAATATGTTAGTTTATTTTACATATAAGATGTTCATTTGTCATGATTTATAAATGAACAAAATCCGATAAATGATTAAAATTAGCTTTTGCTCGAAACTTTTGTTAACTGTCTTTTAAATGGAATTTTTCTTTATTCTTATTTTAGATCTATGTTCATGAAGACTATGATGACATTCGAACTTTAGATCCACTTCTTGGAATTCCTGTTCCAATGGGACTCACTGGATTATGCTCCCTACTGTTTAGAAAGGTATAGAAAATTTTCGATTCAGTTCTTATAAATTAAATTTTGAATAAAAAAAAATAAAAAAATAAAAAGAAATATTATCACTAATACAAATAAATAAATAAATACGATAAATACAATGCGCAGGAGTAGCAAGACAAAGCAGTTACAGAATTTGTATTTTGTTTCATATGAGTAAATAAAAATATTTAATGTCTTTGAAGTTGACACCCGCCTAGTCAAAATAAAAAAAAGTTCGTTAAACATAGTTTATTCAGATAAATGTATATCAAAAAATTCCATTAAAGTCAAATGGGGTTAATATCACCGTTCCCTCTCTCTCTCTCTCTCTCTCTCTCTCTCATACACACACGCACACACACACACACACACACACACACATACACTCTCCCGAAATCAGAAATAGATAAAACAAACGTGATTTATTTGTTTATTAACTGATACAATAGGCAATGTAATTACTTTACATTGTTTCCTCCAGTTTGTTCAAAAAATCATTTGCTCCGTCAGAAATAATGCCCAATAAATATTATTAAAGGATTGATTCGTAGGATCTACTTTCAAGGAGCTCGAAATAAAAAGAAAAATTAACAACATGACTCCTTTTCTAGGTTGTCTTGGAGTTTAGTTTCCTTCGGAAAAAAAAAATTGAAAAATCTTACTTTTCGAGAAGGGAAATGGAGATAAAGATAAAGTGCTCAATGAAACAAGGCAAAACACATTTGAAGTTAACTTGTAAATTGATTTTTATTTTAAACTAGGATCCCGTGTCCAGATTGATCGATGTAGATGTTTGAAGAAGAGATATGTTGAGATGGATGTTAGATAAAGTAAGAGTTCGGGAACCTTAAGTCTCTGTCTCTCTCTCTCTCTCTCTCTCTCTCTCTCTCTGCCTAATGTCGTTCGGCATCTAACCTCTGTCTCTCTTGTGTCTCTTCCGTTGTTTCCTTAGCTCTTGTCCATGTTCTACGTTCGGTTTCATTCTTTCGATCCAAATCTGTCTGTTGTGCTCTTTCCAATCGTTTCCTCTCAATATCTTTCATAATATCTTTTAAAACATGTGATGTATGAAAATATACAATTAGTTCCTGGTCTTAAATAACAACCAATATACATTCCTAACCTATTTTACTGTTAACAATTTGGCTTGCTGATTCTTTGAATTTACAGTAAATTGAGTTTGCAGTAAATAAGGTTATTGGTTATTATTTAAGAGCACGGATAATCCAAGATGAACCGCTTCCAATGAAATTTCTTATGATTTGGTGAATAGTTTAGCAAATAGTGATATGTTAGTCCTTTTTGAATGAACTCATTTTTTGGTAGGTGTGCCATTGTTGACGGAGAGAACGCAACATTTTGAAGTTCAACAATGCTCATTTTGCAATTGTGGACTTCCTCGCAACAATGAGAATTGAACACCAGTTTTCCATTGTTGCATTACTTTGTGAATATTGGAAATCACAACAATCACAACAATTGCGCCTTTTGCATATGCAGCAATTACACAGGCACACCCTTGTTCAATGTTGAACTGCGCGGGAGAGACGGAAAAGATAGATTGTGATCATTTATATCATATATATAGATATATATTTCTTTCTCCTCCAAACGGGTCCTAGGGTCTACCCAGCTCTCTGTAGAATGGGTACCGGGTTCCTTTCCTGGGAAGTTAAGGCGGGCGGGCGTCGGGCTGACCACCCGACCTCAATCTAGTCCCGTTGGTCTCGAAACGCTGGGAGCCTTACCTCCCACGCTCCCGTGGGCCTGCATGGCCTGTTTATGGGATTGCTTAACTTTTTTTTTATATGTATATATATATATCAAAAAGCCAAAACTCAAATGTTGGCTTTTCGAATTTCGCAGAGCAATTATTTCAATCAATCATTTGCAATTTTATTTATTTACTTCTTTTACACTTTAACTCAATATTAAGGATTTTGCTATTTTTTATTTTTATTTTAATTTTTTATTTTATAAACTCTTTCAATTTCTGGTAGTTTAAATTTAATTTTAAATTTAAATCGTTTTTATTTAGTATTTTTTGCTTTTAGATTTAGATAACTTAGTTCTAAGGTAATACTTAACTTTGGTATTAAATATTTAGGTAATTTAGTTATTATTTTGAATTTTTAGTCATTGAATTTTTGGTTGTTTAGTTTTAATTTTAAATTTGAATTTAGTATTTGTTGCATTTAGATTTTTAGATTTAGTTAATTTAGTTAATTTGGTTTTTTTTTAAATTAGGTTAATTTCATAAGTAATAAAGAACATTCAGACTCTTTATTGCTTCATTTATATTTAGTTAATTTAGTTATTATTTCATAATTTTTAAATTTTAGATAGTTTAATGTGTAACAGATGGATGTTGACGATCCCGTATTTTCGTGATTTCACGTAATTTACGCGAGAATAGTCTCTATCCATGTCTTCTCACAAAATATTGAAATATTCAAATGAATTATAATACGGGGAAATGCACGAGACTTTTACTACATTCTAAAATAGTTTTAATAAATTGAAAACAGCCAATAAACAAACAATAAATTCTTTATGTAGCATTTTCCTAATGACAGACATTAAAAATACTAAATTCCTTGAGACCTGCTGAAGAGGCATGGTGAGATCTCGTGTTTTTCGTAATTCTCGCGCAAACGTGATCGTCAACATCCATATGTCAGACATTAGTTACAAATTTTTTTTATATTAGATAGTTTAGTTATATTTTTTTTTAATTTCAAAAAGAGCAAAGTCTTAATATAGTGCGTTTTTGCTAAATTGTTTCTAAATTTTGCCGCTGATGACGTGGCAGGTAAAATTATTTTATTTTATCACCATAGAAACAGTGATCTGATCTTTTTTTTGGCATTTTTAGGCAGTGATTTGTTCTTTGTATTGTTATTTTCAAAAGGTCCGCCTAAATATATATAATCTCGTTTTATTTCCTATGCTTAGTCAAATGAGGAACAGACAGGATATTTTGTAATAATAAATGCAAAACAATCAGAGAACATGAATTTTTAGAATGTATAGTTTTAGGTATGTGTGATCACAGATTGATTGTCTGACGATTATGCGCAAGTAGCCTTAATTGAATATTAAGTTTCTTTTTATTGTTTTTCCATTCCAATTCCAACTATGATAATAAAAACGTTATGAACATTTAATATAACTATATAAACCTACGATAGCTAGGAGAAAATCTCACGGGAAATCTGTTCATACTGGAATCTAATCAAATTGTCCAGTCAGTGGAATGCAGTGATCGTATTTACAAACAGCCTTTACCAGTGAAATGATTATGTTTTTGGCGCTCGGTCAATACATTTTTATTTTATATGTGATCGATACTGCCTAGACTAATATGTAGCATCCAAACACAATAAAATTTGATAGAAAAATATTTCAGACATACTGCCATTATTTCTAAAAATAAAAAGAAATACTGTCAAATGTCATCACTTTGGCAATTTTAGCGCTGCAATCACCGGATATTTTATTTATAAAAGACCTCACTCTATACGTAGATACTTGCTATTAGGGATGTAAATGAAACTGCCCAATGTGGTGTCCTTTCTGAAGGAGAAAACCTTAAGGCGACATGTAACTGATCTGATTCATCTCACATGGTGTGTCATGTGGAAGGCTGTTAAACTTTCAACATGTTCTCAATACACCGCACTTTTTAATTTTTTAAGCGTAGAATATGTGGAGGTGCCACATCTTGCAATTAAAGTTGTTGACTCCAGGCATTGTAGCTGTTGCAGTTGGGATATGACAATGGTTTTGAGAATCTCGCTGAATCATTACAGAGCATGCAAACGGGGCATGGCGAGTCCTTCTTCGCAATGTAACTAAATCCACATCAGATTAACTTTAAAGGAGTGCAGATAGATTCCATTTCCTAAATGCAACAGTGTGGGTTTCGCTGCTCCACTGAGGTTTGCCTCATCGCTCCAAAAGTTTTGCCATGGCCATCCCGGCAAGATCAGTTAATCAAACCTCAGTCTGGTTTTCTAGTCGTTGGAAAGAACAGCTTGTGGCTGAACGTATCTTGATAACAATACATCATCTTCTTTAGTAGTTTTCACAATTTATCATAAGACACATCCAACAGCCGTGACACAGAACATGCACTAATAGAACTCGCACCATTATTTATAGACTCTTAAACAATTGTTGTGCTAATACGAGAGTCAATGCGTAAGTCATGGCAACTATTTTTTTCTATTTAACACTGCAATTCTAGAATATCAATATCAAAAACCTGTTTGATGTTCTTATGATTGGCACCACTACTGTGATATGGTTCAGTGGAGAAATGTCATGGGGGCAAGTGGAAGATACGTATTTGGAAATCATAGTTTAATAACACAATGCAATGTAGCCAGAAAAGGAAAAGGAGCACAAGAATGCTCAATACCTATTTCTCAATCCAACGCTTTCATTCTTCACGATAATGTCATATGTCACATGATACCTCTGTATTGGCTTTGATGGGGTAATAAGTCTTGGAACACACTTTGTATTCGCCAGACCTGAGTCCTTTAGACTTTGATTTGATTCCAAAACTCATGCTGCAGTTGCGAACAAAGATGAATTTTTGACGTCATTTCGGCGATAGATTCAACACTTTAATGAGCCATATGCAGCAAATGGGATTCTCCGTCTTCTCAAACGGTGGCAACGGACGGTGGACACTCTTCGATATTACTTTGAGGGGTGTTAGCAATGTGTATTGAGCATTCCTGTGTTCCTTTTTCTTTCTTGACTGCACTGCATTGCTTTATTAAACGATGAATTCCAAATACGTACTTATACTCATGACGTTTCTCCTCTGATCCAAGTCCACATCATTGGTTCCAATCAGAAGAACGCCAAACAAGCTTTCAAACGTATATTCGAGAGTTGCAGTTTTTCCACATGTTAGCAGATAAAAAATAGTTGGCCTGACTTATAAATCCATCCTCGTATCTTCAACGATTTGTGAAGTGATAGGTTTGCACTCTCGATCTGGTTGAACTCAGAGAAGTTCAGTTTTCTCAATCAAATGATGATTTTGCTAAGATGTCAATGGTCCTCGACGTAAGGGCTTACGACTGGGGAATTCCCGAAATGAAACCGCGTCATGTTTTCATATAATAGCTTCAGATGGAATGAGCATTTCAGCAAGGTGCTGGGCATCGTAGCAGATGCGAATGACAACCAGAGGTGTGACCACTTATAGCAACACATCAATTGCTTCCCATGACACAAGTGTCAAAGTGGTGACTTTCGGTACAATTTTGTTTTTTTTTGAAAATGTAGTAAGCAAAACTGTCATCATAGAAATTTCCTTGCATTTTGACTGATATACATAGCTCTATACAGCGCTGAATAAAAGTAATTTATTTACCAACATCCGATGCATATCGTAGAGAAACAATAGAAATCATGAATTATTAATAAAAAATAAAAGAATTACCATGCGTATAATTTCTTTTAAGAACCTAATTTTTAAGGGGATGTCGAAAGTGAGCAATTAGGCTTTTATATATTATCACATTATTAAAATAATACTATTAATTCACTATTAATAACACTAATAATTCATACATTATTAAAATAATGGCTGAAGAAGACCTAAAAAAAATAAACTAATAAAAGAGTGAAAAAAAAAAAGAATCCATTTAGATGTTTGGAACAACAAATCAGAAAAATTTAAACACATATAACAACTTTGAAGAATGATATATAAATAGGAAAAAAAAATCAGTCTTTTGAAAAAATATTATACTTAAACATAAGAAGTATGAAAAAATACTTTGATTATCTTATTTGTCATATATAAAAATTCCAAAATGAAATAAACATAATAATTTTTGTAGAAACAAACATAAATGAAAATGAAATTAAGTATTTTACTTTGAAAGATTACAATATGATATCTCTCTCTCTCTCTCTCTGGTGTAAACTGTCTTTACGACAGGTTTCAATTGGACGTTCTCCATTTTCTTCTATCCTGTGCATCTTTCTTCAATTGTTCATACTTTCTTCTCCTTTTAATATCATCCAGCATTCCAATCCTTCTTCTGCCTCTTCCTCTCTTTCCTTCTACTTTTCCTTCTATTATTCTTTGTTGTAGGCAATTTCTTCGTAGCACATGTCCTAACCAAGATGTTTTTCTCTTGCGTATGGTTTCTAACACTTTCCTTTTTTCACCTATTCTTGTTAAAACGTCCTCATTCCTTAATCTATCTGACCATTTCACTTTTAACATTCTTCTCCAGAGCCACATTTCAAAACTTTCTAGAAATCTTTCTTCCTTTTTTTTAATAGTCCATGATTCACTACCATATAACATCACACTCCATACAAAACATTTAGCAAACCTTTTCCTTAATTCTATTGAAATGCCTTGTGCTGTCAACAGTGCTTTTACCTTTTCAAATGCTCCTTTACCCATTGCTATTCTACTTCTTATTTCTTCGGTACAACTTCCATCGCATCTCACCAGACTTCCCAAATATTTAAAAGCCTTTACTTGCTGTATAATCTTTCCCTCTAAGGAGATATTCACACTACCTTCTTGCCTGCTTATTCTCATCACCTTGGTTTTTCCCACATTTAAGTTCATTCCAAAGTCTTTCCCAACTGTTACTATACTGTCCATCATTTTCTGTAACTCTTCTTCTGATTCTGCCAACACTGCTTCTTAATATGATATATAACCTCAGAAAAAATAGAAGAGGTGGTGGGATAATAATGTAATATAAAAATGAATATATATTAACAAACTTCCAAATCAACACAATAACAATTGAAAATATGTTAATATAAATGAAACTGATAATAGCACTGATTCTAAAAAGTTATTAATAGTCTATAAACCTCCACTAACCAATAAAAATCAGTTTCTCCAGAACTAGAAAAAACAATAGACTATAATCAAAACAACTTAGAAAAAAAACAGATAATTTCATAATCATTGGTAATATGAATATTAATATTTTAAAAAAGAAAACCAACTCACTTATATTGAAATATCTAGAAATTTTTAATACATATGGCTTAGAGAATATAATCAATGCTCCAACTAGAGAAATACGAACAACAAAATCTAGTACCTCCACATGCTTAGATCACTGCTTCACCAATATAAGAACCAAACATACTCAAAGTAATATTATACAAACTGAAATATCAGATCACTATGTAATAATATTAGAATTGTACAATCAACCAGTATGTAAAAATAATCCAAATTTGAATAAGTTTAGAAAGCAAAACAATATAACAAACGAAGAATTTTTTATTAAAAAATTAGAAAACTTACTTAATGATATAAGAAATAAAAAAAATAATAAACCCAAATAAAATAATAAATAAATTTGTAAAGATAATTAATACATCTTAAAAAACCTTAAATAATAAAGAGCAACACAATAAAGGAAACCCGGAAGACAATTGTAAAATTATAAAAAATAAAAGAAAAAATTATAAACATGAATGGATAACAGATGAAATCTACGACCACATCAAAGAAAAAGACAAATTATACAAAAAACACAAAAATAATAAAAGAAATAAAAATTATAAAGAAAATTATAGAAAAAAAAGGAATTGGTTGAAAAACCTAATACAAAAAAACAAGCAAAAATTTTACCAAAATAAATTACATAAATATATCAGTGATAATAAAAGGACTTGGAATACTATAAATAATATCATAAAAAAAAATGAAAATAAAGATATAGATAAAAACAAAATTTGTAAATTAATAGAAAAATTTAATTACAAACAAACGGATGAGCTATTTGGTAAGATATTTAGTAAAATTAAAAATACATATAACTGCAGCATTACAAATAATAATGAAGACATTGAAACATTAACAATTACAACAGGATTTTATATACCCGAGATCGAGGACATAATAAAAATTATCAAATCAATGAAAAATAAAAATACTGTTGGTATCGATAATATTGCTATAAAGGATATAAAAAACTATATAGATATATTTGCAACAATAATACACGAACTTTTAAAAAGCATGTATGATTTTGGAATACACCCAAATATTTCGAAAACAGCAAAAATAACTCCTGTATATAAAAAAGATAAAATCTATGAAATCAAAAATTATACACCAATTTCTGTTCTTTCCAATATGTCCAAAATTATAGAGACTTATTATATATATAACTCAATATATAACTTTCTATCTAAATATAATATATTAAAAAAAAGAAAAATTTGCATATCCAAAAAATTTAAGTACTGATAAACTATTTCAAGATTTTCAAAATACTATTAATACTGCCCTAAACAAAGGACAGTATATCTATATTATTTTTATTGACTACGAAAAAGCATTTGACAGTATAAATCATGAGATATTATTACAAAAATTGTTTAATATCGGTATAAGAGGAAAAATGATAGAAATATTACAAAATTATTTAAAAAACAGAAAAATAAGAATTAATTTAAATTCAAAACTAGGTAAAACATACAAATTAAAAACAGTTATCCCTCAAGGTTCAAATTTAGGACCGCTCTTATTTATTATATATTTAAACACATTACATAGTACAATATCTACATCGAAAATTTATGCTTACGCTGATGATATCATTTTAATAAATATAAATGAAAATTGTAAAACTGCAGAAAAAAAACCATACAAAAAGACTTTAATAAATTAATTGTATGGACACATAATAATAAAATGAAAATAAAAAGTCAAAAAACAAAACTAATGATAATCAGAACAAAAAATAAATTGTTACATACAAATCCATTCATAAAATATCATAATTATATTTGTATGATGAACAATAACATAAATTCCAACAGATGCAACTGTGAAACTATAGAAATAATTAATACAAATAGATATTTAGGTTTACTAATTAACGATCAATGCACTTGGAAAACTCATTATTTATATATATTAAATAAAATAATATTTATGTTTAAACATATACAAAATATATTTTCTGTAAATCATAAAATACTACTATACAAATCTTTTATTGACTCATTAATAAATTATGGATTATGTAACTGGATATATCTAAACAATGCAGACATTACTAATATAAATAGAATATTAAATAATAAACGGGACCGAGCTGATGAGGGTGTAGAAACCCGAAACGGCGTCGTCTTCGGTTACCCAGCAAATTAATCTAAAATCAGCTCAGTAAAATTTTTGTTGTTTAGTTAATGTGCGTTTTTTTATAGTTTTTTCAAAGTTTTTCTTTGATGTTCTTAACATTGTACACACGTTAATTTTGATTTCATTACTAATATTTTAATACAACAAATTCTCAATAAGCTAAGCGGGTTGCAAGCGTGAATTTGTTCTTACCCTCTGTTATTGTTTATTTGATTTTTTGATATTAGTGAAGTGAGGGGTCATTCTTTTAAATGTTCGTCCGTTTGATGTATTGTATCTTTCACTGAGCTGGGTTATGCTGGGACGGGACCGAGCTGATGAGGGTACTAGAAACCCGAAACGGCGTCGTCCTCGGTTACCCAGCAAATTAATCTAAAATCAGCTCAGTGAAATATTTCACACCAGCATATTTTTTCATCATTGATTTGTTTCGTTGAAAATGACCATTGTTTTCACTGAAGTGATATTTTCCTTTAATTCCACCTTATAGACGAAACATGATGAAACAGCGCATATAATTGGCAGAGCGCTAGCCAATCAGAGTTGACTCGATATTATGGCGAAAGGTTTCCCCAGTTTACGAAAAGACGGTTATTAATCTTTTTTTAGAGGTTAAAATCGTGTTTCGGCAACGCAATTTCGGTAGAATTTGAAATGACTTTTAGCAAGCTGTCAATCTATTCGAAACTAATTGTATATTGTATTCAAGCATCTCTACTATTTAAGCGAATACGAGGTGAAACAGCGGCAAATCATGACAGGCATCAGCGAGCGGTAACGAACTGAAGAAAAATGAAATCTCTCGTTAAAAAGTTGTCATCTGCAGATTCTAACGCATAAAATTAATTTATTTCAGCAAAAATATTGTTTATTTTCGAAAGATAATCTCCTCACTGTGATACTTAATCTATAAAAGCCTTCGATTCACTCGAAACGGTGGGAAAATGGCGTCGGTTGACTTCTTCGCTCTCGAGTTAGTCTGTTCTGATTGGAGCTTTCACTAATTGCTATCGTTGAAAACTTCGATCGAATAGAGCAGTTTCTAAATTTTTTCATGAGTGAAATCTATGATGAAAATGGTCAGAGAGGCAAATCACACGATCGAAGACCTCAAAGATAGGGTCAACGATTGAAAAGAATGATGAAAAATATGCTGGTGTGATTTGGATATTAAGTTATTGTATGTTTTTTATAGTTTTTTCAAAGTTTTTCTTTGATGTTCTTAACACACGTTAATTTTGATTTCATTAAAAATAATAAACGATATAATAAAGGATTATGGTACTTTTACAAAAGATAAAAAAATAAATATAAGAATTATAAACAAAATTCTAATGCCTAGAGAAAAAATAATGTATTCTTTAATAATAAAAAAAAATGGCAATATAAGGAAACAGTATAGAAAAACTAACTTAGAAAATAACTCAAGAAATAAACTAATACAGATTCTTTATTATGAAAATCCAAAAAATAACTTTCGTCTAAGAAACAAAAATAGAATATTATTAAAACTTTTTACACAAATAGAAGATAGTCAAAAACAAAATGAATGTAATAAAATAAGTGTATTAAAAAATGAAATATTAAAAAAAATAATATATGAAAAAATAAACTGGAATATTTAGAAACATATTATTTAGAAACACAAATCTACAAAAAAAAAAGACACTACTGTTCTTGAATTAAAAATGTTTTTAATGTAACATTAAGAACTGTAGAACAGTTGGAAATGATACTCCTTAATATAAGTTAATTCTGTTTTCTGGATGGTATGTTTTTAATATAACATTAAAGAAATTTAGAAAAGTTATTATTTAAAAAAACTAGAATTAATATTTTTTGATTTTAGAATTTTTTTTTTCTTTTTGAAAAATGAAAATAAGCAATTCTATTTAGTTGAATGGTAATATTATTAAAGAAATGTAGAAATATTATTATTGAGTTCAATCAAAAATGATATTTCTTAATTAATTATTTAATATTAAATACTGTAAATTTAGATGTTCAAAAAATTAGAATAGTGTAAATAATAATATTAAAACAAATATATATATATTTCTGTTTTATGGATGGTATATTTTTAATATAACATTAAAGAAATTTAGAAATATTATTATTATTTAATATTATTGTTATTATTTAATAAATTAAAATTATTTTTTTTTGTTTTTAGAGAAAATATTTTTGTTTTAAAAAAGAAAAGAAGTATTTCTGTTTAATTGAATTGTAATGTTATTAATAGAATATTAAAGTAATATAGAAATATTATTATTCAGTACAATCAAAAATGATACTTCATAATTAATTATTTAATATTGAATACTGTAAATATAGATGTTCAAGAAAGTAGAATGGTATAAGTAATAACATTAAAAAAAAGTTAAATATTTTTATAAGATTAATTACAATTTTATGTTATCACCTTTATATTATTATTGATATATTTATATTAATACTACTGTACAGTAGATTATCATATTTAATAAATAACAATATATGTATTGTAATATAACTAATTATTTTTAACAAATTATATATATGTTCTGTAATAACTTAAAATCGATATATTATACAGAACCTACAGACAGATCACTTTAATAGTGGATCCACTAGGACTGAAATTGTAAAATTACTAAAATTAAAAAAAAAAAAAATCTTTTTTAATTGAAGCTAAATTATGAACTTAATTAGACGAGCAAAGCGAGTCTCTCCATTCCCAACTGGATCACATTTTCTCAACTGTTTTATTAAAAATCTAGAGTATGTAGAAATATGCAAATTTGCGTGTCCTCACCGAAATCCAAGTAGAAATGCACAATCATATTTTCAACACGTAAAATATTTAACAGATAAATTTTTTAACAATTATTTGTGTTTAAAAACTTTGTTTTTATGGTTTTTTGGAAAACCCCTTCAGAAAGGCATAACAAAAGCGCCATTAGTTCTGAAACCGAAGCAAAAATTTGTAATTTCTAATTAATCTACAATGTCGTAACATTAGTGACTTTTAAATACCTTCAATATTCATACGTTTATATATTTATTGTGCAAATTTTTGGAAGTGATTATAACAGTGAGGAATCTACTCAAATCCCGACTTTTTGCTAATGAATTAATTTCTATGAACTTGGTTCTTTTATTAACAAATATCGTTTACGTTAAGTGGAATATGTATCTGTTTACAAATTTAAGCAGTAGTACATTTTAACAGAATATTCACGTTTGGTGAAACATAGTCTTGCAAAGTAATATTTAATAACGCTTTTAAATTTTTAAATGAAATTGTAATATTTTTAAACCTTTATTTTTTTAGAAAAATATTATGAATCTTCGTAAACGTCCGTGTGGGAATCCAGTCGATGTCGCGAAATGCCGAAGTCAATGTTTTGATCGCTTAATAGAAAGTGCAAACGTATCTTGCAGGTAGGATTCAATTTCAAATATACTTAATAACCAGTGAAATTCACTGTTTTCTCATTTCTAAAAGTTGTTTTTAAAATCTGCAATTTATCGTTTTAGATCAGAGTTTAATTTAAACTTCTTTTTTACTGAAATGAATAAATATTAATGTTCTTTAAAATGATATCTCAACATACATCAGAGAATATAAAAGAATACAAACTTCTAGGGCTTTTAGGGGATTGTAAATGGAATACTTTTTAATAACGATCATGGAAATACCTTACTTTTTACCATCTTTTTATTCAATTAAATTTTTTAAGTTTTTTGGCATGTTTTAATAAATTCAAGTCAGCAATGTTTATTCTTAGGAAAACATATAAGATAATATCAAAAATTGTTTTCAAAATTGTTGTCAAATTCAACATTTATCTGTTTTCAGACTCAACGTAATTTATATTGTTAAATTGTTGTCAAATCCGACATTTCTATATTATTATCAGGCTCAGTTTATTTTGTGATACAATATAATACAATATTTTTATCGTTCGATATTTATATTGTTATCATACTCAATGTTATTATATGATAGGATTCAATTATTGTTATTTTCGATGTTATTTCATGTTTTTTTTATTTAAGGAGAGGAAACGTTTCTGGTTTCACCCTGTAATGTACCTCAAGAAGAAAACAGTTCAAGTTTTTGAAATATAGTGAGTTAGTCCGGAAGAAGAAGAGTTTGGGGATATAATTAGTTATATAATATCACTTGAAATCAGTAAAAATTCGTCTTTCATTCATCTTTCATTTCATACACAGTTTTACTATTCTATTCAAGGAGAAAATGATTGCCTTAACTTTGCTGAAATCGCGACATGATGTTAATTCGGAGAGTTTTCCGAATTCTCGAACTTACAACACTTTCGGCAGAGTTGATCAGCGCTAAGGAAAACAAGTACTTTCATAGTCAATCGGATCAACTGCGGGACTGATAACAGCCTTGGTAGCCCAAGAACTGAAGACGAAAATCGCATTGAAGAGAATCCATCCAAATTCACAAGATGGGTTATAAACAAATGTAATTTAATGTAATGCAAAATAA
>JAFIDM010000006.1:13235433-13266640 GCA_023159025.1 Thereuonema tuberculata
TTTGATTACTCATGTTTTTAAATATGTTTTTCTTTCTTTATGCATCTGAAGACGAGAAAATAATCTCGAAACATGTTATGTGAAGATATATTTTTGTTATTGAAGATATGTGTGTTATGGTCTCTTTTATATTTATACAATCTACACACAATGAATAACTTTAATTAGGAGTATATATTTTTGTGGATATTAACAGCATAAATTTAAAATTTATTTTGGTGTGAGTTTGAAAATATATTTGTCTTCAAAGTAGACAACAAAAGTTATATGTATATATACCGTATATGCTCCAATAAACGCCGAGGCTCTTATTGTGGCCGGTCTCTAATAAGCGCCGGGCTGCAGAGGGGACACGGCCAAATAGTAGCCGGTCTCTAATAGTAGCCGGGTCTTTGATATTTGCCTACTGGTACTAGTGTAAGCTTCCGTATCTTTATAGTCGTGCATAATATCTTACGGTACATTGCCTTACAAAATGCCGCCGAAACGGTCATTTGACATTACTTTAGGATTCGCGCTGTGGAATACTCGAAAGAAACTTCCGGTGAGGCGGCAGCCCGTCATTGCGGATTCGGACGACGAATAGCAGCGAAAGGTACAGAAAGACATTGCCATTTATCTTTAACAGTTTTATGTAGCATGTGAAATTCAAATAAAATAGCTGTTTGTAATTTTAACCGGTATTTATGTGTAAAAACATTACGTTCTGAAGGTTTTTGTTAATAATGGACGGCCTCTAATAGCAGCCGGTCTCTATTAAGCGCCGGGAGCCGAGGATAGTTTTGCAAATAAACGCCGGGGGCCTCCATTGGAGCATATACGGTATATATATATATTCAATATATGTAATGTTTTATAACACTGCTTCTTTAACGTAATATTTAACTCTAAATGGGTTTTTTCTTACGTTAATGAATATAATCTTGTTTTGTAGTAATCCCTAATATTTTACAAATTCAAAATAATTTCTATTTGAAGAAAAACATTTTTTTCATTTCGGATGTTTGATATTTCATGTATTTTTATTATTTACTTTTGAAAATGAATTCGAATTTATTTTATATTTTAGTTGTTCCAGTTGGTATCTAAGAAATCTTTACCTTTTATTTCCATCACTGGATTCCATCTTTTCGATGTAAATTTGCGGACATTGACATCGGTGAGAAATTAGCTTTAATTTTTTTCATTTATTTATTTCTGAACAAAAGTTACTTCAAAACTTTTTTTTATAATTTGCTAGTTCTGCAAAAGTATTTTAATTTAACCTGTATTTTAATTCAGAATAAAGATAGGGTTTTGTTTTTGTAGTTTTTGTCCGACCAGCCAATCATTGAATGCGATTTCTCGTAAAACTTGACACTAATTATTTAGCTGTGAACTGTTTTACGTGTCATAATGAACAATTAAATTTGCCAGCTAACTCGACACTTACAAATTAAAAATGTGCTAATATTATTATGTGCTAATAATAATATTATGGAATTATTTTATTAGCACATTTTTAATTTGTAAGTGTCGAGTTAGCTGGCATTTTTAATTAATAATTAACATTTATTTAGGTTGGCTTGTCTGTTTAATAGTTATTCTTCTAGTGATAAAGATTTTTGGCTCATTATAAAAAGTAGCCGATATTATCTTTGTAAGATTTAACATCCCAATGGATCCTGATTTTTCCTTAGCTTTATTTGATTGTTTTTTTTTTTTATCAAATATTTTTCAGATATACATGATGCACGGAAAATTAACGGCTTAATTTCCATTAACAAAAATTATTAATAAATTAATTTTTAACAGAAATGTAGAATATAGAAATAATGGCATTTACTAGTTTTAGACTAAAAAAAAATTTTAAAAAATCAATAAAATTTAAATTAAGTTTTCTATAATTTCAAGAAATCAATATTAAAAATTGAATTTATATTTTATTGACGTTTTTTCTGGAAATAGTTTTTTTTAATAGACAGTGATATCTGGTTTCTACTTCTTCCCGCTATCTTCACTCCTTGGAAAAATGGTAGGTGTCTCATATTCACTTTTTGGTTGAAAAATACTGATTTATCTAAATTCGTACATTTTAAATGATATTTAAGCTGATTAATTCACCATTCTAATCGCTGAGTAGTACATCTAATATAAAATTGTTCACAATACTTCATGGCATTTTGTAGTACTACAATAGTAGTAGGAGTTTGGTGTTTTATAAATAATATTACTTTTCTTCATTATATTACATTGAAAAATTTTTTTAAATGTATTCTTATATTTGTCGACAATTTTTTTATTTATCTTAAGTAATAAGACCCGATGGGCTCATTAATTCTACTCATAAGAGATAATAGCATAAATTGTATTTTTATTTTCATTTTGTGTAATCTGATTAATTTCTTCCTGTTTCATTTTTAATCTTCTTTTTATAATATTTTTTTCTTTAATAATTAACGCTGTAGGATAATCATTTTTAAGAGCAATTTTTCTAAATAGAAACAACTATTACCCTAAAAATGATTAACCTACAGCATTCATTATGAAAGAAAAAATGTTGTAAAAAGAAGATTAAAAGGAAACAGGAAGAAATTAATCAGGTATTATAAATGAAAATAAAATACAATTTATGCTATTATCCCTTATGTGAATAGAATAACGAACCCATTAGGGTTTTAATAAATAAGATAAATATAAAAATCGTTAACAAATGTAAGAATACCGTTAAATTAATTCTTTTCAATATAATATATTGAAGCAAAGTAATATTATTTATACAATACCTTTCAGTGTTTGTGAAAAAATTTATTTTGGATGCTCTACTCAATAGATTACCAACATAAATATCATTAAAAATCTAAGAATTTAGATAAATCAGCCATCAACTGGATATGAGACACTTGCCATTTTTCCAAGGCGTGAAGATAGCGGGAAGAAGTAAAAACCAGATATCGCTGTTTATTAAAGAACCAATCCTGATACAACCTCACCCACCATTAATAATGGACTTTTCTATCAACATGTGATTAGTTACTTGGAAACCGACCCAGAACTTGAAATTTCAGAACAGTGAAAGGTTAACAACCACAAACGCTAATATGTGAAGTTTCTAAATATTTTCATTAGCAACCGAGAAGGTTCCGAGATATTTTAAAATAAGTATTAAGATATTCAATAGATTTTGAAAAATGAGTGTTTTTTTGTTGTTGTTGTCCTTGTTTGTTCATTGAGATCAATATTAATATTTTGTTAAAAGATCTTAGCTTACAAAAAATGCCATTTTATTAAGTCATTTTATTAACAAGTAAAAATGTCATTTTCTGTATTATCTTTTAGATTATCGGATTAATATCAACTTATCTATTGGTGATGATCCAGTTTCAAGTCAATTTTAATGGTTTAAATGGAAACTTGACAATGTCAGGAAATTTAACAAAATAAAAGAGTTTTGGATACATTCCAATTTGGAAAATATATTGGAAAATATACTGTAGAAAATATATTGATTCTACACACATACACAAAAGAGGACATTTACAAGGGCTGATTGTCTTAATGAACGTCACTCTCTTATTACTATTTTATTGCTTAAAAGCCTTAAGGAAACAATGAATGAAATAACTAGAAGTCAATTTTTGTTTTTAAGTTTGAAATTGAGATATATCTGAAAGTTCAATGTACTTCTGTACTATAGCAGTTTCGAAATGTATTTGTAACTGAAATAAATTTGTTATCCATTTATTGTATTTCGTTTGGAAATCTATGCATTTTCATTTGAGCATCACATCCTTCATGCTGAACATACAAATGTAAGTTTATTATTTTAAAAATAGAAGATAGATGAAGATTTGTTAATTTTACACATTTTATATGTTAATTTTGATGAATCATGAATTCGCTTAAGAATTACATTATTTCTCGTTAAGATTTAAGAGAGATTTTACCATGCTTCTTTGCTAGATCTAAATAGCACACTGTTATCTCTTACTAAATGTTATAATTAAACTTGTCGTTTCCCTATATATAGATATCGTTTCTAGAATGGAAGATGAATCATTCCTATGTTATTTTCGCAGACATTATTCAATCTTCAAAGATCTGCATTGTAGAAAAAAAGGCCAGTGTATATACTGCGTCAGCGCGCGCGATACATTATATAACGCGGGTATAGACAGGTTCGAAATCGTTCAATTCTATCTGCCTCAAACCTCCTGGAACTATAATTAGACATATTGCAATATATTTGGTTCGCACTTCTGGATTTTAGAACATTGGCTATGAAAGAAGTAACTTTGCTAAAGTAAGTCTTCTTTTTCATCTTCTCTAACCTGTAGTAATATCGAGTAACATACAGTATAATCAATGGATGATATCAAGCGTTTACTATGTGGCATGTTTGAACAGTTGTTTCAAGCTCTTTGGCAATCATCAGTTAGAAATAGTCACCAGTAAGAAGTGAGGACTCGATGCAGAGGATAATAGGAACAAGTCTAGGACTCATTATGGCACCTCTAAAGCAGCCCGCACACGATGCAGCTTTTGCTGTGCAGCTCGATGCAATTTAGTTGCACAGAAAAAGTTGCAAACGATAGTCAGGGCGCAAACGATGCAACATTGTTAGCGCCGCCGTGCGAACAACACACGAAGCACAGGACGAATTGCAATGACGTCATTTGACAATACGTCATGAAATTGCAGTGCTGGCATGCAACACAGGAACGGCAATTAACGCCAACCAAACAGAAATAATGCGATACTATTATTTAGCTGATCTTATTCGCAGGCGAAGGCAATAATGCGAAATACGAAAAACAATGATCAACAGCCGCTATTATTGAAGTCGCATTGCCAACAATGACGTCCTGTGGCTTTGTTCAGAAATTGGGAAACTGGCAATTGTTGTTTTGATTGTTGCAGTGTAAAATTGCAAATACCGAGGTTTATCCAATCCTCTGTAAAATTCTGCCATATGATATTACTGCATTTACATATAAACTGTATTTATGTGTGAAAGAAAGTAGCAATACTGTGATATTCGATGTTTATTCGCTAATCACCCATCTGAATCGAAGGAATCTGTTTAGATGCCATGTTTTCCCATTCGGGCCGACGTCACGACTGACGTATTCCAACGCTGCACTGTGATTGGGTAATTCCATGCAGCTTCCTTGCAGCTTTCGGAGCTGCAATCCTCGCCTTTGCAGCTTGTTTTCCATGCAACTCCGCTTACAACTTTGCTCAAGCAGCTAAAACAACGCTCTAGGCGAAAAGTTGCACATTGCACAAAAGTCAGCATTCTGTCAACCACAAATGAAATTTCTTAGCGCATTGAAATTATTTTAAAGAGTCATACTACTTTAAATAAACATCAATTGGTGAAACCACATTTTACTAATTGACATCGTACGACAGCTGTTTCCTGCTCTTTTGCAATTATCAGTGCAGCATTCATCTTTCAGTTAAAAATAATTCACACTGGACCAACTCAAAAATTGCAACAGAGAAAAATCATTCTTATGCTTAAACTTGTAATTTCAATATGATTTTGATAGAACATCCAAAAATGAAAAAAAAAATATACTTTTATCATTTTTAAACATTCTTGATATCGTAATTTTTCCTCATGATAACAACTTATTGCTACTGTTTAAATTGATTAGTAGTTGAAATAATCTGTCCTATATCAAACTGATAATAATGTCGAAACATCAAAAATAAAATAGCGAAAAATTATGTTACTATATAAAAGGACTAATAAAAAAAATAATTCTGATCAGAATCTACATTATAGTAGAAGATTTTTAATGATTCATCTGAAGATTTATTTCTGTCTTCCATTTTTTTTTGTAATTGCCGCTATAAAAGGCAAAGAAAAAAAATCAGTCTTATATCGAGAATTATTTTTGATCTTATATCTTTAAATTTGATTTATTTTTTGAAATTATACTCAGATGTATCCATAATAAATCCATTTTTTAACCAAAAATGTAGATAAATTATGAATAGATTAATTAAACTCTTCAACATGAGTTTTTGTTTTCCAGAAAACTAAATAGTGATTCTATTATAGTGTAGTTTTATATACTGAATTCAAATATGTAATCGGAATTCTTCCATCAGACTTCTTTTTTTGGTGAGGGTCATTTTTCTACATAATATCCTTCACTATATTACATTTTTTTTATTATAATTCTTGTAAATTATAGAAGGGGTAATTTTATTCAGAATAATTTGGCACCATGCAGACTTATTCATGTTGAAACATGTTTTAACTCTGTACAGGCTTAATCATGTTCAGAAATGTTCTCACATGTTAAAATACTGCATTGGTTTAGTAAGCAGATGCCCAGTAGCCAGTACTGAAGATGTAGTGAGCATGGCAACACATGTAGAGGTTTTCTGCTGTATATTGTTTTTATGTGTAAGTTTTATTAGTTTTATAAATGTTTAAATATACCATGAAAGTGTATCAACCAAACAATTTCTGATATGTCTCTGGAGAACTGACTTTCAAGTCTAAGAGGCGAAATTTCACACCACACGAAAAAATGTTAAGAGCTTTATTTTGTGTGTAAAGCTGGTGATTTCGATAAATGGTGATTGGACCTCAAATGTATGCTGTGTATCAAATGTTAGGCTTCTCACTGGATGGAAAAATGCCGTTTTCAATCACATCACATGCCGTTTTCAGTCCCTATGATTTGGAGAAACAGAAGGACCATTCAACTGACTGTTATTTCTGCTTAACTAACAGTAAAGGAATTACGTCCAAAACAAAATGTACAATTAAGTATCCCAATTTGGTGTCTGCAATGAGACCAGTGCCACATAGTAAAGAGTATTCTGTATCAAAGTATCCAGAGTTCACGACCTTAAATGATAATTCCGACGCCGACTCAGCTCAATCGCGAAGACGAAAGAAAGGAGGGAAGTGACCCTACATTTGAAGCAAGTAGTTCATCAGAACCTCACTTTTTATCTCCAAAAGCTCTTAATGCTCTTATACGGGATTTAATTTTGTCTAAACAGTCGGCTGAGCTTTTAAGTTCCAGGCTGAAATGTTGGAATCTACTCCAAAAAGATATCTGTTGTGGATTTCTTGGCAATAATAAAGAAGAAAACTATATTTAAATAGTGAGTGATGTTCTGACTTCATACACAAGAATGGGCTGTAACATGTCTTTAAAATTTCATTTCTTCGACCACAACCTAGACTTCTTCCCTGAAAATCTTGGGGCTGACTGATGAGCATGGTGAGCTATTTCATGACCAGATTTCTAGTACGGAAAAGAAGTACCAGGTCCAATGGAGTCCCAGTATGCTGGACGACTATTGCTGGACTATGAAGAGAGACATCCTGAAGGCAAAATATAGCCGAAAATCATTCTATACAAATTTTTAGGTAAGCCAAAATTAGCCGTATATTTATTATTTAGTGTTTCGTGAGTACTAATTCTTTTAAAACCTTTAACTCGTGCCATAGTAAAACCCTGCCTGATGGAAAAAATCTGAGAACTTATTTGAACTCAGCATGGAAAAAATAGTTAGATTCCGTTTATTTAGTCTTTGTGAAAAAAAAAAGTTTTTTTTTTTCTTTTTTTTGTAAACCAGTGTTAAGCTGGGCGAATACGTAGCAATCTGCGGCAATATTGTGGGACAATATTGTCCCTTTTCATTGCTGACAACCGTTTGCGGCAATAAAAATGAACAATATTGTCAAAGATTGCCCATTTCAAGACAATTGAGATTGTCGGAAAAAAAGGAACAATTTTAGTTGTCGCAACGTATTGCTGGAACGAGAGCGAATCACATGAACGGATGAAATCACGTGACAATGGTGACGTCAAATTAGGCGGGGCTTCAAAATCGGCATTTCAGTCACTCACGCCGGCCATTTTGTTTGAGAAACAAGGATTAAAATCAGCAAAATGGATCGGCCCAAAACAGATAATTCCAACAACAACATTTTGTCGATTGATAATGAAAGAATTGTAATTGATTTCTACAGAGGGACGGCGTTTAATACTATAGCAATTCTGTACGGAAACACGCTCTCTTTGGCTCGCCCTAGTGAGAAGCGCCGTAACCATTAATTGTCACGGCAATATTCGTTGCGGAAAAACTACGTGTTCGCGCGTGATCTGAACTGACAACGGTTGTCAGCAATAAAAAGGGGCAATATTGTCCCACAATATTGCCGCAGATTGCTACGTATTCGCCTAGCATTATACAACGTACAAAAGAATCAAATTTAATGAAAACAAAGATAACCGTGAAGATGTGATTCCTGTGATGATATCGATTACAGTGTGAAGTAAAATATTCTTTATATATTCATCTTTAACATATCTTGGAAATAATATTACACTCCTTGAAATTCGTTATAAAAATAACTTCTTTAGTTTTCAATACATTTCATACCGCTTTGCAGAAGAATATTTTCCAATTATCAAAATGGAATGTGAAGTTTCCAAAGAAAAAGAGATTCATGATCGAATTACGCTTGATTATTTGGAAAAAAATGTATTAAAAAGGATAAGTTTCTCAAAAAATGAGTAGTGTGTCGTTTGGATAATTAAGGAATTTATGAAAAAAAAATGTTTTAAGGTTAATGATGTTAATTTGCATGAAATACGAGAATTGTTATTATTCTCTTTTAGAAGCATCGTAATTAATAATGTGATAATTGTTATCATTATTAATAACAATGTTATTGAATACGATAATGTTTTAATTGTTACATTGAATACAAAAATGTTTATTTTAGTTCTTATTTGAAATCTTACATAAATGTAGAGGAAGAAGAATAGTTTCTTATCAATTGACGAAGTCTCTCGCAAAGAGGAATGAAATATAGTCAAAATTAAAGAAGTTGTTTTTATTATGAATTTGTAAGAGTGTAATATTTATGTGCAGTAAAATGATAACTGCAACAGAGTCCAACAATATTCTGCATGACACAAGCACGAAGTGGAGAAAAACGCAGTGAATTTAAGTATGTGCTATTGTTTAGATCTGTAGAAAAGAAATGCGTAATATGTCAGTGCTTACACATAAATTTAATATAAAGATAACATGGTGAATTTGGTTTATCGTTTGAACTCATGTAAATATTATTATATCTTCAGCCATTGCATTCTTAAGCAGGTCCGAATAATCATTGATACATCAACAGGCTTATTAAGATTGTACCGAAAGGGAATTCAGATGTTGACATTCTACGCCGTAATAACAACACATTGTCAAGTAAAGGTAACGTTTGTATTGTACTGTTTTGTACTTGTATTGTTTGTATTGTAGCTAGGAAACCTGAAGAGAAATCAAATGATTATCATTATATTAAACAAATGTTATTCAAAAGATTTAAATTGAGTCCAGACAAGTTTAGAGACAAATTTCAAGGGCATCAGAAGATTTACATTTGAATTTGAATTTACATTTGAAGATATACATTTGAATTAAAGAATTATTGTGAAGAATGGATAGCAGGAATGAATATAGATAATTTTGAGTCATTGAAGGAGTTGATGATAACTGATCAATTGAAGAAGAGAGTAAGGAGAGAAGTAAAAGAACATTTCATAGATGACTCGGCAACTTATAAGAATCCTCTGGAATTAGCAGAAAAATTAGATGAATATGATAATGCCAATGGCATAGTCAGCAAACCATTTGAGAAATTTTTAGATAAAAAAAGATCTGAAATTTATCCAAATAGGAATGATCAGAATAAAAGAGTCATTGCAGAGGAAGATACAAATTAAAGAAGAAGAGAAGAAACTGGAAGTAATCCAAGTAAAAGGTCACCTAGTGTTAATAGAAAATTTGACATGACAGTTAAAATTAGATGATACGAGTGTGGGTCTGAGAATCATTTGAGACCACAATGTCCGAAAAGAAAAGGAAGTAAAGATTCTACATCTAATATTAATAACATCTGTGAGATGAAAGAGCATAAACTATTAGAGCCTTATATGATTCAAGCTAAGGTAAATGGTAGTGAAATGATTGTATTATGAGATTCAGGTGCTACTATTGACATTATTTGTAATAAATATGTTAAGCCAGAAATGTATACAGGTGAAACAATTTGGGTTAGGCAGCCCCTTGATATGGAACCTAAATGTTTACCATTGGCTATGACAGAGGTAAGTGGAGATTTTGGGAAGATTACTAGAAAGCCAGCAGTAATAGATGAAGAGTTAGATCAAGGGAGATATTTGTTAGAAAATCGAACTGTTGAACTAATGAACGATAAGAAAATGATTCCAAAAGTTATTCCTTTTCAGATAAATGCTGTGCAGACGAGAGCTCGAAAGAAGAAATTGGAAGTTAAATTGGAGAAGATAACTGAATCTGAAGAGAAATTAAAAGAAGAAGACTGGAAGATAGAGACGGGTGACAAGTTTGAAGATGGACTAGAAGAAGTTATCCTCCCTAAAGAAGATGATAAAAAAGATAAAAAGACGAAGAATAATAAAGAGGTTCCTTTTAAAGGGTTGGCTCAGATACAAAAGGCCATTCATTTGGATATATTATGTAATAAGATTGTAATTGTCCAACCATCCTTTTGTACTCTCACATATCGTATAAAGTTAAATTCAAGTAAGAATCAAATCAAAGAACTTCCAAGTAATTTTAGACTGTTGGAAAACTTGCATATACTGGATTTCTACAGTAATAAGATTAAAGTTCTTACTCCTAGTTTTAGTCAGTTAAAAAAATTAAAATGGTTGGATTTGAAAAATAATTTCTAAAGCCTCAGCTGAAGGAAGTGGCTAGTAATTGTTTTGATCCTTTACAATGTCAGCATTGTGCCAGAAATGTTGCTAAGTTCATGGTAGAAGTATGTTTTCAGTTAGAAAAACAAAAGAAACAGAGGCTTCAGGAAGAGAATGAAATGGGAGAAAGACAATAGTGAAGCAGAGACAAATCTTTATAAATCATTTAAAAGCTCAGATAAATAATTCTCAAGCATTATTCTTGATCCGGCAGGATTGTTTAAATGATATATTCTATAATCTCAGGCTTGTTTCTTAGTTACATTCTGGTAATTTAGATTTTCAGTAAAATTTCACTTTGTTGTTGATTAGGCTAAATTAAATCATCATCATCATTGTCCCTAGCTGGCGGGTGGTGGGGGTTTTCCTCTCAACCAGTACGCTGCAGTGGGTGCCTTTGAACATTGAACTTTGCAAATGATCTTCCTCCAATCATGGCGGTTTGAGGCTAGGATTTTGGCTTCGTCTATTGATATGTGAAGGCTCTTCAAGTCTTCCTTGATGATTCCAATCCAAGTTTTCTTTTGGGCACTTCTTGGGTTTTCCAATTGGTTGGTCGTTCTTTCCATAAAGCTTTGTTTGGAAGTCGGGCATTGTTCATACGACAAACGTGTACAAACCACTGTAACCTTTTCTTCTGGATTTGTACTTGAATGGTTGTCTGATGATCACAACTGTCTCGAATGGATTCGTTTCTGATTCGATCTTTTACTGACACTCTCATTATTCGTCTCAGGCACCTCATCTGGAAAATTTCGAGTTTGTTGATGTCGGCTTTGAAAAGTGTCCAGGTCTCAGCGCCATAGAGAAGTATTGGAATTATTGATGTTCGGAAAATACGTATTTTCGTCTTCAGCGAGATGTTGTTTTTCTTCCAGAGACACCGGAGGCTAAATTAAATAGGAAGGAAAATAAAAGAGAATTCAAGGAAGGTGATTCTGTATTCATTTTAACATTTGCTCAATAACACAAATCATTAGTAAAATGGATGGGGTCTAGCGTAGTTGATAATAATATATCAGACACCAGTCATATTGTCAATATCCCTAGAAAAAAGTTTGTAAAGCAAATATATTATTTAAGCATATTAAAACTATATCATAAGAGATATGATGCTGTAAATTTGGTTTTATGTGAATCTGAAGATAATTTTGTAAATACTGAAATAGATTTTTTTTGTATTAATTGTAATTCTATGCTTATGATTTTAATGTAAATATACAGAATATTACGAAGTGTCTGAAGAATTGAGTGAAAGTAAAAGATATAAATTAATTAAATTGTTAATTAAATGTAATAAGATTTTTCCTAATACAACTTAGTTGTTATAAATTTTACCCATTTTAGTTGGGGTAAAATTTCCCTGCGTGATGGAGGAGTTGTCAGATATTAGCTTTATTTTATGGATTTTGAATGAGTTTGTTAATATTTATTGTAAATTTATGGATTTGAGAAATAATATTATTTTATTGATTTGAATTTTATTTTATTCTTAAAATAAAAAATCTGAGAAATTATCATTTTAATTAAATAGTAATTTAATTTCGAACATAGTATTATCTAAGTTAATCTGTTGTAATCCGTTGTTACATTGTTGGGATTAAACAATGTGCGGATTGGAAGCTGTTGTAATTGAAATTTTTGATTGTAACCAGAGACTCTCGAATTGATTGTGAGTTGAGAAAGATCTTGTGAGATTCGCTCGGTTTGATTGTAGGTGATGTTTTTGTAATATAGTGAAGCTGTGTTATTTTGAATAAAAGTTGTTATTGTTATTTAACCAGTTGTTTTGTCATCCATCCGGTGACGTTACACCCGGTACCCATGTGTGAGAGAGGGCGATCTAGAGGAGAAATTACCACAGAAAAATCCCCGATCACCGCCTGGAATTGAACCCGGTCTCCTCCAGTCTTAGTCCAGCACCTAAACCACTGGACTAGCGAACCCACAAATAATTTAGTGTTATTGTAATTTCGTTCTGGAAACATTACTTGAATGTTTCATCGCAATGAATTATTGAACAATCAAAAAGTTCTCAATAGCAACAAACGACAAAGAAGAAAAATTACAGAAAGTTTAATCATTAAAAAACAAAAAGACGATTACATTTTAATTAGGATTAGAAATGTTAATAAGCAAACTATTTAAGATTTATTTCGACTTTAAAACAAATTTAATGCTATATTTCCCAACAGTTTAAAGCAGAAGCTTACTAATGTACATTTATTAAAGAAAAATTTGGAAATAATGAGGTGGATCAGTAAACGAAAAGAAAACATTAACAACAACATAAACTTGTAACTAAACATACTAAATATTTTTAGGAAATGTTAAAACTATTTATGAAAATATAGCTTCCTTGATCAAGACAGTTCATTTAATTCTTTACTCAACAGAAATGTCTTCCACATACATTAACTAAATAATAAAGCACTTTAATTTTAATTTCAATATTTTGGTATCGTATTAGAAAAACTACATTTGAATTGGTGGTCACATGGCTGTGGGCTTTTGAAAAAGTATAATTGGCTCTCATCAATAAGGTACATTTCTCCTTAATGTCACACCGAGATTCTCGCCTATTTTGACAATGTTTAAATTTCCAACATTGATATTTTTCTTTAATCTTTGATCTCTGATTTAACTTGCTATGGTATTACTAATAATCCAAAATAAAATGTTAAACTTAAAAGAATATTTTTAAAATCTAATAATTATAATATCTTCATATTATATATCTAATTTTGTAATACAAATGTTCTGAATAACTAAATTTAATCAACTCAAAAAAAAAAAATTCAACCTGCAAGTTTTAATTGTTGAAATGTTGGAATTTCAATGAGTTTATTGCAATTCTGAAAAAGTAATAGCTAAGGGTTTAGCTTTGAACTACTTCAAATAAATGTAGCTTTGGAATTCTTTAGTTACTTCTTTACATCATTGGAATACTTAAGAAACCTCAACTGTAATTCAACAAATTGTTGTTAAAATGTTTCTTCAGCCAGATCCATAGCTGGCAACAGCACAACTTTCCCTAAGATCATTAAAGAAATGAGCTACAAAACGGAATCCATTTTTTAGCTCTTTCTGACGACTCTGAAGCCTTAAATCGACCCTTTCATCACTTGCCCTGGGCAATGAAAACATAACCTCTCCTCCTTTTCAGTGATTCTAGTTTTAGTTTCTTAAGTAATCACGAATCCTGACCAAGCATAACCCCCATAAATCTTCCCCCATAAATCTTTAATGTGATAATGCCATGAACAAGCATAACCAATAGCAGGAGGAACTCTTATGCCCCCCCCCCCTCAACAAGCGTTTAATGCCATAATGCCATGACAAACAGCCAACAGCAGGAGAAATTCTGTATGCTTTTTCCGCAATAAGCTTTTAATGCCATAATGCCATGACAAACAAAGCTAAAAGCAGGATAAATTCTGTACGCTTTTTCCGCCATAAGCTTTTAATGCCAAAATGCCATGATAAACAAAGCCAAAAGCAGGAGAAATTTTGTTTGGTACCCCCCCCCCCCCATAAACTTTAAATGCCAAAATACCCTTACCAAGCTTTTAATGCCAGTCAAAACTTTAGTATCAATAATCTAATTATCAACATTAATTAACATTAACATTTAATTAAAGTAATTTAACCTTTAAATTAAACAGTATTTGTTATTGTTGTTGTACAAATCCAAATTAATTGAAGCTATCTATATTTAAGATTTAAAAATCTTTAGAAAATAGCCTTCCGACGCAATAACAATTAAAAAGCTAAAAGATTGTAGATGTTGTTGACTGATTTAAAATTGCTATGGCGATTAAATTTCCTTTTTTAACATTGGAACAGAAATTTAGTAAATACCTTTCGATAATTTTATTTCTTTTCTGGTCGTCTTCCGTGGAAGAGCATGGCTTAAGCCCCTTCTACATTTTCTAATAATGTTTTGGAGGAATCAAAATAACTTTATTTTTTCTTAATTTGTTAGCTTTCAAAACTAGTAAAACAATTGCTTCCACAATTTCGAACACTGTCAGCAAACAGAAACCTAAATAAAGTCCCAGAATACCACAGATCTTTCCGAACAATGCAGCTACAGTGGCTTGTGAATATTCGCTTGCTATTTTAATATAGCTGTTCGGTATTTGAATTGCCATAAAAATCATTTCTAAGCCTCTTTGAAATTGGAAATTATTAAGATGTAGTGTGTAGAAATATTCTTGACATTTGGGATGGCAATCACACCAACTCTCATTTGTTCGATTCATTATTGAGAATGCTGTTTCCATTGTTTTATTAAACTCTTCTGGAATAGAACACAACGGTAAAGTCGTGTTTTTCATAAATGGCAACCTAAGATAAAAAACAAGGTATTAGTTTATATTTCATAGGAATTAGGAAACTAAATATTATTATAATTATTGCCGACTTAAATATTCTAAAAAATCGTTACAGTGGATAAAACAAAATAAAATTGAGAACTTATTCAACTCTGTCATTGGTATAATGAATGTGAATGAATGCATGCAACAAACTTGTAGGGCGTACAGGGCTGTGAAAATTGAACACTTTTTGATAAAAACATAGGTCCGGCAACACACCGATTCTCTTTTACATCACTTTTTATTCAAAAATTAATAAAACTTTTAACTTAATTCAGGGCACTAAATTGTTGCATGCACCATTGTTGTCGTTAGCAAAACACACAACGATCATGTGAAACCAGTAACTTAACAAGGAGTTATGTTTCATTGCATCATATTTACAAGAGATCCTCGAAATGCACTAACTTCAATGCAAGCGTTGCACCTTGGATATATGTTCTGATATACTCGCTAAAATATGTCTGGACTGTTGTAAATTTTTGCGCCAAGGCTTGACTCAGTGTAATCAATTGTTCCTTCGATTCGACAGCAATCTCTTAAACCAAACTCTTCGTGTGGCCCCGCAGGAAATTATCCACTGGAGTGTGGAAGCCATGCTAGTGATCACCCTCTAGCTAGTTTTCTGTTTTTCCGGCTCGGACAGTGTGGAAACGTCTCCTGGTGCACCGTCATGTTAAAAGCACATGTATTGACGGATTGCCAATGACTGTTCCAGCAACTCAATTGAATAATCTCTGGTAAACGCAGCTTCATCTTTAAACAATCATCGTCGGAAGCAAATTCTCTTTCAAACAACGTTTCTGAAACCAATGACAGAATCAACTCATGGTACATCAGCTGGACCCAATGCTTGAACCTTCTGATGATGATAGGGTTGGAGCTCCTCATCATTTAGAACCTGCCATTTGTTCATCCAAAGCATATGCAATGGCTCGGATACTGGTATCTTGCTTCTCTTCAAATAATTAAAGAAACTAAAGAAACATGTTAGTTATAGTGCACTTGACTAAAAAATGAACTTTAAATTACAATTAAAAATGCACCCTGCTAGTTGTGTCAAGAATGCTGACTGGACATCCAATGGGATGAAAGAATTTCCCTTTGGATGTCCAGTCAACACTCTGGACGCAACCAGCAGAGTACATTTTGAATTGTAATTAAAAGTTCATTTTTTAGTCAAGTGCGGAGGCTTTACACTATAATCTCAGAATATCGCCCGCACGTTAATCCTGTTATTAGAAATATGTTATTTATTTTGCATTACATTAAATTACATTTGTTTATAACCCATCTTGTGAGTTATGTTTGGATGGGTTCTCTTCAATGCGATTTTCGTCTTCAATTCTTGGGCTATCAAGGTTTCTTATCAGTCCCGCAGTTGATCCGATTGACTATGAAAGTGCTTGTTTTCCTTAGCGCTGATCATCTCTGCCGAAAGTGTTGTAAGATGAAGTTCGAGGATTCGGTAAACGCTCTCCGTCAATTAACATCATGTCGGCGTATTCAGCAAAGTCAAGGCAATCATTTTCGCCTTGTTTAGAATAGTAGTTGTCACACAACAGTTAACAACGAAAGATGAATGAGCTTGAGGTAAATTTAACTGATTTGAAGAGATCTTATATCAATAACTAAACCCAGAAACTCTTTCTTCTTCCGGACTAACTCACTATATTTCAAAAACATCAACTTTTTTCTTCTTCAGGTACATTACAGGGTGAAACCAGAAACGTTTCCTTTCGTTAAATCAAAAAAACATGAACTAACATCGAAAATAGCAATAATTGAATCATATCACATAATAACATTCTGTATGATAACAATATAAATATCGAACGATAACAATATTTTATTACATAATATCACAGAATTATATACAATATAAATGTCGAATGTGACAACAATTTAACAATATAAATAACGTAGATAATAAAAATCGACCATATACACAAAAGGAATCCAACAAAAAAAGCTTAAAATGGGCTTCCTTCGTCAGCTATAATTCCTGAAATAGTTATGAACTACATAGAGCAGCAAGTTTGGGGTGTTGACACTGTCACTAATAATGTTACTTTTACATTTATAATTGAATGCTAAAATAAAATTCTACCTGCAAGAAACGTTTTCTTTTTCAATTAATAAATCAAAACATTCACTTCGGCATTTCGCTACATCGACTGGATTCTCACATGGACGTTTACGAAGATTCATTATATTTTTCTGTAAAAATAAAGGTTTAAAAGTATTACAATTTCATTTAAAAATTTAAAAGCGTTTTAAATAGTGCTTTGCAAGACTATGTTTCACCAAACGGGAATATTCTGTTAAAATGTACTACTGCTTAAATTTGTAAACAGATACATATTCTACCTAGCGTAAACGATAGTTGTTAATAAAAGAACCGAGTTCATAGAAATTAATTCAATAGCAAAAAGTCGGGATTTGAGTTGATACCTCACTGTTAAAATCACTTCCAAAAATTTGCAGAATAAATACATATGAAGATTAAAGGTATTTAAAAGTCACTAATGTTAAGATATTGTAGAGTTATTAGAAATTACAAGTTTTTGCTTCGGTTTCAGAACTAATGGTGCTTTTGTTATGCTTTTCTTAAGGGTTTTTTCAAAAAAACATAAAAACAAAGTTTTTAAATACAAATAATTCTTAAAAAATTTACCCTGTTAATATTTTAAGTGTTGAAAATATGATTGTGCACTTCTACTTGGATTTCGGTGTGGACACGGAAAATTGCCTATTTCTAGCTACTCTAGATTTTGAATAAAACGGTTGAGGAAATATGAACTAGTTGGAATTGAGAGACTCGCTTCGCTCGTCTAATTAAGTTCTTAATTAAACTTCAATTAAAAAATGATAATATATAAAAGCATAATTGTTCACTTTCGTCATCCCCTTAAAAATTAGATTCTTAAAAGCAATTATATGTATGGTAATTCTTTTAATTTTTTTTAATAATTCATGATTTCTATTGTTTCTCTACAATATACATCGGATGTTGGTAATTAAATTACATTTGTTCAGCGCTATCTCGAGCTATATATAGCAGTCGAAATGCAATGAAATTTCTGTGATGACAGTTTTGCGGATTACATTTTCAAAAAATCAAAATTATACAAAAAGTCACCACTTTGACACTTGTGGAATTGCAAGCAACAAAAAGGCAGTTTCATTTGCTTAATCACAAGTGTTGGAACCAAATTTGTAGAAATTCAGTATTGAGAATTTCTGATTTAATAGGAAAATCTCTGTAACCCTAAATTTATTTTCCCATTAGCGTTGGCAAATTTAATTTGCTTTTTGACATGCTATTGAATTAGCATGGAAGGTTGGCATTTTTGCAGGTTTCAATAACGCAAATAAGTCCTCATGATCGCTTGCTGAAACAATTCTTTGTCAAAGTAATTGTTATCTCGTGGATCGCGAAATTATCTCTATGGGAGATGGCATTGTTAATGCGATTCGTCCCAAGTGCCCTCGTCTCCTTCAACCAGATCAGATGTAAAAAAGGATCGCTCCTAGTTTGGGAGTTGGGTTTGCTGCAGATTCTCACCAATGATTTTGGAATGAGAATGATTTTGTATTCTCAATAAGGATGAGAATACGCCCGGAAGAATTCAATGGATTCTGAAGTTCGCTCGATTAGAAGCGAAGGTGCTGTAATATTCCAATCCCCGGGAAATTCTGACGAATAGCAGAATACTGAGTCCGGATAGAAAAGAAGACGGTTTCGACGGAAGGCATTCCTTAGACGAAAAATATCCAAGCCAGAGACGAAATTGGCAGGACACGATTCAAGTAATAGCCGAGACGAAATGCGAAAGAACTGACCGTTCCGTACGCAGAAGACTGAAGCCGACGAAAGTGATTGGAACCGGAGACCGGAGAATCATTTCCCCGTAAGAGAGACAGCCACCGCCGGGAACTTCTAAGGTGATAAAAGAATTGGACACATGCAGATAGCTTTGCCCATTTAGAAGAATGCGAAACAGAGTGAATAACTACTGCTGATTAAGAAGAATAGATCCTCGTTGAATTTATCGTATATCGGGAGAGAAACGACGCCCCGGAAAGATCTAACCCTAACAGGAACATTTAGTCGGAGTAACAGGCCTAGACGTTTTTCGTAACATCTCACCAGACTGACAATGGAGATACAGTAAAGACGAAAGGATCGAATTTCTCGCAACCGTTCATCCAAGGAAATCGACTTTTACTGTAAGTAAAGTTTTATTAAAATATCTATCAGCTTGATAGAAACCCTAAAGCAAGTTAGGCGTAGATAAATCGATTCATACGAAAGTTTAGGATCTTAGAAATTTATGTTATTCGAGTTAGAATAAAAGGAAATCAGCGACGTGAAATTATTCAAGAATTTCTCTGGCATTAACGTGTAGATAAAATTAGGATTCTACTTTAAAGCTACTAGATTACCTTAGGAGAAGTTAATAGAAAATTTAGCTAACAGCGTTTGCAATAAACGTAGCGTAGAGAAACCTCCACAAAAGGGAGATTAGAGATAGCTAAAGCAAAAGCAGCAACAAGCGAATCAGTTATTTTTCCGGAATAAAAAAAATCTAGAAAAAGGGATCTTAGGATAGATTCAGGGAAAAAGGAACTGTTTAAAGATTTTGGTGAAGGGACCTCAGACGTAGCTTAGGAATTGAAGGCTAGCGATAGAAGATTGCCCACAGAAGCAAGCCGTTCCATGAGAAGCAAGTAAAACCTTCCCAGAAGATTGTAAATATAGAATTGATTAATTCTGAGCTTCTAAAGCACTTTGTATATAAGTTAACGCATCATTAAATGTGTTTATTGATTTCTTTGTTTTGGTATCATTTTAGATAAGTATTTTAGAGCACTAAATTATTACTCTGCTGGCATATATATTTATAATTCTTTACAAAATTGATGTGTTGCTAAAAGTGGTAACACCTGCTGGTTGTCATTCGTATCAGCTATGATGCCTAGGACCTTGCTGGAACGCTCATTGCATCTGAAGCTATTTATGAAAACAAGATATTTCCGCAGCTTCATTTCGGGAATTCCGCCGCCGTAAGCACTTACTTCGAGGACCATTGACATCTTAGCAAAATGATCATTCGATTCGAGAAAACTGAACTTCTCTGAGTTCAACCAGATCGAGAGTGCCAACCTATCACTTCACAAATCGTTGAAGATACGAGGATGGATTTATATGTGCATGGCAACAATGTTTTATCTGCTAAACATATGGAAAAACTGCAACTCTCGAATATACGTTTGAAGCTTGTTTGAAGTTCTTCTAAATGGCACCAATGGTGTGGACTTGGATCAGTAGAGAAACGTCATCAGGATAAGTGGAAAGTACGTATTTGGAAATCATCATTTAATAAAGCAATGCAGTGTAGCCAAGAAAGAAAAAGGAACACAGCAATGCTCAATACACATTGCTAATACCCCTCAAAGTAATATCGAAGGGTGCCCACCGTCGATTGCCACCGTTTGAGAAGACGGAGAATCCCATTTACTGCATATGGCTCATTAAAGTGTTGAACCTTTCACGTCAAAGTTCATCTTTGTTCGCAACTTGAGTTTTGGAATCAAATCAAAGTCTAAAGGACTCAGGTCTGGCGAATACAAAGTGTGTTCCAAGACTTATTACCCCATCAAAGGCAATGCAGAGATATCATGTGACATATGATTTTATTGTGAAGAATGAAAGCGTTGGATTGAGAAATATGTATTGAGCATTCTTGTGTTCCTTTTCCTTTTCTGGCTACATTGCATTGTGTTATTAAACTATGATTTCCAAATACGTATTTTCCACTTGCCCCCATGACATTTGTCCACTGAACCATATCACATTAGTGGTGCCAATCATAAGAACATCAAACAGGTTTTTGATATTGATATTCTAGAATTGCAGTGTTAAATAGAAAAAAACAGTTGCCATGACTTATGCATTGACTCTGGTAATTGTTTAAGAGTCAATAAATAATGGTGCAAGCTCTATTAGTGCATGATCTGTGTCACGGGTGTTGGATGTATCTTATGATAAATTGTGAAAACTACTAAGGAAGATGATGATTTGTTATCAGGATACGATCAGCCACAAGCAGTTGCTTTCCAACGACAAGGAAACCAGACTGAGGTTTGATTAACTGATCTTGCCGGGATGGCCATGGCAGATCCTGTGGAGCGATGAGACACATTTTCACCTCAGTGGAGCAGTGAAACCAACACTTTCGCATTTGGGACATGGACAACCTCTTTTCAAACAGATCCCTCTGCACTCCCTTAAGTTAATCTGATGTGGATTCAGTTACATTGCGAAGGAATCGCAATGCCCCGGTTGCATGTTCTGCAATGGCACAGATTCCGAGAGATTCTCAAAACATTTGTCATATCCCAACTGCAACAGTTAACAACTTTAATTGCAAGATGTAGTACCTCCACATATTCTACGCTTGAAAAATTAAAAAGTGCGGTGTATTGAGAACATGTTGAAAGTTTAACAGCCTTCAAGATAGTATGACACAGAATGTGAGATGAATCGGATCAGTTACGATCAGCCGTTGAACCATGTTCATCGCCTTAAGGTTTCCACCTTCAGAAAGGAGACCACATTGAACAGTTTCACTTACATCCCTAATAGCAAGTATCTATGTATAGAGTGAAGTCTTTTATAAATAAAATATCCGGTGATTGCAGCGCTTCAATTGCCAAAGTGATGACTTTTGACAGTATTTCTTTTTTTTCAGAAATATTGGCAGTATGTCTGAAATACCATTCTATCAAATTTAATTGTGTTTGGATGCTAAATATCAGTCTAGGCAGTATCGATCACATACAAAATAAAAACATATTGACTGAGCGTCAAAAACATAATCATTTCCCTGGTGAAGGCTATTTGTAAATTCGACAACTAAAATTTCAATTCATTCCACTGACTGGACAATTTGATTGAATTCCAATATGAACAGATTTCCCGTGAGATTTTCTCCTAGCTATCGCAGGTTTATAACGTCTTATTAAACGTTTATAACGTTTCTATTATCGTAATTGGGATTGAAATGGAAAAATAATAAAAAGAAATTTAATATTCAATTAAGGCCACTTGCGCATAATCGTCGGACATCAATCTGTGATTAATACCTAAAACTATACATTCTGAAAATTCATGTTCTCTGATTGTTCCTCATTTGACTAAGCAAAGGAAATAAAAGGAGATTATATATAAGATATAAATGATCACAATCTATCTTTTCCGTCTCTTCCGCGCAGTTCAACACTGAACAAGGGTGTGCCTGTGTAATTGTTGCGTATGCAAAAGGCACAGTTGTTGTGATTGTTGTGATTTCCAATATTCACAATGGTAGTGCAACAATGGAAAACGGGTGTTCAATTCTCATTGTTGCGAGGAAGTCCACAAATGCAAAATGAGCATTGTTGAACTTCAAAATGTTGCGTTCTCTCCGTCAACAATGGCGCGCGCTATCAAATAATAGCTCATTCAAAAAGAAATAACATATCACTACTTGCTCAACTATTCAACAAATCATAATAGCTTTCATTGGAAGCGATTCTTCTTGGATTTTCTGCTCTTAAATAAGAATCAATATAAATTTCTAACCTTATTTACTTTAAGCTCAATTTACTGTAAATTCAAAATTGTTAACCAAGCCAAATTGTTAACAGTAAATAAGGTTAGGAATGTATATTAGTTGTTATTTAAGACCACGGGCTGATTGTACATTTTCATAATCACATATTATAAACAATACTGTGAAAGATATTGAGAGGAAACGATTGAAAAGAGCACAACAGACAGATTTGGATCGAAAGAATGAAGCGGAACGTAAAAGATAGTAAAGAGCTAAGGAGACAACGGAAGAGACACAAGAGAGACAGAGGTTAGACGCCGAACGACATCAGGCAGAGAGAGAGAGAGACAGAGACTTAAGGTCCCCGAACTCTACTTCATCTAACATCCATCTCAACATATCTCTTCTTCAAACATCTACATCGATCAATCTGGACACGGGATCCTAGTTTAAAATAAAAATCAATCAAGTTAATTTCAAATGTGTTTTGCCTTGTTTCATTGAGCACTTTATCTCTATTTCCCTTCTCAAAAAGTAAGATTTTTCAATTGTTTCTTTTCGAAAGAAAAAAAACTGCAAGACAACCTAGAAAAGGAGTCATGTTGTTAATTTTTCTTTTTATTTCGAGCTCCTTGAAAGTAGATCCTTCGAATCAATCCTTTAATAATATTTACTGGGCATTATTTCTGGCGGAGCAAATGATTTTTTTTGAACAGACTGGAGGAAACCCAATATCAAATAATTATATTGCCCATTGTAGCAGTTTATGATTTCAGAGTTAATGTCAAGTTAGCCATTTCCAATCATATTCTACATGTTTTTAACTTTATTTATTCGGAAGAAACGATTTTATTTTTGGAACAAATTGTAATAAAGCCACGACAAATAAACCACGTTCTTTTTATCTTTTTCGGACTTCGGGAGGGTGTGTGGGGGGGGGGGGGGAAGGGTGATATTAACCCCATTTGACTTTAATGGGATTTTTTGATATTACATTTATCTGAAGAAACTACGTTTAACGAACTTTTTTTTTTATTTTGAGTGGGGGGGGGGGGAGACAACTTCAAAGACAATAAATATTTTTATTAACTCATAAGAAACAAAATACAAATTCTGTTATTGCTATGTCTTGCTATTCCTGCGCATTGTATTTATTGTATTTATTTATTTATGTTTTTAGTGATAATATTTAATTTTAATTTTTTTTTTCATTTGGAAATTTAATTTCTAAGAACTCAATCCAAATGTATTTAAATACCGATCTGAAAATTCTCGTTACCTTTCTAAACAGGAGAGAACTTACTCCAGTGGTTCCCATTGGAACTGGAATTCCAAGATGTGGATCTAAAGTTCGAATGTCATCATAGTCTTCATGTATGTAGATCTAAAGTAATAAAAAAAATTCCATTTAAAAGCCAATTAACAAAGTTTCCAACAAAAACAGATTTTAATCATTAATCGGATTTTGTTCATTTATAATTCATGACAAATGAACATCTATGTAAAATGAACTAACATATTCTATTCCAAATAGAATAAGAAGAATAAATAAATTAATAATAAATTAATAATAAGGGAACTAATAAATTAATAATTTATAAATGTCTCTGTCTTCAGTTATGTATACAGTACATAAGTTAAAATAGACTGCTCACAAAATTATGGGGATATTGCGAAATATTTATAATACGCCCCCAAAAAGGGGGCATTTGAGTTTATTTAGTAAAGAACATCATCAGAGAAGCAAATGACACGAAAATGGAAGTTGTCTGAATATGCAAATGTGATGTAAAACGTTAATTTCCATGTTTTCCCACAACTCTACATAAAGAGGCTGGCGCTGCTGGGTTATCTCCACTTTCCTGGATCAACAACGAGTGGCAGAATCGTTGAATGTCGCACGAAAATGCCCCTGCAACGTGATTTATCCGGATCTGAAGCATGGAGAATCATAGGGGGTCTTGAAGCTGGCCAAACACAGATGGCAGTGCCAGCAGTGGTTGGAGCCTCCCAATGCATGATTAGCAGATTTATGGCTTCAGAGTACCAAGCACAGAATGAAGAAGACCAGGGCAGGACCGCCCACGTGCCACCACTGAAAGAGATGATATCTTGACGCTAATAGCACGAAGGAACCAGCGAGGCAATGCGACTGATTTGCGGGAACAGTTTCTCGCTGCAACTAGACGACGGGTGTATACTCAGACTGTGCGTAATCGACTCCGTCACGGTGGGTATGCATTCCGTTACCTGCTGAACATCATAGAACCCGCAGAAGATGGGCTTTAATTTATCTTCCTTGGATCCGTGAACATTGGTCAACGGTTCTCTTTAGTGACGAGTCAAGATTCAGGCTACAGCCTGACAATTGGCGTGCCCTGATCTGGAGGGAACGTGGAACACGAAAGAATCCACGTTTCGTACAAAAAAGACATTCCTTTAGTAGAGGTGGAATAATGATGTGGGCAGGCATCAGCATTGGTAGTCGTACCGACCTCTATGTTATTTGAAATGGAATGGTGAATGCTATAAGATATCGGGATGAAATTCTACAGCTTATAGTAGCATCCAAGGAGTAGTATCCAAGGAGGAGTTGGGACCAACTTTCTTTTTATGGACTATAATGCACTCCCTCACCGTGTGCATCTCATCAATTTGCTGCAAAAAGCTGGAATCGAGCAGTTGGACTGGCCTTCACGTTCTCCTGACCTGAATCCATCGAACACGCTTGAGATGCACTAGGAAGACGTGTTGCCAGTCACCAATCACTTCCCATAACACTTTCTCAGCTGGAAGTTGCCCTGGCACGCGAGTGGCCACGAATCCCACAGGAACTGCTGGATAATTTGATCCTCTCCATGACTTATCGCTGTCAGTGTGTTGTAGCAGTCTCAGATGACCCTACTGATCAGTCAATGCGCGACACAATTTTCACGTTTGACATGCGAATGTTAACCCCGTCCATGTGTCACATCGTGCTCAATCCAGTGAAATGGATGCTGAACCTAATTTTCACATTCAGAGATCTTCCATTTTCGTATCATTTGCTTCTCTGATGATATTCTTTAACAAATAAACTCAAATGCCTGTTTGTTAGTGTTTTTTTCATTTCGCAATATCCGCTAAATTTTGTGAGCAGTGTACTTCACTTCTTGCCTTTGTGGCCCTTGGGATCGCAGGAAGTAAGGCCCAAGAGATTCCATGATCAAAGGGGCTAAGTTAAATCAATGTTAGAGCAAAATTAAAAATTAGAAAAAAGTAAATGAAAACTTAGAGCAAAATTAAATCTAAGTTAGATCAAAGGGGCTCGACCCTCATATATTAAACCAAGAATCCATTTAGTCCAAGGTTGAATGAACCCTAGAACTCGTCTGGAGGAGAAAGTCACTCCGGCACGAAATCTGAGCTTCTAACACTCAGTGAACTGCTTTACCAACATGTGTCTACTGTATAATCAATAATCATAGTTCTCTGCCAAGGGCAGGTCCTTCACTGCAAACCCAGCATTCTCCAATCTTTCCTATTTTCTGCCTTCCTCTTCGTCTCCACATAAGATCCATTTACCCTAATGTTGTCGATCATCTTAAATCTTCTTCTGCCTCGAACTTTTTTACCGTTCACCATTCCTTCCAGTGCATCCTTCATTAGGGAGTTTCTTCTCAGCCAGTGACCCAACCAGTTTCTTTTTCTCTTCCTGATCAGTTTCAGCATTATTCTTTCTTCACCCACTCTTTCTAGCACAGCTTCATTTCTTATTTTGTCTGTCCATTTCACATGCTTCATTCTTCTCCATATCCACATTTCAAATGCTTCTAGTCGTTTCTCTTCACTGCGTCGTAATGTCCATGTTTCTGCCCCATACAATGCCACACTCCACACAAAGCACTTCACTAGTCTCTTCCTTAGTTCTTTTTCCAGAGGTCCGCAGAAGATGCTCCTTTTTCTATTAAAAGCCTCCTTTGCTATTGCTATCCTCCTCTTGACTTCTTGGCAGCAGTTCATATCACTACTCATAGTACACCCTAAGTATTTAAAGTTGTTCACTTGTTCCAATGTCTCATTCCGAATACTTATGTTTATCTTCTTTGTCTTTCTTCCGATAACCATAGTCTTTGTCTTGTTTACATTTATCTTCATTCCATATTGTTCACAGCTGTCATTCAGCTGCAGTAGCATATCCCTTAGTATCATCTCCTCTTCTGCTAACAATGCCATATCATCAGCAAATCTTATGCACTTTATTCTTCTTCCTCCTCCTATCACTCCTCCCATGTTCTGAAAACAATTCTTCACTAACTCCTCTAAGTAGATGTTGACCAGCGTAGGTGATAGAGGTCATCCTTGTTGCACCCCTCTCCCTATTCGACTTCCCTCTGACAATTTTTCTCCTATCCTGACTCGTTGTTTCATATAAAGATTAATTATTAGCCTTCTCTCTTTCCAATCCACACCAATTTTCTTCAAGATTTCCATAAGTTTATTCCAATCCACTCTGTCAAAAGCCTTTTCCAGGTCCACAAATACTACATATACGTGTTTATTTTTTTCTAGATATCTTTCGCCGATTGTTCGCAGCAGTCCAATTGCATCTCTCGTACCTTTTCCTTTCCTAAAACCAAACTGCTCTTCTTCCAACTCTCCTTCCACCTTAGAATATAAACGTCTGTTCAGTATTCGCAGAAGAATCTTCGCTGAGTGCGATATAAGGCTGATAGTCCTGAACTCACTGCACTTCTTTGCATTATTTTTCTTCGGTATTGGTAGCAATACTGTTTCCATGAAATCATCAGGCCATTCACCTTTCTCATATATTTCATTGCATAATGATAGTATTTGCTTCTTGTCTTCACCCAAGCATTTAACTAACTCAATGTGTATTCCATCAACTCCTGTTGCTTTCCCATTCTTCATTTCCCTAATCGCTAGCTCAACTTCTTCCCTTAGAATACAACATCCTTTTTCGTCTTCTGATATAGCTGTTTCATCTTCTATAGCTAAGTAATCTGGACGATTCCCTGTCTCATATAATTCTTCTACATACTTCTTCCATCTGTTCAAAATTCCTTGTTTGTCGGTTATTTCATTGCCGATTTCGTCTTCTATCAACCACATGGACTTCTTATTCTTATTAGTGAAATCCAAACATTTTACTTCGGGGTACATTAAATCATATCTTCCTTTTCTCTCTAGATCCTCTACTTCTTCACATTTCTGTTTCATCCCAGTCTTCCTTCGCCTTATCAGTTACTCTTCTTAGTTCGTTGTTTAGTTTCTTATAATTTCTTTTATCTTCTTGTTCTTGATGTTTTTCCATTTTCTCCTTTCCTCCATCTTCTCCAACATTTTCTCTGTGACCCAAGTTTTCTTATTACTCTTACCTTCTCTGTATCCTATTGTTTCTTCTGCTGTTTCCTGTATACAGCTTTTTAGATGAGTCCAGTATTCATTACTATTTTCAGGTGTGGATTCTAAATTAGAGGCTTTCTTTTGAAAATATTCTTCAAATTTTTTTTTTCCTCTTCGTTCATAAGTTTTTCGATATCAAACTTCTTCGTCACTTGCCTTCCTCTTATCTTTTTCAGACGAATATCTACTTCGCCTATCAGTAGGACATGATCTGAATTAATATCCGCTCCTGGTAGAGTCTTTGCATTTTTTAAGCAATTTCGGTATCTTTCCTGTACGAGTATATAGTCTATCTGATATCTACTGTCATCCCTTGGGCAAGTCCACGTGTATCGTCTTCTTTTATGCTGTTGGAATAACGTATTTCCAACAATCATTTCATTCCGTTTACAGAAATTTACCAAAGATTCTCCTCTGTCATTTCTTTTTCCCAGTCCATATTTTCCAACCGTTTTTCCATCTTGTCCTTCTCCTACTACTGCGTTCCAGTCGCCCATTAGGATTACACATGCACCCTTCTTCTCTTTCTCAACTATTTCTTCTATCTTCTCGTAGTATTCTTCCACTTTCTCGTCTTCTAATCCACTATGTGGCATGTAAATTTGCACTAGCACTAAGTCCAATTTTTTCCCTTGTAGTCTCACCATTATCATCCGGTCATCTACATAACGCACTGATATCACTTTATCTTTCACACATGGTCCCAGTAGTACACCAACACCATGACTTCCTTTACATTCACCATTTGAATAAAACATTCTAAATTCATCACTCACCAACTCACCACTATTTCTCCACCTCACTTCTGATACTCCCATCACATCCACTCTGTTTCTTCTCATTTCTTCCTTCAAGTTTTCCAACTTCCCCGCTTGAAGACGAGTTCTCACATTCCATGATCCAATCCTCAATCTTCTTTCCTTCTGTCGGTTTATTTGCTTCATAATGTAACCTTCCTCAGTATCCCCCTCCCGGACATCCGAATGGGGGGATAGTTTACGTCCGGAATATTTTTGTAAATAGTACAGAATGTCTTATAGTACAGTACATACTATATCGACTTTTCAAAAGCTTTCATTTGATTCAAATTTCAAGGAAATATTGGTATTTTCCTATACCTGTACTGGAAAGCGTGATGTTGTCTTAGGGAAATACCGGAAAATATAACAGCAAATAGTTCCTATTCCACGATGTCTAATTTCCGGTGCTACAAGAAAAGATAAATAAAAAAATCAAATAATTTAAAATCTAATTTGTATATGAAAACAATGGTAAATGTTCTTCATTGTCATTGTTCATAATTCTAATAATAATTTTTTGAAATAAAAAGTTTGGTTCTTATCAAAAGTTAAAAGTAAAGCTTTTTAAAATTACATTTCAAAAAAGATTTATTATAAATAAATAAATATTAGAAAAACTGAAACTTAAAAATTAAATTTTGAAATTTAGGATTAATTAATAATATATGATGTTTGATAGATAAGAATAATATTAATATTCTATTTCTGCAAACATTAGAAATTAGGAAGTATCCATATTTGTCTACTTTTTTGACTGAGTAAAATTTATTTAAGATGAAGAGTCTGGTGAATAAGTCATTCTAAGAAACAAAAGACAAACATTTGTATATTATTCAAAATTAAGGTATTATTTTTGTTTCACTCTAAAAGTGAACATAACTCAGCATGGAATCTTATTTGGATTCCACGTAAAATTTATTTTTAGAAACAAATATTTTAGTTGTCAAAATATTTTACAGACTGCTGCAAGGTTTTGTATCTTAATAATTTGCAAATACGTTATTTCATTTAAAAAACATTGAAACAATTTGAAACAAACAGTCCTATAATCCTGTCTTATAAATAGCCTGAAATCTTACATTATTTTTTATAAATTTCATTATACAAAAAATTTTGATCATTGCTTTTGCTATCATCTGGAGAAAGATTTAACTGATTGCCGAAAAACGTTTTTAAATAATGTTATTAGATCTATAGACCATACTGCAAAGAAAGTAACTTTATTGGTATTTTGAAATACTGTAGTTAAATAAATGCATAAATAAAGTGCAAAGCAATTGGATAAGTCAACTATAAATAGAACTATCAGTATAGATCTCAAACCGAAATCTAATGGCATAAGCTTTGCAAAAATAATCAACTGGGATTCTATCTAACTATTTCTAATATTTTAACAATGTTATCTTAATGTTATGATATAGTGCACTCATTTTCTTGCAAATTTTCTTGTAAATTTCATTAACATAATTTCAGACGAGATAGAATATGAACATTTTATACAACCAGACAAAAAAATTCCTACAATAAAAGCAACAGAAGAAACACATTTATATTTCCGAAAAATGTTTTATGATGGAAAGATACCAGATACCAGAATGCCAGATACCAGAAAGATGCCAGAAAACTTTTGATTTTCCAAAAAAAGTTATTTCTTCAAAATTCTTAACAAACAAGAATCGGAGATGTATAGAAATTACAGTGCCAAATTTACAAAGTGCTCTACCGGTACCATGAAAATGCAAAGCAGAATTAGTTGATCACAAGACAGATTTGGATCACGAAAGATAATGAGCGTATGTTGCAGCAAAGCATATGTTGCTGCAATCTTCATCAGGATACGAATTATCAAAATAAAATTTTCATTAAAGATATAAATAGTATAAAATTCAAATGACAGAATTCTTAATGGTCACATTTAAGCTCTTTAAAAACGTATTCAATAAAACTTATAATATTTACTAAATAGTTATTAGTATTCCAGATATCAGTAAATATCTAGATGTAAATATTTTAACGATTGCAATATTCGGTAACTTGCGTGGTACAAAATAGTATAATTTTTAATATAAATATTAATTTTAATAATTACTACAAAATATTCAATTTATTAGATAATGTCCGTAATGGAAAATCGTATTATCACTTTCACTTTATAACGAGTTCGTATTTGATGAAAATTTAGCATTTGTAAGTAAGAAAAAATACTTTTGATGGAACTTCCACATGCAAGTCTACACTCTGTCTATTTAATGGCACCG
>JAFIDM010000006.1:13276747-13290479 GCA_023159025.1 Thereuonema tuberculata
TAATGTTACTATTAAAATAACTAGTTTCAAATAAGGAAAATGGTATTTCGAAATAACACAAGCTGTATTTGAAGTAAGTTCTTAAGATTATCTTAAATTAAAAACAAAAAAAAATTGAAAATATCCATTAAATATATATTAAATATGGAAGAATAAGAAAGTCGAGAGCTTCACTTACATCTAAATCAACGTTTTCGACATTTTTTTTATTAATTCCATAAACTGGATCCCAAAACTCAGAAATATTAAAATCTGTTAGTCTTAATAGTTCAGAAATCCCTATATCTTCTAATTTTCCAGTGTAATTAAACTCCATTTGATATTGTTCTTTACGTGCTGTAAAATATTCCCAATGTTCAAATGGTCGGAATGGACACATTGTAATTACAGGAAATTGAATTGTTTCGTTTTTCTCAATGATTAACTTTGAATCAGGATCACCATCTCTGTATTTCCAAATAGAATCAAGGATAAGGAAAGAACTCAAAAATACACAACAAAAAATAGCCAAAATCCAAATAGTCTTTCGATATACTGAACATTTTCCAAAAATTCGATCGCAACCAACAATCCCGATATTAGGCTTAAATAATTCCGAAGTATTACATTTTAAATCTTTCTTTTGCACAGCCTGCTTGTTTCGTCTTGATACTCGGTTGCACCAGAAACTTTGCTTTTGTTGTTTCCTATGAGGCATTTTTGTCTTTATTTCCTTTCTTCTGTTCTTGAGCTACAAGGAAATATGACATATTTTAATCAAAATATCAAATTTCAATTGCTTATTTGTATCAGCTTAAGATTCTGCCGGTATTCAGTAAATTCATCAATCAACATTTTCATCTCATATCTCGAAGCAGAAAAAAGGGTATAGAGTTTCGAGCAAGGGAACATTTACACAAGTAAATTACTGAAATTTATTTGCATATCAATTTTTGGCACGAGAAACAGGTAGTCGGCGATTCTTTATATTTCTTTATATGTTTTATCAAGTCAATTGGTAGGAGAATTCCTTAAAACTCTTTATTAAAGGAAATATGACACATTTATTACAAACAAATCAAAATAATTACAAATAAAAAAAAAAAAAAATTGTTCAAACAAAAAGTGCTTTTCTCACAAAGCTGCTTGAAAAAAAAAACTTTTATGCAGGGTGAACAAAAATGATTTGAACGATTTCAGAAAAGTTCTGCAGCGTCGCTATTGTAATTATGATGCGACGAATCATAGAGTTGGATAAAACACAAGTTCAAATTTTTTTGTATATCTCAGAACTGTGAAATATGACCTTCATTTTAGAATATTATGCAAGCAGGACCCTGACTGTGGTGTAGTGTGGTTTTCGCACCAAATTTCAGAATGACCACCTGCGAAGTACTCCATTCGTAAATGGTACAAATTAAGCTAAGAGGGCAAGTTGAGTGGCCGACCGACAGCTCCTTAGAAGAATGTGCACCGCATTTGGGACACATACCGTCGTTGCCCAAAAAACTCAATGCGCAGAAGTGCAGAACTGGGTATCCCGCAGACGACTGTGTGGGACGTGCTGCGCAAACGCCAATACATGCGTTCATTTCGCCTGCAGAAGCTGCAGCATTTGACATCGAGCGACCACCGTTAACGTGATGCATTCTGTCATTCAGGCAATCGAAGTTGAAAATCTTCAGTAAAGAGACCACCTTTCATGTCAATGGAAGAGTGAATCGGCACAATATGCGAATTTGGGGAATGGAGAACTCTCACGGAGCACATACGGGATTCCTTGAAAGTGAATGTTTTCTGTGCCGTTCACAGTGTATCCAAAATCTTGATGGAATTCTTCTTCTCAGAGAACACTGTGACAGGCTCCATCTACCTTGACATGCCAATGCAATGGTTGTTACCACAGTTGGAAAACGATACGGTTGACTTCATTCTGCAGCAAGATAGGGCACCATCCCATTTCCACTTTGTCATAAGCGACCACCAGAACGAACAGTTGCCACAACGGAGGATCGGCCGTGCACGTGCAAATGATCCAGAGCTGTTGATGTGGCCTCCCCGTTCTCCAGATCTTACTTCCTGTGACTATTTCTTATGGGGGTATGTTAAAGACAAAGTGTTTATGCTGCACTTACCACGGGCTCTCAATGAAGTGAAAATGCGCATTTCGCAGCAGCACTGTGTAGCGTTTGGGATGGCTTTCAGTAGCGTTTCGACATTTGTCGTGTTAACAATGGTGGCCATATCGAACATTTATAACCTATGCATACAAAAAAAACTTGATCACGTGCTCTATCCAACGGTACCATTCGTGACATCATGAAAACAATTGCGATGTTTACAGAACGTTTTTGAAATCGTTCAAATCAATTTTACTCACTCTGTATTAGAAAAGTATGGAAATTTTTATTTCAAATAAGAGTGCCTTTTTAAGTCGAGCTGATACTCTGGGACGGCCGTTTGGAGCTTGTTGGGCTCTCTTCAGCCAGAGCTAATGAGCCAGTGCAAGACTCAAAAGGTGTACGAGGTCACTGTCTCCATTGTGTAACCTTTTTATTTCTTATTTCCTTTGATTTTTAACAAATAACTTTTGAAATCTAAATTTAATAAGCTTTAGTAATAAAATGTCTAGTTATAATAAGAATCTTACAATTCTATATTTAAAGGCAAAGGACGTTAACTTTACTTTAAATATTTTTTTTCTCAAATTTTTAATGAAATCTGCCTTTTTTTTTACTTTATTTATGTTTACTATAGGAAGAATAATTAATTAAGACTTACATGTAGAAAGAATAATTCCAAAATAACTTCAATTATTTCACAAAAGGTCAGTAGATTGACATCCAAAAACACGCCTAAATTACCACCAACATCTCCTAGTAAATTTGAAAATGAATACCAATGGACTTCTTGCATTTCAATTGTAGTTGAATCTAAGTATTGATAATTAAATCTCGAGCTCTTATCTTTTGTAAAGCTGTTTACATGACAACCAAAGAAGAATAGAATTTCAGAGCATTTTCTTGGACATTTGTTTCTGCAATCTTTTTTTAAATTCATTACTTTCATGGAAATTTCCCAGGAGATATTGAAGAGTTCTGGAGTATGACAATATTCCAAAGAAGTATTCATCATGTATGGCAACCTAAAATAATAAATTCAATTCTTTCAGCAATTTTATATTGTAAATCAGAAGAATAGATCATTTTTTAACAAACTTATTTTTTCAATAACAATTTGATATTAATGTCATGCAGTAAAACTGAACTAAATTCCATAAACAGTCTCAAAAATCCATAACTTCAAACCCATATACGATATTTCGAACATCTTCTCGAATATTCTTCTTCAGGTTAAAATAAAATAAAAAGGGGAAAACTATTTTAGTTCTTCCTTCTTTACATAATGAAAAGATCAATTCCATTAAACAAAATAAGCAGATAATAAAATGAAACAATTGATTCACATCACATAAGTAAACAATAAAATAATAAATTATCATATTGGACTTATAAATCAATTGTTACCATAATAAAAGTTACTATTTATTGTTTCCGTTTGTCTTTATATTTCTTGAAAATGAAAAGTGAATGTTTGGACACTCTCAGATATTTATCTTTATTAATACATTCGTATGTATTAATATAGCATGATTCAAGCAAAAGCCTTTCCTCATCATCGTTACATTTATAAATCAACTTAGCTATAGGATCTTGGTTATGTTTCTCGGTCACAGCATGGTAGGCCCAATCTGATAAGTTGGGTTTTTCATTTTCATATGCCCTCACATGCTCTTTAAGTCTTTCTTTAATGTTCTTGAAGAATGTCCATAATATACTTTGTCACAACTTCAATTTGCAATTTGCAATTCTACAGTGAAGCTTGTAGATAATCCCTATATTAAGTTTGGCTTCATTTCTAGATCTTTTATTTATTTTCATAAGCTTGTTGTCTTTATAGAAGATGATTTTAATGTCCTTTTCTGAACAAGCTTTTCTAATTTCTTTATTTATTTTTGTTCTTTATTTATTTTGGGAACCGAATATAATTCTTGTAATTATAAGAATTCTTCTTATTTTGAATATTCTTTTTCATATATTTGAAGAAATCTTTAACAATTTTGTTCACAAAATTTGCAGGATATTCGTTCATGAAGAATTTGTATTTCATCATTTCTATTTTGACTTTCCATTTATTTCTATCTTCCGTATAATTTGTTATTCTTTTTTGATTATTCCAAATAATAGCTTTTTTTGTTTTACTGCTTACATAGATATGAAAGTTGATGGTTTGTCTACTTTTTAATTCCTTTTCCAAAAATTCATAGGAAATGTTGTTATATTCACTTGAAATGGTCAGGTCCAGATAATTAAGTTTGTTATCTTCCTCTTTCTTGAAGGTAAAGAGCATGTGGGGGCGTATGAAAACGAAAAACCCAACTTATCAGATTGGGCTTACCATGCTTTGACCGAGAAACATAACCCGGATCCTATAGCTAAGTTGATTTATAAATGTAACGATGATGAGGAAAGGCTTTTGCTTGAATCATGCTATATTAATACATACGAATGTATTAATAAAGATAAATATCTGAGAGTGTCAAAACATTCACTTGGCATTTTCAAGAAATATCAAAACAAAAGGAAACAATAAATAGCAACTTTATTATGGTAACAATTGATTTATAAGTCCAATATAATAATTTACTATTTTATTGTTTACTTATGTGATGTGAATCAATTGTTTCATTTTATTATATGCTTATTTTGTTTAATGGAATTGATCTTTTCATTATGTAAAGAAGGAAGAACTAAAATAGTTTTCCCCTTTTTATTTTATTTTAACCTGAAGAAGAATATTAGAGAAGATGTTCGAAATATCGTATATGGGTTTGAAGTTATGGAATTTATTCCGATAATTAAGTATTTTTTTGAAAACTGAACTATTTTTCAGTTGGATTGTTATTTAAGTTTTCTCGAAAGGCAAAGTAGAAGACCTTGTTCAATTATACATTAAATCAAAAATTAAGTATTATCTTTATTTTTTTATTTTTATATAGATATGCTAGATTGCTGATAAGATTCCCTCTTCATTGATTCTTCTCATGTGGAATTTTCAAGTCTGTCATACTCAAATGAAATACGACAGAACCCCTCCCCCAAATATTGTGTAACTGTTTGACAACTCTGCTTTACAAATATGGCTGAAAATATTGGCTTTCTTATTCATTCCAAAGACAAATTACTTGCTTAAAGAGTTCATCTATTTTGTTTTGTATGAATTCATTTTATAACTTTAGGTAAAAGTTAATTATATTAATCCAAAAATTATTCAAAAGATGGATTATAATCATTTGTGATTTAATAGAATCCAGATACATGTTTCGGATGTTATTTACATCCATTTTCAAATCTGTAGAACACAAATTTAAATCTGAAAACAATAAACAATTAATACATATAGTTATTTATATTGGAATAAAAATAACAATATAAATAATTATAAATAACTTAACTGCATTCATTTTAAATGTGTAAATTCGAAACGTTCAAAAATTGGAAAGACATTAATGAATTTGAAAGTCTTCTGATTTTCAGGAAATTTTGAAAAGCTTAACAATATTTACTGTTAGAATTCATTTAATTCATTTTAATTTTGTCCAGAAACATTATTAAAAATTTCAATATTCTTTTTTGTCTAAAATATTCCATCAGAGTGAAAGCAATTACCGACAAGGTACTTGTGAATACAATATAGTTTCCAGGCATTTCTCAATACATTTTTCGACTTTTATTGGCTCCTGACATGGGACATCCCACAAGTTCAAGTTCTGTACCTTTAAAGAGACATATTAAAAATAAAAATTTAAAGTATGAGTTAAATCCGATAAATTTTCAAAATTAAAAAAATTATTTAAAAATGATGAGCACTTTGAACAAAGGATTCATTCATAGATATCAAAACATGTAAATGAATAAATTTACAAACAAAAATAATTACATCTTTTGCAAACCACTTAATACTACAGGTTCTGTTTTAAATAAAAAAAAGGAGCAAAACGACTAATGAGGACAAATTAAAATTGAAGGAACTATTTATGGCATAAAATGTATATCAAACACTGGTGAAACCAAGAATTGCATTTATGTGGGAAATTCCAAATTTATGTGGGAATTAGATACGCGAGTGAAGGAGCACTTAAGTGCAGCTAAAAACGAATATGAAAGCTATGGCACCGCCACTCATTGTAAAAATACGGGGCACCAATTAAATTCAAAAGATTTATTTATTTTGGAAAAAGGAGATCGAAATACTTACGTGAATTCTATGAATCATGTGTAATTAGAAGTGTACATAGTTACAATCAGGACCTTTCAACTAGAAATGTACTGGAATGTAGTTTGTAATCCTATGTTGTAGCGCTTTTATATATCTAAAGCTTTCGATGTTTTCAAATAAAGCCACTAGGGTTGTATAGGTCGTCAACACCAAGATTATAGGCCTAAATCCATTGGACAGAGCGTATGTTTTTCTTTTGTTTTTAATTTTGTTCTTTATTACACTTGAAAAGAGAATCTGATGCTGCTAAAAGATGATTCTGAAACGTAAATCGAATATTTATTTCGAATGTCTTCTTTAGTAAATTGTGTGAACTAATATAGTTGGCAGTTTGTTAATAATAGTTAATAATAATTTTCTTTATTATTCAAGATATTTGCTAAAAATAATAATGTAAAGATTTTTTTTTTAATTTTGTCTATTTTTAAATTCAATTTTAATTTCATTTTAATTTATATTATTCGTGCTTTCCGAAATGACATTTGTATAATTTAAATTTGAGTCTAGATGTGCATAATATATTTTTAAGTTTTGTTGGTAAAATATTTTAATATGATATAAACTATAAAATAATGAGTTTAATTTATTGCAAATTACATTTATGTGATCGTATCATGTGAATGTATCCGTTTTTTTTATATTCCGAGATATTTTAGTGTTTTAACAATGTATACTTTAAAGCCATTGTTACGATTCTGTCTTTTGTGTAAGCATTGATGGGAATGATAGTATTTGTGGTTCTTTTTTGGCAGTAGTTTTTGTAGAATGATATAAGTATAAGTATATAAGTTTCGTTTTTCTCTCAATTTCTCTTTTCAATGAGTTTTTTATCATAAGTCATTTCTGTATTTCTGTGAAATCTCTTTGTAATTTTTTTTTGGTTTTTATTTTTCGATTTTGTCTATTGCGTAAATACGAAATATAGCATTCATTTGTATTTTACATTGCTCTACAATTTCATTTATGTATGATAAAGAAAAGTGGTCCTAAATTAGAGACTTGGGGAACTCCCGCCTTTGTTGATTTTTAGTTACTTTTTTGGTCTTTATAGATTCACACATCTTTCTATTTTTAAAATAATTTTTTATAACCTCCAATACTAAACCTCTAATTCCCAACTTGTACAATTTGACAAAGAGTATCTTTAAGTTGATTGAATGAAAGGCTTTAAGTAGATATATAGATAATAATAGAATAAAATTTCCGTTATTTAAGTTTTCGTTAAAATTACTGCTTAATTTTTCTAGTAGCCTACTTGTACTTTTATTTTTTTGATAAGAATGTTGCTCTGAATATATTATATCGCATTTACCTAAAAAATTGTTCAATTTTGAAGAAATGTAATTTTCTATTTTTTTACCGATAACAGGTTGTATGGAGATTGGTATATCGTCTATCGTGAGGATTTTTTAGCTATCGCATTATATATATTGGAGTAATTTTGGCAGTTTTTAGATATGTGGCTATTTTCCCGTTTGCGTAATGCTTCAACTGATTCAAATTAAAGTCTCTCTAATAAAAGTCTTCTTAAATTATATAAGTTACTAGCTGTACCCGGCATGCGTTGCAATGCCACTCAAAGAAAGAAAGGGCTCGGTGAGAAGGGGCCGTAAATATAAGGTCCCGGTGTCGATCGGGGGTGGGACACTTAGGCCCTTGTGTCGCCATCCCCCCACCCAAGTGTGGTGTCCCTGCCCCCATAGGATAGTGAAGTTTTCCCTTTTTGCAATAGACTTGGGAGGGGGGCCGAGAAAGGGCCCTAAATATAAAGTCCCGGTGTTGGTCGGGGTGGGACACTTAGGCCCTTGTGTCGCATCCCCCCCTCCCAAGTGTGGTGTCCCTTCCCCCATACGATAGTGAAGTTTTCCGTTTTTGCAATTGACTTGGGGGGGGGGGCCGAGAAAGGGCCATAAATATAAGGTCCCGATGTCGATCGGGGGTGGGACACTTCAGCCTTTGTGTTGGCTTCCTCCCACCGGAGTGTGGTTTCCCTGCCCCAAATAGGAGAGCGAATTTTTACCTTTTTTGCAATTGACTTTAGGGGCCCGAGAAGGGGCCCTAAATATAAGGTCCCGGTGTCGGTCGGGGGTGGGACACTTCAGCCTTTGTGTTGGCTTCCTCCCACCCGAGTGTGGTGTCCCTGCCCGAAATAGGAGAGCGAATTTTTCCCTTTTTTGCAATTGACTTGGGGGGCCCGAGAAGGGGCCCTAAATATAAGGTCCCGGTGTCGGTCGAGGGTGGGCCACTTAGGCCCTTGGGTTGCCATCCCCCCACCCGAGTGGAGTGTCCCTGCCCCCCATAGGAGAGCAAATTTTTCCTTATTTGCAATTGACTTGGGGCCCGAGAAGAAAGAAAGAAAGAAAGAAAGAAAGATACATTCATTTTTATATATATAGATAAAAGTGAATTTTCTTTAACCTACAATCACAATTTTTATATAAGATTTCTTTTTATTTGAAAAATAAAATAAAAAACTAAAAATCATAAAATCGTTTAAACTGCTGTATGCAAAATGATTCAAATTAATGTATCCCTATGCAGAGCAATCTGCAGAGAAACATGTTAACACTTGGACGGGGGAAAACATGACTCTCCCTAATTATCACGGTTTTTATTCATTCATTCGATATTTACAGTGAATAAAAGTGTAACATGAAAGAAAGTATTATCTCAAATAATAATGTGTGATGGAAAAATAATATTGAATGCAGTTATTTTTTTAATATACTCATCAGTATACATTCTACAGAGTGGTTTCATGATTGTAGTGTGGGTGTATTGTTTAACATATCGTCAAAAAATTGTACTCTCCAAGTACAAAACTTTCCATTTTAAAGATGCTCGATATGTGCACCGCTAGTGAGTTCATCAACTCTAATCAAGTTCGTCCCACACTCGATGTAACATGTCCCTATCAATCCCAGCAAACGCATTGCAGATGCGAGTCCGCAGTTCTGGCAGATCAGCCGGTAATGTGACACAAACTCTGTATCTTTCACATACCCCCTTAAAAAATGTCTCAAGGTGTTAAGTCAGGAGAGCATGAAGGCCAAGGCAGCAGTGTGTGTGTCATCATCATTCCCGGTACGACCAATCGATCGGTTACGCAGTGTACAGTTCAAGAAGCCACGAAAGTCATGATGGAAATGTGGTGGAGCACCATCTTGTTGGAAGATGAAGTCCATTATGTCTTTCTTCAGCTGTGAAATGAACCAATTTTCCAGCATATCCAGGTAAATGGGTCCTGTAATGGATCCTGTAATGGATGAAAAAGAAGGGGCCGTAAATTTTGAGAACGCACAGAAAACATTGATTTTTCGAGATCCCCGGACTTGCTCTACGATAGCATGGAGATTGTTGGAAGAAGGTAAAATCAACGAAACTGTGATAGTAAATGCTGAGATGGAAATAAACGGACTGATTTCATTACAGGTCATCAATTCTGAAATGTTTCGTGGATAATAGAAGGCAGAAATCGAAAAACCAAGTAACAAAAGGAAAAGGAGAAGAAGTTGCATACCAGCAATATATCTGTGAAGAAAAGCTTCCTATACAAAAATAAATGCTAAGAAAACCAAATAGAAATGAAAGCATCAAAAAATTGCTTCGAGAGAACAGGACACGACAGACGACGAGAATTCTTCACCAGTCTTCACATCCGATGTTATGAACTGTTTCGAAAAAGATGATCCTATTGCAGAAACTCAAAACCCGAATATTGATGATTATGTATTAACAAAGTTTTCAGGGAAAAAGTCAGTTTTTTATGTGAAAAAATTATAAAACAGAAATATGAGGATGATGATATGGACATCAACTAACTCAGAAAATCAGTGAATGATCCAGGAAATTCAGGTTTGCAGTTGAGACAGATATAGCATCTAGGGGAGATTCCACTCATTTGCCCGACGTAGTGATGTGACTAGATGTGGATTTCTTCCCTCAATGTAATTCCTCTCCTGAGTGCATATTGTTTCATAACTAACAGAAATCTGAAGATTATGATTCAAGATTTATATCAAATAAACCTCTGATATTCAGGTTTATAACAATGGGCAGAAAATATTCACAAGAATATATTATCGGTAAAATAAGAATATATTTTATTACTGTTATTTACAATGAAACGGATTGGGGTCAGTTGTTACAATGAGGTGGGGGTTAGTTGTTACACTAAGAATTTGACCAATAGTATTTTTGTTGTACATCATGTAGACATGGATATTTTATTTACAGCATAATGAGAAATTATAAAAAGAAGACAGATAGAGGCAAAACGCCTAAGGAAACATTTGCTGAAAAGGCATAGGCTTAAGTGGCTCTTGCTCTTTAAGGAAACCGGCTCAAAAGTCCTATAAACTTTGTTTCACAAAAAGTTTAAAGCCCTAGACAGATCTGTGTTTGGACCTTTTAAGATATTTGTCCACAAATGTCTATGATATGTGGATGAGAAAAATGCAGGATAAACCATGAACATTTAGGACATACCATCCAAAGTGCGTCAGGCATTCCATAATGCTGTCACTCCTAAGAATATCAAAGCTGGATCAAGGCAAATGGCTATTTAATAAAGATATCTTTACAGAAGAAGATTCATGCCCTCTGCTGTGACTGATCGTCCCTACCAGGATGACTAAGTCGCACATTCTACGCAAACTGGGCCTCAAGCACTATCTTCAAATGAAGATGGTGAAGCTCACCTTCAACGTCAGGAATCAGAAAAACTAGCATCTTATACTAACAAAAAACGTTCTCAGTACGCCCATAACACAGGTGTTGCAGCAGTATTGAGACCTTTTTGAAAAGCCTCTGCTCGAAATACTGATTAAAAAAATGACTATGGCGAGAGCTGTATTACTGATATCCACGTCAAAGTAGCATCAGAAGCCGAAGCAGAGAAACGCAAGAAACCCGCAAAACAAAGCCAATTATTGCATCAAGGACATAAAAATAAGAAAGTTAAAAGAAAGGGAAAAGTACTGGAGTCATCTGAGAAAGAAAAGACTGCTTTTGTATTGAATGTGCCGAACCGTACTCCAATTCCAGACCACCAACCAAATGGCTCCAGTGCCAGATGTCACGAATGGGTTCATGATCGTTGTGCAAAGTATAATAAATTTTACGTCTGTACTCCTTCAAACCTCCGACAGTGAATATTAGGATTCCTCGTCACGATAGATGACAGAATAATATCAATAATGTATTACTAATAAATAGACAATAAAATAAAATCGTGTCTTTAGTACACTCACTTCCAAAAGTTAAGCACGGAGCGGTAAAATGCGAAAAAATGGACAAGTACTGCTTTGATTGATTTAATTTAATTTCTGATTTGATTTAATGCTTTGACATGAAATGCTGCAAGTAAATAGTTCTATGTTTATTCATGAAACAAAACAAAGAATTACTTACAGAGATAAACAAAATATTGAATTTTCATAAATTATAAGATGACGTTTAAATTCAAAACAAACAATAAAAAACCGATATTAATATGGTATGTGAGCACCCCTCACCTGCATACAATGTTTACACGTGTGCTCATGCTTGTTACGAGGTGATCAACCACCGCAGTGTCCAGTAATCGCCATTCCTTCTGTAGGGCGGTTTCTAAAGCTCTGAGAGTGGCTGGAGGTGGGAAACGTCGACATACAGCACGACCGAGGGCATCCAAAGATTTTCAATTGGATTAAGATCCGGCGAGTAAGCTGGCCACTCCATACGCGCAATCCCCTCACTCTCCAGAAAGTCGTCAACAATGGCAGCTCTATGGGGACGCGCATTATCGTCCATTAAAATCGTGCCCCTCTGGATTGGCCGGATAAAGAACACAAACCCGTAGTACCCGGGCGTACAGACCATTCATGTGTATCCTTCGACGAAGGATAGTGGCAGATATCGTCTTACCAATGGCCGCTACAACCATAGATGTCACACATGTGGAGGTCGATCTTTGATTCCGCATGGCTACAACAGCAATATATCGATCTTTCGCGGGGGTCGTAACCCTTGCACGACCGGCTACAGGTCTTCGGACAACTGTTTGGCTGGTTTGGAATTGTTTCCATAATCGTAAGATGACGGAATGATGAACGCCGAAGAAAGGAGCAACATCTGTCCTGCTTCAATGCGTCCGACAGCCCGCCAGCGCTCAGAATCTTCCATTCGTGTTCTGAAGCCATAGAAACACGTCTAGCTTGAAAACAAATCGTACGAACGTTCTAAACACCTTTGATCAGCACTTACATGCAACTCCTGTAACCCTTCACAATGCCCGCTTCTTATACGACTGCCTGTTTTGCATAATTCTCGATCCGTGATTGGCTGTTATCTATATAATTTGCAAACTTCATTCTATCTCTGTAGCAAATTTCAGCTTCTTTAATTCAGATCCTTACGGAAATTAACATTTTTCCTCCCCGTGCTTATCTTTTGGAAGTGAGTGTATATTAATATATTGCAACCTATGTAACATCTAACCCTATATACTGTACCAACATACCCCATGTCGGGAGATGGTGTTACATTATGCACATTCAGAAATAAGTTAACTTACTGAATTATTATCTGACTAGCCGGTATCGTCGCTTTGCTCCGGAACCCTTGCATGTATAGCATTAAGAAAAAGACTTTATTTATTTAGCAAATTAATATTGAAATTGGAAGAATATACGACTTCCCAGCCGGTTGTGGCCTTCTCCTCTTAACTCAGATGTTTTGCGAGTTGGCGCCACAATCTGGGGTTGCCGCCACACAGTTCATGGTAAGTTTGCCAGATTATTCCCTACGCCGTAGGAATTTCGAAAAATCCGGCCTTATTCCTTGTACATCATAAAAGCAGCCTCTGTGCAAAATTTCAGCATTGTAGGTCCAAGGGTTTAGGCTGGGCGTTGATGAGTCAGTCAGTCAGTCAATCAGGACTTTTCTTTTTATAAGAAATGGCCCTCGCTTCGCTGCGCTCCGCACTGTTTCTAACAATTAGTTTCCTGTCTAAACTTGGTATATGTACAAAACTACTATAATGTAAAATTTAATCTTTTTACAATTTTCAATAGCTACGTGAGGATAATTTCTAGTTGTCGCACGATCTTTGGTTCCTGTGGTCAATCACTTGAGGAGGCTGTCTCTTGACGGCAAAACGTCGTGTATTTTTGTCATTGATTTGTTGTATAAATCATTTCTCACATATTCAGATGTATGGCTTCATTTTTGCATCCAAAACTACAACCAAACTACCTAAAATTTAAAATTTAAAATTAAAAAAGATTACCAATATAATAACTAAATTATCTAAATCTAAAAGCGAAGTAATAAGGACACCACTTCTCTTTATTACTTATTGAAAAATTAATACTTAATTAAATTTACTTAATAAAGAAGGTTTAACGTGCATAAATGTAATATGAAAAGAGTA
>JAFIDM010000006.1:13296998-13324771 GCA_023159025.1 Thereuonema tuberculata
TTTTAACGCATTGAGTCATTATCAAAAGCAATCTGGGATAGCTATTTTGTCCTCTTTAGGACTCATCAGCCAGATTTAGCTTTGATAATGGAACTCAGAATGCGTCGATACCTTACGTATTTGTGCAGTTCATGGCTTCTTATTAAGGTATTTACTTATCTTATTTTATATTTCATAACTTTAGCTCAATATTTTAGATTTTGCTCCTTTTAATTTTAATTTTTAAGTTTTAATTTAAATACATAAAATTAAGTAAATTTAATAAAGTATTAATTTTAATTTGCAATAAGTAAAGAGAACTGGTGTCTTTATTACTTCGCTTTTAGACTTAGGTAATTTAGTTATTATAATAATAACTGTCCGGCTTTTTTATGTTGAGTAATATATATATATATATATATATTGTCTTAGCTACTTCATTACCCTTTTTAGTATTCCTTACACAAAATTCGACATAAATTAAATTAATTACTTTTTTTTTTAATTTTAAACTTTATGTTTTGGCTCTAAGTCTAAAGTTTGAACGATCGTAGATGAGTAGGTAAGTGGACTCAGTGTAGTATGTAAACTCAAGGAAATTTTGAAAAACGATAAAAATAAGAAAATTCTGAAGAGAACTTCATAGTATGTAAATGTTAGATGTTCAAATCGAAACATATGATATTGTTAAAATCGTGATTCTTTTTTAAGAGAAGGCAGAGAAAGTGTGCTTAATAAAATAATTAAATAACAAATAATAGGGCAAAAAATTATTAATAGCAAATTATTTCAATTGGAATAGAAGAAATGTTTTTTAACATATAAAACAACTGTTTCTAAAATTTATCAATTTTTTTTTACTGTTTTATTCATATATGTATGTGAAAAAAGAAACAATTTCACTTTCATTTCCTTCTAAGATTTGTCCACAAAATTAATTTTAAAGAGATATTGGATAGCATTCTTACTTTGGATTTGGCTACATACATATTTCGATATTAAAACTCTACAATAGGAAAATGGAGCAAACCTCGATTATTTCTCCAATACATGTTGCCATAAAACCAAGAGGACTCGGCATTCCCACTGAAGGATGTTGATATGTCAAATTTTCTTCAATTGCTGCAAAACTTGCCTGTAAAATTTGATTAAATGCTTAATTAATTCCGGAGATTGGTTTGATATACTGGCATATATAGTTAAAAATAATCAATTTAAATTAAACGTAAAACCACAGCGAAATAAAAACATCTGCACATAAGAGATTTTTTGTTCGGTACCTAATCGATAACGCTATTCAAATATCTGCAAAATTAATTTTCGACAAAAATAACACATAGGAGATTTTAAATTTGCAACGACGATATACCGTTTCTAAAATATGTATGTTTACTTTCTATAAAATATAGTCTGCTGTAGTACGTGAAGTGTTCTTTACAAGAATGGGACATGGAATGATGTCGTTATGGTGACAGATACCGGAAGTGTAGAGTGCTGAAGGTTTGTAACCTTATTTTTCCAACACGATCAGTGCCTCTGTAACCGCGGTTTCCATTACAGGAAACGTAACCCCCGCGATTAACGAGATTCACTACACATTTTTTTAAAAATATTTATTTATTTAAGACAGATTTAAAGCCTCGATTTAAAAAGAATAAACTCCTTTGTTTCTTATAAGTAACCTTTATTAAAAAAATTGATGAATTGTTAATTTATATTTGAATTTGAATTGAATTTGAGATCAAATCAATTTTTTTATTTATATCTACTTGTTAAGTTTTAATATTTTGAGTGTTATGAAAACTTCTTAAAAAAAAATTCTAATTAAATGAGTAATTCGCTGGAATATCAAAATTATATTGATATTTTAAAACTTAAATAAGCTTTCAAAGTTATTTTAGAAATGTTTAAAATAAAGAAATACTTACAAACACACAAATGGTCAGTTAAAAATTTTTGTATTTAAAATCTTAATAAAAATAATAAAATCTATACAATACGAATAAAATTTAAAAAAAGTCCTTGGACGTTTCAAAGGCACATGGCCTCCATCATCAGCAATATTAAATATTTGATTCCACACGTAAAATATATCAAAGTTTAGAAATGTTTATAAAACTTCTAATTGGCCTGTAATTTCGTTAAGCATTTCAGTTTTTGCTTGTTTTTTTTTTTATTCAATGCTAATCACAAAAATCCGTGACAGCTTTTTTTTTGGTGTAAACTGATTTAAACAATTAATCTTATTTATAAATAAAAAAAAATGCACTGCCTACTCTCATGTACAGATCTGTTCCAAACCATCTGTTCTGAGGAGGTTTTATCAGAACTCCGTAAGTGGTTATTGCTCCAGAAAAATTCTTGATTTCTAAAAAAATTAAAAAAGAAGACACTGAATGACACATGAAGAAAAATGTTATCAATTACAAAACTTTTTCTAAAAACTAAAAATTAATTATTGATTTACGACAAAATTGACAGTTAAATTTTACAAAATCAGAGTTTCAACAATTAATAACTTTTATTTATTTGTATATCGTAATAGTTTTTCGTTGCTTCTTTTTTTCTCAATGAACGAATCTTACTAACAGATGATAAGTTGAAACTGTAAAGTTGTTATTTATAATTAATGCCACCAATAAAATAAATTACAAAAACAAATAAGTGTACGCAGATTAAATTTCTTTTTATTTTTTTAAAAAAAAGGAAGAATTACAGCAATGATTCAGTAACACTACCTGTTTCTAAATTATTTGTCTCAGTTCTGTTCCAACTGATGGTACAATTGAAATTCAATTCACTGTCTAAACTTGATACCTAGTTTTATGTTACAGCAAAGTAGTGTTTAAGCAATGATAAGACATGTGAGTAAATTTTTGACAAATGAAAACGTGTTTATGCTTTATTCCAATAGACGAAGAGAAAAAAGGAAATAAATATTGTGTAGGAAAAGAGAAGAAAAGGTTTTCTGCTATCTTTTGAGGTTTCTCATCAAGGTTTGTTTCTATTCTTGCTTCTAATGACTTGAGAATGACTACCGAATGTAGCAGAAACACACGTCTGTTACTTTCATATATTGACTGCACTTAGTTTCGTAACTCTAAACTATGGATCCTTTTATTTACATTTTTAAAAAATTATTATTGATGTTTCAGCTTATGCATTACATAAAATTCCCATTGTTGCTGCTGTTATTCAATATACAAGATGGTTATAATTAAAGTTGACCTATTTAGAGCATCCTGAAGCTGCAACTAATAGTAGGGGAGACCGGGGTCAGGTGGCATAAGGGGCTAGTTGGCACACACGCTTCTATTTCCTGCCATCGTATAGCTAGAGTGCTGGCATCTTGGTAGTGGGAAGTGTATGAAAAGATGCACCATCCACTGTGACTATAGTTTGCTTGGAAGCGTCACGAAGGAAGTGACCCCTGTTTCATCGTTTTTCTGACTGATGAATAAATGTTTTCATCGTAAATTTTTTTGTTCTGGTGAACGTGTAGATCGAATTAAGGTTCTGCTGATGGCGGTTCTCGAAAGAGTGGATAACTGTGGTTGCATACATGTATCATAAACTTTTGTTTCTGATATTTGGGATTGTGTGGTATCCATTTTGTCTTGGAAATCCCTGTGGGGCTAGTTGGCATAGTTAGGTTGGGGTCAGTTGGCATAGCTATGACAAATGGTAAAAAAGGGGAAAAACTGGAGATGGCCAGACAAGGAAGACTAAATTTGGTACGATCAAACTAATGTTTTGCAAAAATTGAACCCATCTGTTCAAATAACTCCTACATTTGTGTTTGATATCAAGCAATAACTATAGGTAGCTAAGAATTCATTATTTGTTCATACATTTAATTTAATTTATCATACAGTTGTTGTTTTTTTGTTCAAGTATAATTTAAAAATTTTTTTGATAAAATAAAATGTTTTTCTCGAAAACTGCTGTGTTCTGCTCAGGTATCCCTATCCATAGCACGTTATGCCAACTCGCCCCTAGGGGTATGCCAACTAGCCCCACACCCACTAGTTCACATACTATTCAAAGGATGCGCTCAACAATTCTGCAAAAACAAAATTAGTTACAAAATCGAACCGCTAGAGGTCGCTTTTTGCTACAATAATGAAAATAATTGTAGAAAAACGTTCAGCATGCAATGCTACAACAACGTAGTACGGTTTTTATTGTAACGTTTCGTTTTGTTTTTTTATTGTAAAAGTGGTCCAAATGTCATCACAATGACATCGAGTTAATCTTTATGCAAAGAGAAAACAATCGGATTTGCATAAACACCAGGAACGCAGCCGACATCGGGCTGTAAATAGTTGGCGTGAACTGAGAACGTGTTATTAGCAACAGCCGCGGTGACGATGACTACAAGAACGTGCGTTGAGTTTCATTACTAAAGTCATTGTAATTCCGTTGTTGCAATTCATGAATTTCATCAGGCTAAAAAAGTACACCATGGACCGATATCACCAAAAGATGTGAGAAAAATAATGAAAAAATTTGAAAGAAACCGGATCTTTAAGTGTGCAACGTGGCAGAGGACGAAAGTGCATCGGTGATCATGTAATTGAAGACGTTGCGAAATCAATCGTTCAGCAATCGTTGAAGAATGGTGGAGATTCAGGTAGTGCTCGAGTTGCATCACGACAATTAGATCTATCTTGGAGCATAGTTAGAAAGATCCTGAGAAACTTAATTAATTTTTTTATATACAAGATCAGTCACAGACAAGAACTGCTTCCATGCAACAAGGATAAGCGATTCACTTTTGCATTGACCTTTCTGGCGAGGATGGAAGTTGATACGTCGCGTCTTGATCATGGGACATCCTATGGAGCGACGAAGTACACTTTTATTTGAATGGCACTGTGAACACTCAAAATCGGCCGTATGTAGGCCGATACATAGGTTTTCGAGGAAATTCACACGTTTTCGAGGAAATTCATTCGCCTAAGCTTTCAGTCTGGTGAGGGTTCACATCCAACTTTACCCTGGGTCCTTATTTTTTTGAAAAAATTACTGCTAATAGTCCTCACAAATATCCTGCGACTGTGGCTAGATATCGTGACATGCTCCAGAACTTTGTGATGCCCCAGCTGCAGGAAAGACAGTGTCTTGATTCAACCTCTTTTATGCAAGATGGTGCACCTCCTCATATTGGAAGGTTCGTGTAAACGTTGTTAACACTTCACCAATTACGAGCAATTAGTCCCATGTTTCCTATGGCCTGGCCACCACATTCTCCAGACCAAACTCCATGCGATTTTTGGTTGTGGGGATACCTAAAGGATGTTGTGTATCGTGGAGGAATTGCAACATTAGCAGAACTAAAAGACAGTATCGCACTACATGTGCGAACTATCACGGTTGATTACCTCTAACGGACGATTTTGTAACTTTTTTTTTTTTTTTTGCAGAATCGCTTAACTCATCCTTGTATGTGTACAACTTTTGGTATCTCTCCGACTATTGGTTGTAGCTGCAGGGTTCTATAAATAGACCAACTTTAATTATAACCACATTGTATATTATGTGGCATTTAGAAGTAACTTTTTCGCTCTCATTCGTATTACTGGATCTGCGGTGGTTTCCAAAAATAATGACTTTGTTAACTGCCAAAACTTGCTATTTTTAACGTGATTTTCAATTATCAACTTTATTATAAAAATTCTTAATAAAAAATTGCCTCTGAGGAAATACTACTGTATTTGAAATAGTTAGGAGAAAAACGTAATTTAGTAGAACCGAAATATTAATATGTGCTTTGGCATTCATCGAAGTGCAAGGATTTGTTGCTAATTTGATGACGGGTTCCACGGATTTAAGTATGTTCTTTCGTAAGAAAATGAAGATAGCGTGATATTGCATTTTAAATCGATCACCAGTTAATTCATTCAGTCAATTTGCATCTAATTTTGCAAATCTGATTTCGTAGAAGATTCAAGACTGATTTGAACTCCAATCTATGATAGTCAAGCATTTCTTTTAATTCTCGGAAAGCTTAAGGATGCTTTGACTTTTCAGGATTTGGGAAAAGCTTTTTTGACTTTTGTAAAAAAAGTTGGAAAACTTTATGTAAGCGTTTTTTTATATATCTTGCAGATAATTTACTTCTAGAAATCCTATTAATATAATAGCACTCCTTTAATTCTCAAAATATTTCGTCCTTCTTTATGAAAGACTTCTTCAGGTGGTACCAGAGCACAAGAAACTATTCTCCTTCCTCTGCATTTCGTAAGGATTAGAAATAAGAACAAAAATTAAATATCTTCATATATAAGTTAACGGAGTTTTATTATATTAAGAGGATTTCTAGAAATAAAGTTGGCAAACCAGAATTAAAGTTACGCTTGATAGCTATCGTTAAACTTTCTTTTAAAAGTCACTCCCGAGAAAAAAGTCGATTGGATATGTACCTATGTGTGATTGAGAACTCTTCGATTCTCTTGCCGAATAATTGGAAAACTTTCTTGCCAAACTGAGAATAAAAGATATCTCACAGCTTTTCTTTTCAGCGAATTGATAGGTGGTGGAGCAGAAATAAACACTGTGTTTCAAGAGGATTCGAAAACCAGAGAATGGTCGAATCAACTTTCTTAAGTGAAGCAGAAGTTTCGGGTTTTTTTTTTGTTTAGAAAATTTTATGCTAAAAGAAATTAGAATGAGATCGAAAAAACAAAAGATTTTCAATGAGAAATTTGGAAAAATCAATAAAACCGTTCATTTTTGGACAAACCTTAACTGAACTTTAAGAATGCAAAACCTCGGTCATTTTAAAAAAATAATCATTACGCTTGGCCTAACGGTTTTCAAGATAAAATCCAATAATTACTTGCATGCAGAGAGCACCCGAATCTAACGTCACCTGAAACATCTTTTTCCTGGCACCCGACTTTTTTGTTTTCCCTAAGGTGTATATAAACAAAATATAACAGTTACTTAATATTATATGATTTGCCGTCAGTTGCAACATGGATAGCCTTTTTGAAAAAAAATCGCCTATTGTACAGGCACAGGAATAAAACTTACTAAAATAAACTCACTGAAACTTGCGATAAGATTATTTACAAGTATTTTTATCCAAAAAATCATATTTTCAGGAATTTTAGAAGTTTTTCTTCACAAAAGATGAGTTTATAAGCATCCACTTAAGTATTTATAAGAAAAGAATGTTAAATACAAGCAAGAAATCGATGAGATTCGTTTTACATTGTTATTGTAGGTTCTTTCTCTAGAGAAAGTCTGATTACAACCATTCCATTTGTTGAAAATTTTTGAAGTTGATGCTCTATGAAAATATTTTAACTCAAACTTCGGATGTGTATTAAGTCGCAAAAATTAAAGTAAGATTAAAATCATTAATTTTCATTACAGTTATTTGGACCAGCAACAGATTTCGTTATCTATATTATTTCGTTTTTTCTTTGCACTTTTAAATCGTGCTCTAATCGAAATACTCTAGAAAAAAATTAATTTTACTGACGTCATTTTTGTCGCCTACATCCATAGTACCCAAATATCTTCTCTAATTGGTTATCAAGGTTCTGAAAAAAAATTTTACTTAAATATTTTCATTTCGTATTTTGATTGAGAATCATAAGATTAAGCAAAAGTTTTGGTAGCTACTTCTCTAAGGAAAGTTTAAAAATCAGAAAAAAAAATGTTTGGATTCCAAATCAAATAAGGGGAAATAATAATTTAAATTTATTTTCTACTTATTGTTGACATTATCCAATTTAACTGAGACTTCTAAAATTGAAGATGATTCAAAATATAAATCATCCTGAAATTCAGTTGCATTAATTTCGATTACGAAAAGTTAAAGGACATATGTTTTTTTTGTTTTTTTTTCCCCTTGAAAACTTGGTTATCTTTGAAAATATTTCGCAATATATTTTCATACAAGTTAAAATAGGGTAATTAAAATGGAATGAAAAATATAAAAAAAATTTCTCGTACCGTTAATATCTCCAATAACACATCTACCAGCAGCAGTTGCTAATTCATAAACTTCCATCTTTTTAGTGCAATTTTTATCATGCTTAGAAGTTGAACACTAAACAACGACAGTAAAACAACAACGACATTAAATCAACGAAATTGTATGGATTAAGTTTTATCGATGAAATTATGTCATTTTCTGCTAATAAATATTTTCTTTTTTCAAAACGAAATCATTTATACGTAGAGCTTGCGAAATGAAAAGTGCCTTTTTTCTCGTCAATACTTTTCATTAACTTCTCCATGTGTTTTGAAAGATCATAATTAAACAACTACGTCGAATATGCTGCTATCTCAAACTTACCATATTATACATTTGTCGACAAAAAATTTCTGAATTTCATTTCTAAAGAAATGGTCGAAACTAACTATCTAGTAACGAATACTCCATTACTTAATTTCCAAGCAGTTGACATGTTTAGGATCAAACAATAACAATCAAGAATTTTGTGTGACTTGTGAGTTTTGTAATAAAATCAGATATACGGCGAAGCATGATTTGACCTAGCAATGTAATTGTATTCTTAGATATATTGAAATTGATAACTTGGTCTCATAATTTGTCCGCATTCCAGAGAGGCCTGGAAGAGGCATGGAAACTTCATCGAATGATCTTCCATGCAGTCATGGAAACTTTTCAAATGTCCGGAAATCTTGTCCGACACGGAAACCTTTGTACCCTTTCTAGGAAAATCGTAACTTACATGAGCTCCAATGCTATGTCTCTGGTATACGATTTCTAGCAACTATATAAAAATAGGAACAACATAACTTGTAAATCGTCATCCATGTACCATCCTGCTTTCATTTGTGTGTATCAGAGGCAATCGGTGGTTGGCAACATCCAGGATAAAAGCTAAATCCCTTCAGATAAATTAACAATGTTCCTAGATGAAACTGTGATGATCATTGCATCATGGCAATTTAGGGATTCATCTCTTAATAAGACATCCAGCCGAACTCGGCTATTTTTATGCTCACTGTTTGTGATCTCACATCTACCTCTGTCAATCTTTGGTTTCCCAGTCCAATTCTTTCACCTAGGCTCTGTTACACTTCGTCAAATACTCTCTACTTCGTCAAATACATCATGACCTGTTCCGCCATGACAGACAGTGGCAGCGACTGTTTTTGAAATTCGGTTGCACATTGGCTCCTATTTGGCAAATCACAAACGAATGTGCATCACTTTCACGTGATACTAAGTAGTAAGTACATAAGTAGATAAGTAGCGTAGCCTACAATCCACTTGGAGTCATTATTGATGTATTGTAGCATGTAAACAGTAGTAAGTTAATTATTTTTTTCCGACCTGGACCATGAGATCTGATACAATTTCCACCAACCTGAAATTATAATTTATAATTTAGATAACCTGAATATATTTCTTTTTTTTGTTTTGATGATTTACATAAAAGAAGCTAGAATGACATACGTAGCACACTTCTCCTTTCTGGCCTCCTCCTTATTCCTGGGAAATTTCAATGTTGAATTATGTAGATTCAGGAATTTCCGCTTATCATTTTATATATGTCGTAATTTGCGCAGAACTTTTATTTCGTGCAATTATCTGAAACTTCTTAAAATAGATTCTTTTATTTAAAAAAGGAAATACTTAAATTACTGAATAATAATCAAACTTCTGATATACTTACAATAACGTGATGATATTCAAATCACCTTAATGATCTAAAACTTAATGATCTAAAGGAATCAGAATTAATCAAATGTTGGATTAGATCTTTTAACTTTCATCAAAGTTTAATTTTCTTTTATCATATTGTAGTATATCACAGTAAGTAATTCAAATCCAATCTTATAAAAGAATAATATAAAAAATCATATAATAAACAAAACAATATAAAAAACATTATTTATTTTTGTGGATAATTTTATATTTAAAATTAAAAGTATTTTTTATTAATGCTTTAAACATAATTTTCATACAGTGAAAAGGAAAATTAAAAGAAGTAATAAATTTTGAATTTATTAGATGACGTCATGAATAGTATTTAAAAGCGAACGTGAGCCTCGATATCTCTCTCTCTCGCTCTCATTCTCGCACGTAGACACGCAATGTCATGAACCAAGAGTGCTTTCCAAATTGTGCAGATACAGAGATCTGGCACGAGATTGTTGCTGACGTATGATGACGACAGCAGATTGGGTGGTAGCATGACGCATCGGCAATGGAAATTAATGCCGGGAGATTTAACGGGAATCAGAAACCCGATGATAACAAGGATAAAGTATCTAAGCCTTAAGAGTATTAAGCGTCAACCTATTATGAAAGTAAATGCCAACCCTAGCGATACAAAGTAATGAAAATTATAGTAGAAGGTTAATTATTCCGTGATAACGGTAAGAAAGCAAAATAGCGAATTCTAAGGCGTTCATTAAGTGGAAGGAACGGACCGAACCATATCGTAACGAGGGATGCGAAAGTCAACGCAGAAGGAGCCGACTTCACAACACGAAAAGAAGACAACATTGGAATTAATCAACAAACTGTGAGTTATCCTGTTTATTATTTATTACTCAATTTTGGAAGTGGATAGGAAGATAAAGTAATTTCGGAAAGTATTAACTGATAGTAATAGAAGAGGAAAATTATAAACGGAACGGATTTATTTTTCCAAGGGAAGAGGAAGTGTGATTAAATTAGTGCTGTGAATTATTTATTCAAGTAAAGAAATTGGATAATAAACTGAGTGACTGTGTTTAATTTAATTTCAGTAAAGGTGAAATTGAATCGTCAATAGTTCTTCGAGTAGAAGAGAATTTCTTAAGCAAAGAAATTATAGAATAAGTTATTGAACTATCTCATTTGATTCGCAGCGTGAATCAAGTAGTAAAATTATTTGTGCTAAGGTGAAACCAAACGCAGTGGAAGTAAATAATTATACAAGTTAAAATTATTTGGCAATTATCGATTGTGCATTATATAATTAGTTTGCAGATGAAGATGGAAATTGTTATAGTGAACAGTAAAAATCGATAACTGTAAAAGTGCAAAGGCAGATAATTACTCTGTTGAGTGTGAATATAGAATTAACTGAAGAAAGAAGAATTAAATTGTTTGAACTATGTTTCAAAGATGTGATATATTGAACATTGGAACTTTCGTTCTTTTCATTTAAGTGAATAAATGAAAAGACTCATACTGTAAATAATTTTCATTATCATTGAAATAAAAAAAAAAATATATATATATTCTTTGCTCTGCTATCTCATTATTTTCTCAACAATTTTCATACAAAATTAATGTTCCATAAAATAGACAAGTTTTATAAAATTTTAAGTTTTGCTAAAATTAGGAATCTATTGGCAGCCATAACTACGCACCGAATAGACAATATCCGTATGGTCTTTATCAATCTCATACATATTCCATATGTTGGTTACATTCATGTTTGGAAGTCTTAACATTTCAGAGAATGGTAATGCTTTAACTATTTCTTCAGGAATTCCGAAGTGTTCCGAGTATTGTTTCCTGATACGATCCGTCACTAAATTATCATTCATTAAAAACAAAGGGCACAGTACAAGTTTTCTGGATTTAGGTAAAGAGTTTAATTTATTAAATTTCACCATAATTGCTGGTTTTCCAAAAATGTACTCATTGAAAGAGCATCCGTTTAGATAGCAACAAATAAGGAATAGAATCAGAAATGAACCAATCCATAGTAACTTAATTCTCAAACTGAAAAATGAATTTATCAATCTATCGAATCCTGCAATTCCTATCCCGTAGCGAACGTTGGAAGTTGTGTTTACTTCTTTTGAATCAGATGTTACACAGCTCTCAACATGTATCAAATGATGTTTTCTATTTTGGGGTAATAAGACGTTAAAGTTCCTTTGTTTTACTACATTTTGTCTTCTGATGTTATTGGAAGGAAATTGCGGATTATCTCTAATAACTGACATTCTTTTTTAATATCTTTTTCCTGTAATATTTAAGTTTTTAAAACTTCACTGATAAGATATACAAGAAGTTCCAAATGAAGATTCAGCAATGAAAATGGCCACATAAGTCTCATCAGAAACTGCTCTCAAACAATAAGTGGCATTGTTGTTGTAAATTATTTCTAATTCTATATCTGATAAAGTTGGAATTAAAGAATTGAAAAAAAAAATAATTATTCCTGCTTTCTTTCTTTCTGGTTCACAAATTGACTTGTCGTAATAATGAGAACCCATTTAATTTATAGTATATTGGTTATAAATGTTGGTTAATATTCTTCATTTACAAAATAATTTTCTTCTTATAATATTTCCCATAATAATAATAATCACAAAAGTTAGTTTTCAAAATAAGGCGTCAAATTTTTGTTATATTTCTTCAGTTCTTTTATCGTTCTTCCCCTTCTTTATTTCTAGGGAATCTAGAGGTATGTTAACATTCAATTTGTTTGATAATAGTTTTCCAAGAAAAATTCCAAGTAGGGCTTCTCATTCTTGAATGTCTAATAATATAGAAAGGAAATAAAGAAAAATTTATTACGAATATCAAATAAAATCACTTAATTTTCAAATTAAATATTTAGTGAAAATTCAGTTTATCCACACACTTGGTTTAGAATATCACTAACAACCCATATTTAATAAATATCAATATTTATTGCCCAAAAAAAATAGCAGTGATTCATTTTCATTTCTTCAACTGAAAGTTTGTATAAGATTTTAAAATTTATTAGCTAACTTTATATAATATATTCCAGCCATGATTATCGAGTTTTGCTACTTTCTTTTGGGCTCTGAATTGTTTTTTAACTCCCTCTGTAGTATATAGTAGAACTTCAATTATGTACTGTAGTATATACATACTACATTTCATTTACTATAGTTATTGCCTGCCGAAAAAGAACCACCAATCGTAGAGAAGTACTACTCGGTTAGTGTGTCTGGCACAGTTCTTAAGCACCGCTCTACCTCGTCAACTTCGTGAAAATGGGTCAGCTATGGATTCTCAATTCGGAAATTAAAAAGTCAACAAATAACAGTTTCCCATATTGTTTCTGGCAAAACAATACGCAGCCAAGCCCGGCATATCATCAACAATGTATACGTTTAAGTCAAGACGCCTGCAGGCGAAGAAAAGAAAAGAAAACTATGGAAAGTTGCCGCTGATGCAACAGGCATACGGATTTCGACTGTCCAACACGTTATTTCCAAGGCGTCGCATCGTAGGCAAGCGGAGAGTGATCTGCTTTCAACACTCCAGGTGAGAAAAGATATCGAATTCAAAAATTAATGGACTGGACTGTTTTCATCTGGGAGTTATGAAGAGATTAATTGTTTTATCAGGAAGGAGCTGCTTACTCCTCGATCCTCGCGTTCACTGTTTGAGAAGGAAATTTGGGTGGAAGTATAGAGTCTTTTCGTTATGTATTCAAAAGATCATTTAGACTTGAAGTAGCAGAAGGTGAATAATCGCAAAATGTCGTTGGAGAGTAGTAATGTAGTGTCCAAAAGACGTCAATATCTTCGAGCAATGAGAGCCTTAGGCCCAAATAGGACTGTCGTGTATTTCGATGAAACATGAGTGAACGAGAATCATCACGTGAGTAGATGCTGGCAGAATGGAGAAGAAGAAAGAGGCTCAGAAGTTTCCGTTGGAAATGTTCACTTAACATTTACTTCCAAACATATCACCGAAATCCGTTTCGAAATGGATAATGCTTCTAATCATTCAGGCCGAGCAGACGCATCCCAACTTTGAAAAATCAGCAATCTGAGTTACAGGAATGGCTGATACTATACAAAATACCACAGGGCTTAAACATGTTGAAACCAGAACCTCATCGAACCTTACAAGCCTAGAAAAATCAGACATGTTATTGATATTCACACAAGGAGACACGGATGTACCGTTTTATTTTTTTCTCCGTATCATTGCGACCTAAACCCCAATGAATTAATCTGGATTCAATTTTATAGCTTAAAAAACACAGCCTACAAATTCACTGATATTCTGCAGTTCACAAAAGAGGCGTTATCACAGTTCACATCAAATAACTGGACGAACGCTTGTCAACATGTAAAGAAACTTTTACTTACTGTACGGACTTTGCAGGAGAAGAATAGCTATGTCAAAGTCAACGATGAAGTCACTGGATAGAGTTTTTAAGTCAAAAAACATCTCTCTAACGACCAAGAAAAGACTTGTACAGAGTCTGGTCTTTTCTGTGTTCATCTATGGATGTGAAAGTTGGACAACAAAGATACGAGACAAAAGACAGATTGATGCCTTGGAGATGTGGTGCTGGAGAAGAATGTTATCGATACCATGGACAGCTCGTAGAACGAACAAATCAATTTTGGATGAAATCAAACCGGACATCTCACTCGGTTCTAGGATCACCAAATTACGTCTTGCCTACTTTGGACATATTATTAGGCGTGATAGATCTTTAGAGAAGGACATTATGTTGGGAAAAACAGAAGGCTCTAGACGAAGAGGAAGACCAGCAACCAGATGGGTTGACACTATTACAACTACGACAGAAATGACCCTGGCCGATCTTTGTGAACTTGCACGTAATCGTTCTTCCTATAGATCGTTCATCCATCAGGTCGCCAAGGCTCGGAATCGAGTGAAAGGCCGTGATTGATTTGACGGACTTTGCGATGCTTCAGCCATGTTCGAGCCTGATGGACAATCTTTCCGTGGCATCAGATAGTCAATCTGTCTGTGTTATCTGGAGGACATTCTCATATCTGGCCGCTCGTTTGACGAACATCAGCAACGCCTCAACGCCGTCCTTGAATGCCTCTCTGCCGCCGAGCTCCGGCTGAACCCTACTCAATGCTCCTTTGCGGCCCAAACCATTAGGATCCTAGGGCACATCGTCACACGGGAAGGCATCCTCCAAACCCCGACAAAACAGATGCCGTACAAAGCTTTCCCACCCCGAAGACGAGCAAACAAGCTCGCACTTTCCATGGCCTTTGCTCATACTATCATCGGTTCATCCTGGACTTCGCACGCATAGCCCGCCCACTCAATACAATGCTGAACAACGCCAACGGCTTCCGATGGGCAGATGAGAAGCAGGCCGCCTTTGAAACACTCAAAACTTGCCTTACAACGACACCGATGGTCACTTCCAGGACGATGCACACCGAAAACCCCACAGACGCCAGCACTTACGTCATTGGAGCAGTACTCATTCAAAACCAAGGTAGCCAGCAGAAAGTAATCGCTTATGCCAGCCGCACTTTATCCAAAGCTGAAAGGAATTATTCAACAACACATCGGGAATGCCTTGCTTTAGTTTGGGCCACACACAAGTCCAGACCCTAAATCTATGGCCTCCCATTCACTGTGGTCTCCGACCACCACGTTTCTGCTGGCTCACCAGCCTTAAGAATCCTAGTGGATGCCTGGCACGATGGGCTCTCTGGCTGCAGGAGCACGACATCACCGTCATCTACAAAAAGGATCGCAAAACACCTTGACGTGGATTGTTTGTCATGCCTCCTACCGGACGAAACCACCCACAACACCACTGCAATCAACATGATAACAGAACAACTGGACATGGCTATTGAATAAAACAAGGAGCCGAACCTCTGCAAAATCTTTGCCAATGCTCAAGCATCCACAAACCCCACAAAAAGGGCTATGTATTGATAGACATCTTCAAAGAGAGCTTCAACCCAATATCCCGGCGGTGGCATTTCACATTACCGAGTCGTGCCATGAGGGCCTCATCTACGGCCACCTTGGTCTCGTCAAAACCTATGGCAGGATCTGGCAAAATCACTGGTGGCCTGGACAACCTGCTGCTGTGTTTTAAGGTGCAATGGCTGCCAGCGCAGGAAATCATCGACTCAGTCACCGGTAGGACTCCTTCAGCCGCTCCCGCTACCGGAACAACCCTTTAGCTACATCGGCATTAACCTCATTGGCCTTCTCCCATTACAACTGTTGGATTGTGGTGGCAGTTTTGTGGTGGCAGTCGGTCACTTCTCCCGCTTCGCCATTACACAGGCACTGCCGAATGCAACAGCCACCGAAGTCGACCGCTTCTTTGCACGAGACATTGTCTTGTGCTACAGACCCTTGGCGTCCGTTGTCAGTGACCGTGGCACACAGTTCCTCAACACAATAATGCGGGAAGTTCTCACCATCCGCCGAACACTCCACCACCGCACATCACCTTACAGGTCCCAGACGAACGGGATGACGGTGAAGCTTAACCACTAAATCGCAAATATGCTGTCTATGTACGTTGACAAACATCATTCTAATTGGAATCAAATCCTTCCGTTTGTCACGTATGCATTCAACACCGCAGTGAACGAGGCTACATTCTTCGAACCCTTTTTTCTTGTCCTTTGTCGCCACCCTCAGAGTACATTGGACACCCTGCTGGCCAAGGCAACAGAAACCTCCATGGACTATGCAGTCGCTCTCAGATGCCACTTAGATGACGCAAACAACATAGCCCACCAGTTCATGGTATACGCCCAAAGGGAGGCCAAACTCCGGTGTGACTAGCATCATCGTGAGGTCACATACAATCCAGGGGATCTCGTTCTCGTTTTCAGACCGACTCGCACAGTAGGTCTCTCCGAAAAATAACTAAACCGTTGGTCAGGCCCCTACAACATCGTCCGCCGCCTGGCCCCTGTCACCTACGAGCTCTCCGGACTGCAGCCTACAACTCGCTCCCGGCTGATGGAGGTAGCCCACGTTACCAGGGTGAAGTGCTTCCTACAAGCAGACGACTTACCTACCCTGCCCTGCATAAAAGACGAGACTGCATTACCAGTAACACCAATCGAGAACCACTGAATAATAGTAAAGCCAGATGACGATGCCATCTTTGCCCCTGCACAGCCGGACCACGGACCACCCTCCCGACTGGACCAATAGCACGAAACGGACCCCCACCCCTGCACCACTCACAGAGGAACGTATCTAGCCCTCAACATTACCCGGACACATGAAATCGACGAGAGCGCCGACTCTTGAAGGTAGAGCTGTGATGCAAAATCGAAAACCTTCCCGGATTGGTGAGTTAAACTGCACGGTGATTGGCTGAACCGGGAGGGCGATTGACCACGCGATTGGCTTCCCCTCCCAATGACAGACCGAAATGGAAGCTCCGAGCGAGACGATCTCAGCTCTCAGATTCCAACCCTGTAAGGGTTTTAATAATTTGATCTTGTTTTGGGAATCCACCAACCATGTACATAAACTGTAAATAAATTGTAAATAAATGTGTGTAAATTAAGCTGAAATACCGACGCTAGTTTCTGCTATTTTCCGACCACACATCAATATGTTTCCTTTTTATAGTTTGCTATAGGAATGCAGAATGTTCTTTCGGTGTCGTCTTTTTCCTTGGTTGTAAAAGAATGGGAGGAAATTCTATTTACATCTGAAGTTGCCGCCAGACAGAACATTACATCTACACATGGTTATATTTACATCAGATGTTTCCAATCTGTCCACAAGCGCATTTGCACGTCCTATAGGTCAATTTACGCAAAACATCTACGGGGATTCCCCACGACTTCCTACGCCTCATTGGAATTTTAGCGTTCAATTTGGCAGCGACCAAAATCGGTAGCTATTGCGTTTATCCTGTCCTTCCGTTCGTGTCTATCCACACCTAACAACTCCCGAACTGAAGGTCGAATCGACAAATGGATTTCAACATCGTTGTTCAGAGACCCCCTTCCACGTTCGTATTTGGCATTGTTGTCATTGTACCACCTCCCTCCCTAAAAACTCCCTAACGAAAGTTTGGATGAACAAACGGACTACAACATCGAGACCTAAAGAATGTCTAACTCCCCCCCCCCCCAAGGTTCGAGAGATTTGTCATTGTTTTCATTGGATTTCCTCTATTAGTTTAAATGTTAGAAATGCAACCATCTGATTTCAGTTGTCAGCTATAGCTTGATGTTTTATATCCCGGACTTACTTACTGTGTTGTCCGTTGAAATCCGTATATCTTATACTTTTTTCCCCCTTAATCGTTTTTTCTCATTTTCCGCGTGGCTTTTTTTTTTATTATTTTTCCTTAGGCTAATGTACTTTCTTTTTTATTATCATTTTTTATTTTTTATACAGGGTGATTCACGAAGATATGCAGAAACTTCGGGAGCGCATTCTACATCTAAAAGTAATGAAAAAAAGTTATATAAACATAGGTCCGGAAATGCTTCGGTAGCGAGTTACGGCTAGCGAGAGAGTTCGCCCACAATAATTCAAAACAATGCAATTTACATTATTGTTGAATAACTGTTATTGTGTTGCCAACTTATGTAATAACAATTTATCGCACAACATTATTCTGTGGTTTTCAGTAACATCATCTTCTGTCATACAGTATTTCACTGAAATAAGTTTTGTACTTTCCGCCAAACATGCTCATTTTAATTTTAAAATTATAATTGTAAAATGTACAGTTTTATTAAACATTTACTCTGTTTATTGGGAAATTAACAACGTTATTATCGGCCAAATGTAAAACATGTGTTGGTTTATTCTGACGAACCGTTTATTTACTCGACCATCTATTCACTTTCTGTATTTATACCGTTTTCTTCAGAATTACATGTTCTACAATTTTGGTGTAACCTTTTATGTTTCTAATGTAATTTCCCAACGTTATTGTACGTCAAATGAAAAACGTTGTTTCTCGATCCCTCTTTTGTAGGTTCCACATGGGATACGCTTACAAACAAAGGGAGATACAGTTCTGCGACATGTTTCATTCGATTTTTCAGGTTAACAACCATACGAAACCACTGCTTTCGCCCCTTAACATAACTTCCCAGACTTCCAGCAAGTCTCCATTTCACCCAGGCTACTAAATTATGAGCGAACGCTTTCTCTCGCCGTAATGCGCTACCAAAGCATTTCCGGACCTATGTTTATATAATTTTTTTTCATTACTTTTACATGTAGAATGCGCTCCCGAGTTTCTGCATATCTTCGTGAATCACCCTGTAACAATATTATTATGGGACGCCTTAAAATGTATGCTTTAGGACAAAATTATATTCACTTGTTTCTGTCTGTATATAAACTGTCACTTTGTAGCAATCAATTACTCGAAGAAGGCTTCTCTCATTTTTATGCCAAAACTATAGTCGTCTGTATTTATTTGTAATTAAATTCTCCTCAACTTATTCAGGATGTATCTTCTTAGAATGGCAACCTGAATATATTTTTCGATATAACAGTGTTTTGGACAAAGAATGTCCGAAACAGACTTTCTAGAATTTCAGACTTAAAAGATATGAGACGTGACTCTGTTTTAACTTAATTTACTGTAATATACACATTGTTCCTATTTAGAGTTTTGTGTTGCCTTTACTAACTTTAGCGCGACTTAGACAAAGGTACTTTTATATCATTAAAATCAAATAACTGATTAGGCTAATTGTTGTTTTAAATTTTTTCTAAGATACAAACTGTACAATATAGGACTTGATTGACTTATTTTTTTTTTTTAATTTACAAATTTTTAGTAGTCATATCCATCATTTAGGTAAAACCAAAATTCGAGTTAAAAATAAAACATAGGAATTTCTCGATAGTTGTTGTTTTTTGAGTAAAACTAAAAATAGAAGATGGCAGAAAATGTAACGGAAAATTATAATTAAATAAGTTGATTTCATATTATATTTTAGAAAATACTAACCTGTTTATGTAGAATCAAACCAAAAATATTTTTAGATGAACAAGAAAGAAACAGAAAAATATTTTCCCAATCTGTTGTATTTGAGAGATAAAACGTCTTCAGTAATTCTTTTCGACTTATCTAACTATAAGACTAGTTTCTGTTGTGTTTGTTACCTTGGTGCAAAATGTAGTAATGAGTTCTTTCTGTTTTTTAGTTGAATTTCCTGTTATTTTTATTTGCCCATCAATTTCATTTATTTGCCAATGCAAAGGAAGTAAAGAAGATATACATAATATTTTATCAAAATAAAAAAAAAAAGCCATGCATTATAATCTTCCTCCTTTCCTTATGCAGATCCGTTTCCTACAAAATAGGAAGCCCATTAATCTTTACGGAAGAAAAAAGAAGGGAAGATGATTCAAGCGATGACGTCATTGCGGAATGTAATAATAATTCATGAAATAAGTCATGAACGTTTGCATGACGTACTACGTAGTTACGTGTTGAAAGTCTTTAAACTCTGAGTATTGTAATTTTTTTCGCTTAACTTGATATCAAAACATTTTTTTCTTCCTTTAGCAGAAATAATCGAATCTTATTAGGACTGCGAGCCACAAGACCTTCAGAAAAAAAATGGTATACTAACATTTTTCAAAATGGCTACCAAGTTATCGAGACTTGTGAGAATAATCCAAGCAACTTCATAATACGTCATCAAACATTGACTGCATAAATCAATGAAAATAATAGAGGCAAGGTTCGACAAATGGAATTTTACATTCATGATTCTGAATTTTTATAACAATTTCAATTGTTATAAAATCGCTTCATAACGTCGTGTCGAATAGTTTGTTTTACTGGATATGGTTGCAACAATTAGGATCAACTGTTTGAAATTTTTGATATGTCAAAAAATTAAAAAAAAAAAATATAACACCTTAAAATTTGTAACTCTCTGTGAAAAGTAGGTTAAATTAAGTTTTCCTCTTTAGAGAATTGTATTCATTATCTGTTGCTCTCATTGATTCTTTGTCAAATTTCTTTAATTATCCGAAGAAAACTATTTCACAATGGCTATCAACTAAGGAAAATAATAATGTTTCAGTTCAAGAGACTAGTGGCCGAGTGTCCCAAGCTTCAATTAACTTTGATGGCTGCATTGTGGACGTAGCTAAAATTAGTGGGGTTCTGTTCCAGAGAAACTTTAGCCTTTGTTTTAAAATTATGTGAAAGGAAACAAACATGTATAAAAAGAAATTTATCAAGTTTCTGAATAAATTTTCTTTTTATAGATGTTTGTTTCCTTTCACACAATTTTAAAACAAAGGCTAAAATTTTTCTGGAACAGCACCCCCACTAATTTCAGCTACGTCTACAATGCAGCCACCAAAGTTGATTGAAGCTTGGTGCACTCGGCCATTAGCCTCCTGTAAAATGGAGATTCGATTTCTTACCTTTTAAAAATCTGTCCTTTATTGTGTTTTTCAAAACTTCAGGTTTTAAATAGTTATTTATCAATTTCTCAAAAACCAAGAGACTAGAATTGAGTTCAAATAATGTTTGTGATGAGAAGGGATAGGAAATGGGAAATTTGTGAAGCGGAAACATTTTTTTTTTGAACTTTCTAACCAACAAATATTTATAAATCATTATATGAATTTCTCAGATAAAATAAAAATAAAAAAAAGGAAAAAAAAAAATTTTTGGCGCAGGAAATTAGAATGTTTATTGATTAAATGTCTTATGGCCGAGTGCACCAAGCTTCAATTAACTTTGATGGCTGCATTGTGGACTTAGCTAAAATTAGTGGGGGGTGATGCCCAAGAAAAAGTTTAGCCTTTGTTTTGAAATTGTTTGAAAGGTAACAAACATGTATAAAAAGAAAATTTATTCAGAAACTTGATAAATTTCTTTTTATACATGTTTTTTTCCTTTCACACAATTTTAAAACAAATGCTAAACTTTTTCTTGGGCATCACCCTCCACTAATTTTAGCAACGTTCACACTGCAGCCATCAAAGTTAATTGAAGCTTGGTGCACTCAACCATTAGGCTTTTATTTTGTATCAAAATGTTCACATTACAGAAATCAGTTGACTATGAAACGTAAAGTAGTAAATGTAATTGAATGTTTTAAAATTTCCTGTACCTCTTCAAAACAGGTTAATTTGTAGATATGGCACCTTTTCGGAACATTTGCTCGTTTCAATTTTTTGTCTTGTTTCTTTTCTTAAAGAACCTCGCATTAAATACAGAAGCAATGTCAAAATAATTGTAGACAAATTCTTGTCATCTTCCTCTAAAAATCTTGGGATTTGCATCCTCAGGATTATACTGAATTTTGTTATTATATATTATTAAAATTCTAATGATTTTACACTCAGTTTCTTACTACATTGAGATAATTTTATTTGTTTGAAGATGAAGTTAAATATGTACACAATTGTAGCCATTACTGCGTGGTCTAGTGGATTAGATGGCGGTCTCCAACCAGGCTGATACGCCGGCACCTGGGTTCGAATCCCGGTATCGGCATGGACGTTTACTTTCTTTCATTTGTTTGTCTGCTTCTCCTTCTCTTTCTCTTCCGCCATCTACAGCACTGAGGAATTATTAAAATTTCAAATGGAAACAAAAAATTCAACTTTCTGACCATTGTACGGTTAGTGCGATAAGATTCAGAAGGATCTAAAGCACAGGTCGCGTATGCCTACGGCCCTATATCAAACAAAAGCAAATATACACAATTGCAACAATTTTTGTGAATGAAAATTCTGTATCCGCTGAATTCAGGGCTTTCAAATTAATAAAGAAAAATAAAGATGAATATTATTCTAATGATATGAATACTATGGGAGTCATTTATAAAATGAAATGTAGGATTTCAGAAAAGTGTGCTTTGGAAGTACAGAAAGGACGCTGAATTAAAGAATATTGGAACATGTTAAAGCTTTTAATAGTAATACAACAGGCATATCCGACTGGAAATATCACTGCGAAAACAATAAACATAACCCAGATCTAATTGTTACGATATTATGTCATATTTTAGATAAAAGGGAAAGATTCATGATTGAATCTTGGGTAATTAACGCTTTCCCGTGTATTAATAAAGACAGATTTCTGAAAGTTAGTATTTTTACATTTAAAAAATTTAAGAAATAGATCAAAAATGAAAAAAAAAATTCTTGTAAATACTTTTAATTAGTATATTCTATAATTGTTATATTATTTCATTTAAAATGTAATCACGTACTTATTTGGTTCCATGGTCTTAGTATATTTACATTAACATACCACGGTGTATTATCAATATTTATTCACTGTAGGACTATTGTATTCTTGATTACTTTATTATTTTCACTAACTTACTATTTAAATTAAAAATTGTTAAGGTTTATTATTTGTACTGAAATTCTTTACATTAATGAATTCGGAGAAAGAGGGATAAGTTTGCCCCTAACCTCATTCGTCTGAAGACGTTCTTCTCGCATAGAGAGACGAAATATCACGATTAAAATGTTGTCAAAAGAGTTATTAATTGTCGTTTTTGTCATTTAAATGAAGATTTTGAAGTCTCTAGTAAGGCTTTGAATTTTATTATTATGTATTCAAGAGTATATACACTCACTTCCAAATGTTAAGCATGGAGCAGTAAAATGCAAAAAAATGGACTGCTTTGATTGACATGAAATGCTGCAAGTAAGTAGCTCTATATTTATTCACGAAACAAAACAAAGAATTACATACAGAGATAAATAAAATATTGAATTTCCATAAATTATAAGATGACGTCCTATTTACGTCATTAATAAAATGATGTTTAAATTCAAAACAAACAATAAAAACGACATTAATAGGGTATATGAGCACCCCTCACCTGCATACAAAGTTTACAGCATGTTATCATGCTTGTTACGAGGTGATCAACCACCGCAGAGTCCAGCAATCGCCATTCTTCCTGTAAAACAGTTTCTAAAGCTCTGAGAGTGGCTGGAGGTGGAAACGTCGATATACAGCATGGCGGAGGGCATCCCAAAGATTTTCAATTGGATTAAGGTCCGGCGACACTCCATACGCGCAATCCACTCACTCTCCAGAAAGTCGTCAACGATGGCAGCTCTATGGGGACGCGCATTATCGTCCATTAAAACGAAAGAAGGACCAACTCCTGCAGCGTACAGTTTCACAATAGGGTCTAGGACTTCAATTCGATACCGTACAGCCGTCACAGAACCTCGCCTGTAGATGTGCAGGTCGATGCAATGATCCCAATGAAATCCCTGCCCATACCATGATGCTTCCACCGCGGGATGCGTGATGTTCGGTGATGTTCTGGGGCCGATTGCGTGTACCTTGTTCCCTCCAGACCCTTACACGCTTATCATCGGGTTGTAGGGAAAATCTGGACTCATATGTGAACATAACGTTACCCCAATCAGACATAATCCAATTCACATGTTGGCGGAACCACTGTAATCGTGCCCCTCTGGATTGGACGGATAAAGGAACACAAACTCATGGTACCCGGGCGTCAGACCATTCATGTGTAGCCTTCGACGAACAGTAGTGGCAGATATCGTCTTACCAATGGCCGCTACAACCATGGATGTCACATGTGCAGATCGATCTTCGATTCCGCTTGGCTACAACACCAAAATATCGATCTTCCGCGGGGGTCTAACCCTTGGACGACCCGCTACAGGTCTTCAGACAACTGTTTGGCTGGTTTGGAATTGTTCCCATAATCGTGAAATGACGGAATGATGAACGCCGAAGAAACGAGCAACATCTATTATAGACTGTCCTGCTTCAATGCGTCCGACAGCCCGCCAGCGGTCAGAATCTTCCATTCGTCTTCTGGAAGCCATAGAAACACGTCTAGCTTGAAAACAAATCGTACGAATGTTCTAAACACCTTTAATCAGCACTTGCATGCAACTCCTGTAACCCTTCACAATGCCGGCTTCTTATACGACTGTCTGTTTTGCATATTTCTCGACGCGAAACCGTGATTGCTGTTACCTATATAATTTGCATACTTCCTTCTACCTTTGCAGCAAATTTCAGCTTCTTTAATTCAGATCTCTTCCGGAAATTAACATTTTTCCTCTCCGTGCTTAACTTTTGGAAGTGAGTGTATAATTCAGGATTGAAGGATTATATAATAAAGGACTAACTATTGTGTTATATTTTTAAAATTTGGCACTCAGTTTTTTAGTGCATTGAGATAATTTTAGATTGAATACACAAGTATTTATTTATAGTATTTTCACATTTTTTTTTAATGAAAATACTGTATCTGCAGAATTCAAGGCATTCGAATCGAAGTCTCTTGGTAAAAATCTGGAGTAGGAGTCAAGTAACGGAATTTAGTATTTTCTAAAGTAATAGGTTGGAGTTAGAGTTCAAGTCGAAAAAATTCTTTCTGACTTCGCAGTCCAGGTTGAATTACTATTAAAAATCAGTTATTAATCGAAAGAAACTCCACATACATCTGGATGTTTATCCATGTGACGAAATATTCACATATTGAACATCTGTAACTTTTGTTCAAAACTTCTTGAGTTTTCCTACTAAACTGTGTATAGTTAGTGTCGATATCTTGATCAATTTTTATTTTATACAATGTTGAAACTGTCTCTTTTTTTTGTAATATCCCTGTATAGCACTAGTTAATTCGCCTAAATCTGGCAATATATTTCTATTTCTAGTTCTGTTCTATTCGACATTAAGACCAGCAATATTATTATTCTATGTTATTCTCTACTACTGAGACCAGAAGGGAATAATACAAATCCGAAAATCCATTGATAGATTGTGGGAGCAGTCCTATAGTTTAGGCGCTGAACTGCGGACTGGAGGAGCCTGACCGTGGTCGGAAATTTTTCTATTTATCCTCCAGATAGACCCTAATCAGTCAGCCCTCTGTTAAATGAGTGATTAGTTTCTTACTTAGGGGGATTAAATGCGAGCGAGCATCACGTTGACCGTCCGATACCAACTAGTCCCTTTGATCAAGAATCGCCGGGAACCTAAACATCTCCCTCACCAGAGGACCTGCACGGTGAGTTGTGGTGTAGATTATCCTACACTCATGTTTGTAAAAATTGCAACACCGTTAAGAAATTATCAGAAAATTTATTACACACAATGCTAATAGTGATACAAACAAACGATTAAAGTTTCAGAGCAATGCAACAGTACTTGCAAAAAATCAGTATGGTGTAATACCTTTACGAGCTGCAAAAAGAGCTGCTATACGAGTGGCATCGAATCAAACAGGTCTTTGATGTGTTTCTGGAATATATTCAGCCAGGCTGCTTCTATCCGAGTCAACAGTTTACCAGTATTGGATGCTGGATTACAATGACGGGTTAGTTGCCGAGTGATCATATCACCGACATTTTCAATAGGTGACAAATCGGACGAACGTTCAGGCCAGGAAAGCGCTACCACTTGACAAGAAGCTAAACGGTTCGTATCTGCCATGCCAATCAAGTGTCATCCCGTGGTGTCGTCACATTTTGTGATTCAATTTCGGATTTTCGACTCGTCCTATTCTCGTCAGTCCACTGCTATCACACTCTCATCGCTTTCGAGCATAATAGCCCATACGAATAGCAATTCAGGGTATGAAAATCCTTCTGCATGCAAGCCCATCATTCTGCCCCGTTTAAATTCCGTAGTTTGCTTGTAAGGCACCCTTTGACGTCGATGAGACGTCAAAGCCACAGACTCTTGTAGGCACGTTTACAGTTCACTTACAATGAAAACTACTTGCTTGGGTCCACCACAGCCCTCTACTTACACACTCTAACAGTGCAGAGTTCAGAGGGTGTTGCTGAGTCTAGGCATGCGCAATTATTCCCAACTTTTAATCGGTTGCATATCATACCCGGCTTTACATTTCCTGTAAGTTTTACTTCATTTGCATGTTTTCTGCATGGGGTTGCATTTTTACAAACATGAGTGTACTAATCATATAGACGGAAGGAGTAACAGAAAAGAAGAAGAAAGGTGATAGACACAAGAAAGAAAAGGAATGATTTGTCTGTCCTGATAATCTTTCAACCTAGTTTGGATTTCGCGTGGTTTTTATAGCACGATTTCAAAAAAAAGCCACAATGCTGTATTAATATAATTGTTGTGTTTCTGAAAAAGATAGCCTACATGTAGGCTTTCTATATGAAGCTCAAGAAAATGAAAATGACTAAAGCTATCAAAAATTGATTAAACCACGAAGACAATGGAATTGTTTGTTAGAACCATTTGAACTTTGAAAAAAAAAGAGAAAATGTAGTAAAGATGTATCCAGATGGTGGTTAAGTTTTATTCATTCCAATAATTTGTCAGTGAATATTTCAGTATTACGATAACAATATTCTTAGTAAGAACTACGATTCGTCATTTATGAAAACAAAGTCAATATGTAACTGAAATCTTTTCAACTACTTTAGTATAACATTTTTAATCATTCTTTATAACAAGTGAAATATTATAATAAGAGGAAAAAGATACATCCTTCTGCGGATATAAATTATAATATAGAATTCATGAAAACAACAACTAAAACATTAGAAAAATTTCATTTGAAACTTCTTTAAGAACGTTTCGTTTTCAAAGTTAACGTGTATCAACTTATATAATTGGCCAAGTTCGTCTGTCTGTCTGTCTGTCCATCCGTCTGTCTGTCCGTCAGTCTGTAACTCGATATAATTAAGCTATTAAGATAGATCCAACGGTTCTCAATGGTGCCATTGAATCAAAAGTACTAAAATTGGATGAAAATATTAATTCTTTGTGTCATTCCATGTTGTTTCCATGAAAATTTATTCTTGGGAACTGACCTCGACAACTGAAATTCTAACAAAACTGAAGATGGAATCGTCCAAATATTTTGTTAAAATAAATTTAACAAAATTATTTTAGTTTATTATTTTATTATGGCTTGAAACGTATTTTAAGAATTATTATTATCATTATATTTGACAAATTTAAATAAATTTGCATTGTGAGTATTGATGACGTCAGCGATCATTTGGTGATAAAATCAGCTGACCGACTTCGCTCAAGGGACCGTCGAATGACAGTCGACTGAGAATTAAAAGAGTCGAATAGAGATGCCCA
>JAFIDM010000006.1:13329771-13389056 GCA_023159025.1 Thereuonema tuberculata
CAGTGAATCAAGAGTTTTACAGTGTGTAAAATATAGATGAACTTTTCTGTAGAACTTTTGATCATAATGAAGGGATCCACAGACAGTTGTGTTTATTTCTTCATGGACATTCGAAGAATGATATCCTAATTTAATAGAAGGGTTACCGAAAAGAGTTGTTAAGTTAATAATTGATTGTTATTGTATAGATAATATTTTTTATTCGATGATATCCAAGTGTGTTAATTAATTTGATACAAGTAGTATTAAATTATATTGAACGTTTTTCTATACAGTGATTGAACTTTTATTTATTGAACATTTCCTTGAACAGTAATAACTATGTGGTACGTATGTGTTACATATTAAATACAACTACACTGAATTTTTGCTAATCATATAATCAAAGTTACCAACAAGAATATTAGTTATGAACTATTTCTTCGAAGAACTTTACATTGATAAATAATAATTTTTCAAAAAACGTTTTCATAATTTAAATCCTTGATCGAAGCGAAGGCCATCTTGAAATTCGAATCTTCATTTTAGGCTCCCATTCTCTAGTAAATCATACGCCTACGGCTGCTGTCCAATGGGAATGAATACTGTTCAAAACTACTGAATTCACTCCATACTACTTCCACTCTTTAGATCTTTTTAGAGGTTGTAACTCAAAAAAAAAATTCTTTAAACTACTAAACAAAATAATTTTTACTTTCCTTTACTGTAATTCTAATAAGAGAAAACCCTCAGAAAATAAATAATACCTAAATACCAATTTCAATAAGTCCACTTTAGGTGAAATGGTTCTTTAGAAAGATTAATTCGAATCTTTAGTTCGAAAAAAAAAACGAACTCACAACAACAAAATCATTTCAAAATGATATCCACGTTCTGTGTCTTTTATAAACATCTGACATTTTAGTTTAAATAATTTACTAATTAACTAAATCTTCTTCCAAATATCAAGCTTCACAACTAGCTTCAATAACTCGACAATGACTTAAACAAGTGAATATAATATTGTGCTAAAGCATAAATTTAAGAGCGATCCATGACAATAAAAATATTATTTTTATTATTATTATTACCCAAAATAACAATAATAAAAAAGGAAGTTCATAAACGTAAGGAAAAATATATAAAAAAAAAATAGGAAAAAAATAATTTAAGTTATGAAAATAAGAAAAACAAAACAAAAAAAGATGTAGGCGGACATTGAGAAAAAAAGATTAAGAGAAAAATAACAGCCGATATACGCATTGGAACAACAACTTTCAGCATATGAGTCCGAAAATTTACCAATCAACTTATAGCTGACAACTGAAATGAGATTGTTGAGTTTCTGACATTTAAGCTAATAGCGGAAATCCACTGAAAACAATGACAAACATCTCGAACATACCCTATTTCCTATGTTCTTTGGGCCTCTGAACCCTTTGGTGAAGTCCTTTTTTCGATTCGATCTTCCGTTAGGGAGTTGTTAGGGGGATACAAAATTCAACGCCAAATATCTCGAACTTGGGGGGGGGGGGGCGTTGAGACATAAATGACATGTTAAAAACTTTTCATTTATGCCACAACAGTCTAGTTTGATATTAATTATTAATTGTGCATATTATGAATATCATAATGAGTTTTTTTTCTTTTATTCACATTAAAACCTGTATTAATGACAAATCAATAATTCTAAAAAGCTTTTCATTTATGCATTTTCTTTCTAGCTTTTTTTTCCCTCGTATTTTTTTATTTCCCACTCCCTTTTTCACTTAAGTTCAGAGGCTGTCAAAGGTACATTTCTCATCGACTTGCATTGGTTACAACAACAGTCCAACTTAACACTCTTTTCTTTTTTTCATTATTTACCCAGAAACTTGTCTTCTTCTTTTAACTTAGACAAGAGATTTAACGTGCGTTAGTACATTTTTACAGTAAAATAAAACAAAGAACGCACATAGATAAACAAAACACAAATTCACTGAGCTATTTTTTGATATTTGTGCTGGAAATTGAAGACAGTACTGTTTCGAGGCTTATTGGCCTCTCTTCAGCCCGATCCGACCAGCATACCTAGCTCAGTGAAATGGGACGATATCCGAAAACGGACAAACATACAAAGCAATGACCCCTGAATTACAAAAACATCAAAATAAAATCAAGAATAAAAAGGGGTGAATAATTAATCCCCGCTAGTGTTTAACTTAGCATAAAGGGATTAATTTATAACAAGATTAGTAATTAGACAAGAGATGTAACGTGCGTTAGTACATTTTTACAGTAAAATAAAACAAAGAACGCACATAACTAAACAAAACACAAATTCACTGAGCTATTTTTTGATATTTGTGCTGGAAATTGAAGACAGTACTGTTTCGAGGCTTATTGGCCTCTCATCAGTCCAAATCCATCCAGCATACCTAGCTCAGTGAAATGAGGACAATATACAAAACGGACAAAACATGCAAATCAATGACCCCTGAATTATAAAAAACATCAAAACAAAATCAAGAATAAAAAGGGGCGAATAATCAATCCCCGCTAGCGTTCAGCTTAGCATCAAGGGATTAAATTATAACAAGATTAGTAATTAGACAAGAGATTTTTACGTAAACACGTAGTAAACATATAAGTCATTTTATCTAAAGGGAGAAATTATATCTATATAATAATGGTGTAGAAACTCAAAAGTTTCTTTTTGTTTCTATCAAATGTACATTTTGTAAGGACACTAAATATTTCGCATTCTGGTAAAAAGGTAAGTCTCAAATTAGGATTAAAATCCATTAAAATACCTTTAATGTTTCGGACTCATATACTGGAGTGTGTCGGTTCGAATCCGTTTATTTGCTGTTTTTTTCTGGGGTTTTTTTTTCTTAATCTTTTTTCTTAATATCCGCGTGGTTTTTTTTTTTGTTTTTTTTTTTATTGTTTTTCTTATTTTCCAGACTTCTTTTTATTTTCATTACATTAATGTACTTCGTTATATTATTATTAGTTTTACTTTTTTATTTTATTTTTGAGGGTTCGTCCTTGAAGTTATGCTTTAGCACAAATTTGCATTCACTTGTTTTGTAAACCTCTCCAGTAGTTCATTAGAGTTCAAGGAGCACAGTGAAATCGCTGATGCTTGAAGAATAGATCTGTCTGCAAATCTTTACATAGCCCTGCGTGACATCTCTGACTTCATAACCGATGGTCAGGTTTTTTTTTTATATATAACGCCGAAGTTGTGCAAGTATCCTAAGAATAATGGATATGAAGGCTTTCAAGAAATGATCAAAGCACTAAAATCAAGGAAAACATGTGAATGACTCGTCCTCTAGACAAATATCCTCTTCATGGTGCACCGTTTGCCATAACCTGATCTCAACCAATGTTATACATTCTTAGGTTGATCACTAACCTTCTAACCAATTTTCATTTTGTTACATAAACAAAGAATCTTCACTAATGCGATACAGAAACCTACATAGGCTCAACTGATGTAGCAGCAGACTAGAGGCAGGGTTATAGGTTTGAACGAAACAGAAGCCTTTAGTGAATAGCGATGTAAACCTTTCCATATTAGGTAAATGCAAAAACAAAACTCACACCATACTTCATAGATAACCGAATTTTCGGCGATTTATTTACTCTCCAATCGCCTTCTTCATAGGTTTAAATAAATATTAAAAAGACTGAAAATTACAATAAACTTAAAAGCAATATGAAAACATCAGAATGCATATGCTACCTAAAAACAATGCAATACAGTTTGAAATTACATATAAACAAATAAACTTAATAAGTAGTAACACATTTAAAATGCTACTTTATTACAAAAAAACAGATATATAATCTCCTGAAAACGACCAATATTTCGTTAATCGAACAGATCAACTTTTTCGAGATCTCAAATGTAAATAAATAAAAAATATACAAAATAAATTAAAGAGAGGCTTAATGAACATATCAAAGCATACGAAAATAACCACATAAATCTATCTGACTGGGCGGAACACTGTTCAAATTTTAATCATAATCCAGATCCTTTAGTATATGTTATTTTTGAATCTACGGATAGACATATGAGGGAAATTTTAGAATCATGCACAATAAATTGTTGTAAATGTTTTAATAAAAACAAGTATATTAGAGTTAATGAAATTACATTACGCTTTTTTAGAAAATTTTTAAAGAAAATGAGATTAAATGAAATTTTAAAATTTAATTAATGATCACATTCTCCCAACAATGATTTGTTTTTTCCCAATAACTATCTTTTGTTTTAGTTGTTAATTTTGTTTTGTAACAAATGACACGATCTAGTGTGAAGTCTGATTATTGTATTGTTATATTATTTAGAGAGAGGTAAGATTCTTTTCTTTCTCTTCTCTTTTTTATTTTGTATATTTTTTATTTATTTACATTTGAGACCTCGAAAAAGTTGATCTGTTCGATTAACGAAATATTGGTCGTTTTCAGGAGAGTATATATCTGTTTTTTTATAATAAAGTAGCATTTTATATGAAATGTCTAACAGTTTTTGTGAATTATTAACACATTTATTATTTGTAATAATAACATATTGTAATATTAACTAAACAATGAGTCATTTTGTTCTGTGCCAATCTGTGTGCCCCGATTTTTCCCAAACCAACATTCGAGAAATTTGCAGATTTGCAAAATCTATTTTACAAAATCTGACTAAAATATAAGTCTATAAAAAAAAAGAATCCTAAACAAAAAATAAAATAATATTTGTTAGGACTAATATATAAATAAAACGATATAGTCCGTAACAGTATAGTATGAACATCCTATAGAGGAGGAGGTAGTGATGGTTGTGCGGGTGGTGTTGAACGTATGGAAATGAAAGTAGATACCATAACTCCATTAAATATGTTGCAAAATGGAAACTACATAGCGAAAACAAGCCTTTTTAGCATTTTTTACGATTTTGAGAAATTTTGCATTTTTTCGAAGCCCTGTATCTCGTTACCTATGGGGTCAAAAATTAAGTTTGACTAGTAAAAATTGAAGGACATTTAATTCTCTACAAATTACTATTTAAAAGTTTTCCGCCGAAAATTAACCGTTTTCGAAATATTTCGAAAAAACTGAAAAAAGTGCTAAACTTTTGCGGTATTTCGCCCATCCCCCCCGATTTCCACCGATTTTGACTGGACTTAACTTCGTGAGCGAGTAGTTGGGCATAGTCGGAGTGCAGATAACAATTTTTTGAAACTAAAACTCAGATGTCAGTCTATTCTGTTAAGCCCTTTCAAAGACTGTTTTAAACAGTAGGACACATGAAATACATAAAAAATAATTGCATTACTTTCCATGATGCAACGACATATTCCATTTCATATGTTTTGTAAACTCATAAACTATCTTGATTAGGGGAGATCCGTGTATAATGGACCCATTAAGCAAGAATGCTGTAGGCATGTGAAGTTTCATGATTTTACTTGGATTAGTTTACGAGATATCGTGATTTTAAAATTTGCCCCTCTTTACCCCCCCCCTTAAGGGGGGGGGGGGTCGAATCTTTCAAAATTCCTTATGGGTCGAATTTTGAAAAAATTAAATCATAAAAATTGTACGACGAATTATATTAAGCAAGCCCTAGTTTGTGCTTTTCGTTTAATATATTAAATAAAACAAGCTTCAGGCTCATAGTACTACGCTTAGCAACCAGTTGTCCATATTACACAATAGCGCACGGTTCATATTACACGCATGGACGGGCCACGTTGCTTCCAATCCCATATCGCTATGCAAAATGGCGCGCATAAAGCACGTCTGGATTGTGAAGAAAATAAGTACATTTGCTACGATTAACGTGAAAATTATATTACAATTACCTAACAACAGAAAGTAATACATTCATTCTAACATATCTGTTACATCCATGATCATATAAAACGGAAAACACAATTTAATACTCGTCCAAATGAAGGCACACATGTAAAAGTCACCTCCTGCTTTGGATAACAATAATATTCACTAAAGGCAATGGTATGGTTCTGCCAACTAGTGGTGAACAGATAAATTTCAACGTGGTCCGTATTACCCGATGGTCCATAATACACGGATCTCCTCTATATGGTCCGGATACGAGACATTGAACCGTAGATGAAGCAGAGGACACAAGTCCTCTGGTATAGTGACTAGCTGGTGTTGTCACTATACCAAAGCCTGAAGGTACGTTTCGAACGTGTGTCGATTATGTGGAAGTAAAAAGTTTTGTTTGAAGGGAAGTACATCCAATTCCTTGGTCTATGGGAAAGATACGGTACTTCATGAAACTCGACGTTTATAATGGTTTCTGGCAGTCTCAACTCGATGAACAGTCACAATTGTTTACTACTTTCATCTCTTCAATTGATCGCTACAAATTTAAGCGTTTCCCATTCATTCTACAAATATAAGCGTTCAGCGCAACAGAACTGTTTCAAAAAAAGCATATATCAGATTTTATATTGACCAATGGTGTTGGAAAATATGAATGATAGTGAATGGCGAGACCACGAAGACCATGACAAGATATTGAGTAAGTTCTTCAACTAATCACTCAAGACAGTGACCCTCTAAAACTCAACAGATGGAATAGGTAACACCCAAAATTTTGAGGTGATATGATTAATAAAGACGGAATCTATATTAACAATGACGGGATCCCCGTACAAGTAAATAAAGCCCATTGCAAAGGAATCCGAAAATCGGTCGCTCAGATCCATGTGTAACGGGCGTAAGGGGAGCGTTTGAGACCAAAATTATCATATTGAAATGAAAAAAGGTAATGTGAATGAGGGTGATTTGAATATCTAAATTTTCGATTGGATCGCACTATTTTTAAATTATGTTCCAAAACACCCTAATTCACCTTACCTTTTTCATTACAATATGATAATTTTGGTCTCACGCGCTCCCCTTAAGCCCATTGCACATGGATCCGACCAACCGGTTTTCGGATCCATATGCAATGGGCTTAAGGGTCCGCCCGATAATGTCAGTGAAGTACGGAGATTAAAATTTCCTAAATGCAATATCTGATAGCAGTACGATAATAAATGTTATTTACATAATTCTTTGATTACACTTCGGCTTCTGTATTTCCCATTATATTTTTTGATCGTTCCTTTTTCAGAGAGGCTATAGGTCATTTTTGATGAGCTTTGTTCCTCTTTAAGGCTATCAGTAAGATCATCTATGGATGACAGGAATGCTTATCTCAGATAACTAATTTCTCAACAGGATAGAACCAATGAGGTTTTTTAAATTTAGATCTTCTATACGTTAATTGGCACATTGTCATGTTCGGAAAGAAAATGCCCTAATTCAAAGTTATTCCACAAAGTTATGAATAAAGATGTCAATATATACTTAGTATTAAATACACTAAGCAGCGGATGAACGTAAAGTTCATAAATAAAACATCAATAATGAAGCACTGTCATTTGATGGTATGTCAAATGTTTTTTACACTATCAATTACCGATTGGCACTAAGCTATTGTATTTTGTCACTAGTCTAGATGTTAGTCTAGATGGAGTAGAGTGATCCATCAATAGAAAAGCATTTTGTCTCTTTTATAGACCAAAATGAAGAGGTTTACTATCATCAAGAGTAATGCTTTGTTATCACGCATTAATCTTTTGTTCGCGTGCCGCTATTGTTCGGGAAATCAATGGAATTAATTAACCTGTGGACTTACGATGTTTACTTATATTTCAGAGTTCATATCAGATTGACGAAGGCTTCCTTGCAACAACAAATGGAAATAGAAGTTTTGTCCAACAAGAACTTCAGCTCTTCGAAAAAAGATCTTACTACTTAAAAGGTATGAAAAATTTAATTCTTCAGAAGCATAAATGCAGTTTTCTTTATTACATTAAATAAAATCATCTTTAATGAATTAAATTTGAAAACCTATCTCAAAAAAACAAACGGTAGATCAATAAGCTGTCACGATTTTTTTAGTCTTTTGTTTATTTTTGCCCTTTCATTTTTCGTCCCTTTATTTTTCGCCATCTTTCTCACTGTTTTACTCTTATTTTTGATTTTTGCGAATTCCTTTTGCATTAGACTCTATTCCTTCATTCATGTTTATCTTTCTCCGGTGGTCTTGAGTTTCGTTTCCTTTAGTTGACCCTTTGCCCCCCTTGCTTCTCTTTGCTACTCTGTTTATTTGAAACCTTCCTTTGCTTTCTTTTACATTGTCTTTGGCCTGTCAATCATCTCCTCCCTTCGTGAATTACCCGTCTCTATGTCGCCTGTCGCTTTATTGGTTAATTTTGTGTGTTTTGGTGACGTAATCAGTTATTCTTTTTTTTAATTATCTTATTTCCAGAAAAAGAGTTGAGTTTGGTGTCGGAGTTGCTAACCATCGGTTGCAAGAATGTAATCTCTAGCTTTAAATAACTTTATTCTCACTTTAGTTTTTATTTTTAACCTTTACGTTGTTCTTCCTCTTAAGCAAGGATTTGTGTGAGAACGATAAGTCTGGAGAAAGATACTGTATCTACACAGGGTGTGCTTTACCCTAGACTGCTCAAGAATAGCCTATGCAAGAATGTCGAAGTGATCGTTTGGTTGGAAGCCCGCTGGACAAGGCGGAACGGCGGCCGATCCGATAGCGAGTCCGCCCGGATAACGCCGTGCAACCGTCTCCTATTGACGTGGTTCTACGGCCGATCAACCCGCTCGACGCAGATGCTAGGAAGGCAGCAGCGAGAAAACTTCACTGGTAGTCGAAATAATTTCAGAAACAAAGTCAGCATGCCCAGGACGTCATCCGCCACGGGAATTAGCGAGCGTCAGACGCTGCTCTTCCCGGGGGACGGAGCGACCACCCGGCCTGTGATTTTCCGGAACTGTTCTGCGACAGTGATAAGTACTTCCCAATGCTTCAGTGTGCCAGACCTGTGCAGTGTTTTAGTGAAACTTTCGGACTAATGTGCGTAGTGTGAAATCGTGTGCGAGTTAGGTGCAAAAATGAGATCTCATAGTGCGTCGTGAACAACGAGAACGTTCGCAGAGATACTTTGGTAAGCCTATCAACTATGACTGTACACGAAGTGTGCTGACAAGTCTCACATTTCCTTATCGTTTAATTGACTATGTTTCTTTCGAACTTTTCTTAATTGAGAAAACTTTCTAAACTACGCTAATCCATCCATTTAGTTAATCATACCTTTAGTTAAATACAGTGTGAAAGTAAGACTCCACTGGATGTGTTTTCCTACCTATTATTGTGTTTATTATGGGATTAAAGTTTTTGTCTTCTTTTTAAACCTTGTGTGATGAAGTTGCTTATTTATCCTTAGTTTATCATATCTTGTAGGTTGTTCGTAATCCTTTAAAACGGAATGGTAGCAGAGATATTAATTAAATCCGATTCTTGGTATTTATCTTTTTTAATATTTTTCCCGCCAGTTGATAAGGGATCGCCTTGATTAATTAATTGAAAAAGTATCTTTTATGAATATTTAATAACCAGTTTTATTTTTTATTCGTGTCAAAGCCTATTGAAAAAGAATGCCTTTTGAGTCGAGCTGATACTCTGGGACGGCCGTTTCGAGCTTGTTAGGCTCTCATCAGCCAGAGCGAATCAGCCAGTGGAAGACTCAAAAGGCGTACGAGGGGATGAATTAAGAATTCATGTAGAGACAGTGACCCCTCAATAACTAAAAGTAAGAAAATAAAAAACAAGAACAAAATGTGGAATTCAAATCTTTGCGTAGCACAAAGAGTACCACAAAAGGAATTTGACCACAATTTTCTTTTACCCATCAAAGGGTTTGTTATTTATTTTTTTCTTGTTCCTTTTCTGGTCAAATACATTTTGTGGTAGCCTGAGTGCTACCCAAGGATTCCATATTTTGTTTTTATTTTCTACTTTCTTACCTTTAGTTAGTCTCCATCATGAATAAGCCTATTATTCTGCAAAATTCTAACTCTTTTTCTATTTTATTACTATACCAACATAATTCAAAGCAGTAAACATATAAATGATTTTATGTAAAGAGAGAAATTACTTCGATACAACAATGGTGTAGAAACTCAAAAGTTTGTTTCTTTTAAGTAGACTCAATATTTCGCATTCTGATTTTTTTCAAATGATAAGTTTCAAATTGGCATTAAAATGCATTAAAATCCCTACAATAATACAACAACTTTGAACTCATGAGGGACATGTTTGGTTCGAACAAAGTAATACGCACCCAAATTCGGAGGTTCATCATTTTTGATCTCTGAATTCATTTGTGAATTATGTATATTCGGAGACTAACCCCCTCCCCTTAATATTAGATATATTTGGCATTGTTTTCGTTGCATTTTCGCTATTCGCTATTAGAAATCCAGCCATCTCGTTTCAGTTGTCAGCTATACTTTGATCAGTAACGTCTCGGAATCAGATGCTTGAGGTTGTCGGTTCGAATCCATATATATTTACTATTATTTTATGTTTTGAACCGTGCGTGGTTTTTTTTTTCTTCTTATTTTCCAAGTTTTTTTTTTTATAATTCCTTACATTTATATACTTCCTTCTTTTATTATTATTTTAATTTTTAATTTTTTATTACTGTGGGTTCATCCTTAAAGTTATGCTTTACCACAAAATTAAATTCATTTGTTTTGTAAACCACTTTAGTTGTTCTTTGGAGGTCACGGAGGACAGAGGAATTTCTGAAGCTTGAAGAATAGGATCTGTCTGCAAATCTTTACATAGCACGGGGTGAATTCTTTACCGATGGTATCCTAAGACTACTTCATATGAAGGCTTTCAAGAAATGATCAAAGCAATAAAAATCAAATAAAATATCCGAATGACTCGTCCTCTAGAAAAATATCCTCTTCACGGTGCACATTTCGGAGTAACATGACCTTAACCAATCTCAATAAATTCGTTGGGTTGATGAGCAATCCTGGAACCCCTTTTCGTTTCGTTACATAAACAAAGGATATTCAGTAATGCGGTTCAGAAACCTACACAGGATCAACTGACGTAGCAGCAGACGAGAGACGGGTTATAGGTTTGAAAGAAACAGAGGCCTTTAGTGACCAATTGCAGAATTTACAGAAAAACGAGTATCACTAGGGAATTCAGAGGTCAGAAAATAATCATCCTCTGAATTGCACATTTTTTTATTCGAACCCCCAAAAAGGTTCTTTGTCAGATATTTCCCAATTTTCCTCGGCAAGATTTATAATATAGGGCGGCTCACATAAAACCGACCCAATAGGCATTTCTTTTTGCATAATTATTTCGGGTCGGTGTTATGTGCGCCACCCTGTATTTCATTTATGTAATTAGTTATAGTAAAGAACTTAAAATAACTTATTTGTTGGTTTTTCCTTCGGCAATTCATTTTCAAACCGTTTGAACTTATTCTTTTATCGGATTATGTAGATGTTTTATTAGACGGTTTTAAACAAAATACATCAAAGCTTCAGTCGAAATAAAACCAGACTTCTGTAATTTTTTGTTCCATTAATTGATGCTACTAAAAATTCATTCATTTTCTAAATTAAAATTTACCCATTCCTTCTGAGACAACCTGTATCAAGTATATTTGTTAGTACATTAAGTGACACTAAATTAATCTAAAATTTAACTATTTAGTATAAATCTTTCGAAAATTGACATGGAATAAAATATGAGTACAGATATTTTTACTCTATTTATACTGTTTATTTGGTGAAGGAATCTTTACAATTACTTAAATCTTTGAAATCTTCATCACTTCCTGAATCTAAGTGAGGTTTTGGTGATGAATTGTTTGGGGTTTTTTTTTTTTTTTTTCAATTTTGCCTATTGATTTTTTAAATTTTAGTTTTAAGTTAAAAAAATTCTGAAAAGCAAAAAAGTGTTTACAAATTTGTGAAATATGTAGCTAGTTAGTTTACTATAGTAAAAAAACAAAACATAAAATTACCTGTTAAAAAGGAAACAGGCCTATTGATTATTTATATTAATTTCTTCCATCGTTATTGCAATTTTAATGTCAAGTTATGTTTCAGAAAATGATCTTTTTTTTTATAAAGCTTGTTTCAGTGAAAAGAATTATTAATGATTTTCAGTAACAGAAATTAATGCGATTCCATTAAAATTTCATTAATTCAATAAATCATTCCTTGACTCTTCTACTCCCGCAATGTAATATTTTTCTCTCATAGCTATAACCTCAGTTTCTATGGTAAAACACAAGGAAAGTGTTTGAAGTGCTTATGCCATTTACAGGTTGAAGCTTTTTCAGTTTATACATGTATGTATTTTAAGAAAAAGTGATATACATTACATTTTTTTTTTTACATTTATTTTACAACTTAATCTTACCATCTATAATAATATCATTTATTAGTATTTTTAATTCTTTAAAACTTTTTGTTTTAAGGATATTTTTGGGAATTTGGATGAAAATAATATTAAGAATTCTATTTTTCTTTCTACATCCATAATTGATTTTTGGAGAGTCAATATTAAAAATGTTTGTAAAATTCCTTCTGTTTATTGGGTAAACTGTGATAATTATTTGAATTACTTATGATTGTAAAAAAATTATTATTATTTTAAAAATAAATTTTTGATTATGATATAAGATTTTGAATTTGTTTAGTATTTATATATGTTCTTCTTCAGTTTTGGTTTTAAAGTCTACATAAAAAAATTATATTTCTGTAATTGAATTGTTTATGCGATTATTTTCTGTTTTATTTAAATTTATGATTGAGTCAGTAATTTATAATAGAGTCAGCAAAAGCCTTATAAATTATAATTACTTTTAATAGGAGGTCACTTTTAGTATGTATAAAAATGTAAATAATTGTATTAAGTCTTTTTAATATGGAAATTAGATGATCATTCCAGATAATTTTATTATTTATAATTAATCCTAAATATTTAGTTTTTCTGTTATCTCAATGCCATCTCACATATATTCTTTATTATGCTGACTTTTATGAATACATTCAAAAGAATGAAAAATAATTTTTTGGAGCAATATTTAATGTTTTGTTTTTCATTTTAATGATTAATAATTTAGCTTTTTTTAGATTAATTTTCATTTTATAGTCATGCGACCATTTTATAATTCTATTGAAATCTTTTTGTATATTATTTTGTATATTAATATTATTATTGTCAGTATTGCAAAGAATAAAATCATCAGCATATGCAAAAATTTCAGAATGCCTAATGTATTTGAATACGGAATTAGTATGTAACCAAAATAGTAGTGGGACGAGATTGGATCTCTGAGGTATATCTTTTTTCATATTGTAAAATTTACAATACGAATTTTTTAATGAGATTTTTTTTTCTCTGCTTTAGTTAGTTTTTTAATAATTTTAGTGGAGTGCCTTTGATACCGTAATTGTTGAGTTTTTGTATTAGTATATCATATTCAATATAATCAAAAGCTTTTTGTAAATCGATAAATATAATGTAAAATACACCGCTTTTATTTAAAATTTTACTAATGTACTCATTAAAGTAATCTAACACTATATTTGTGCTGAGATGTTTTTCAAAGGCATATTGATTTTTTGTATGATTTGATTCTCTACAATGAAATTGTTAATTGAATTTATAATATAAATTTTCAGATATTTTAGATAAGTTTGATACTAATGAGATTGGTCTATAAGTTAGCGATTTCGGTCTTTTTCTCAGATTTATAGATTGGTTTTATTTTTGTTTGTTTCCATATTTTTGGGAAAATCCCTGTATCTATAATAGAAGAAGTTATAATATGCAAAACATTGAATAAATTTCTTTGTTATTTTTTTCTTTCTTGTATTGATAAATCATCAATTCCTCTAGATTAAATTTTTTAATTTTGTTTTAATAATAAGTCTTGTGGTGTTGGAGAGAATAGTACTAGAGAAATTTGATTACTGTGTGAGATCCACTGTTCTAAATTTTGAAAAAAAAAAAAAAGTATTTTCCGATATTATCTTCGTTCCTTTTTTTTATACTATTTTCCTTAAATCTTCTTCGCTTGTTATTTTTATAATCCTGGAATTGTCTTCTTTTCTATTCATTATTTTGTTGTTTTTGATCAACCTGTATTTATAATTTTTTTTCTTTAGCTGTTATCTTTGTTTTCCAGAATAAGTTTTTTTTTCCTCTCTTTGTAAGATTACACCGGCCTGCGAAAAAAAAAAATTTTTCTCCGGCAAAAGGTTGAAGAGCTGATTTACCCTAATTTAGGTTTGCTGAGTTCAAATATGTAAACCGTTTTTGCCTATCACGTACAGTTTTTTTGCTATTTGAAATCCAAATTTTACACATTGCTGTAATTTCGATAGAAAACACCTTAATAGAGAATATATGTAATTCTAACGGGACATGATCAAATTGCAACGATACAAAAAATATACAAAAAAGGAACATGTTCATTGCTAGAATGTATGAATCTCACTTCAAGAACACTATTGTTTGCTGCACTTTGATGTGAATGAACGCTGTGTTGATTTGTGTTTGTGTTCCTCAGTAGTGACAGAGGTACCGAAAGCAGGGACTACTTCTATCAAAACTCTTCACGTACTGCTTCATAATTCTCAATTTAATATGTAAAGGGGGGCAATAACACACTTTGAGGATCAATTAATGGACGATTTACAATGTTTTTTTCTCCAGACATGAACTTGGGCCACTCAGACACTAACCAGTGACGATCCCTGTCCCTGTCTGGTAACTGTATTGGTGGTTTTGGGACAGGAATATCGGGTCCATGTGGTACGGGGTTATGTCAGATGGAAGGCAGGGATACACAATGAGCTTTTTGTTTTTCATATTGAATCCGGACACTTTACATACACAAAAATAACAGTCGTCAAAGTGATTTGTTTGTTCTCGCCAAACCATTGGGATTCCGAATGGCATTGATGGCAACAACCCTTTGTACATTGCCGCAGGTTTTCTACACGCGTTTACACACAATATGGGGTGCGAAATTCTTGTCCTGATCACCTAACTTCATGTTAAAATATGCCAAATAGCTGAATTAGCACACACATGAGACGTATTTATGAGAAATCTGTACGTGATATGAAACAACTGGTATTATTTTTTACATAAGGACACTAAATGTAACATATATCACACACAATTACTTTTGCCGGAAAATCTTCGCAGGCCGGTGTTATCATTGAAGTAGATTCTTGTAAAGTCTTTGTTTTGTTAAATATCGTCGTGTGTCAGTTGTTTTAATTCTTTTAAGCTTTTCATCCATTCTTCTTTAGCATTAATAGAATTAAATCTTTATGATGATTGGAAGAATTTTATTTTTATTGTAATTTTGTGTTCTGTGACACACTTCCATATTTTGCATTTGTTCAGATACGTTGAGTTTATTTGCAATCGTAAGTATAATTGAGTTCAGGTCTTCTTTAGAATATGTTTTTAGTGTATTGATTTCTAAGTTATTTGATCTCATTTTTTCTTCAATTTTATTTAATTCCTCTTCAATAGAATTTATTTTATTCAGCGTTTTATCTTTCTCCTCATGAATTGTGGTTATTTTGTTTGTTAAAGTTTTTATTTGATTTTCATTTGACGAGTTTTTTAAAGATTGAATCATTTTGAGTGCTGATATGGTTCATACTTTCTGTAATACTTTGTATTTCGTATTTAATTTCATTAATCTGTTCTAATCCTTTATTTATTTTCCAAATTTCTCTCTTTATTTCTCGTATTCACGTATAATATTACTATTTACGTCAGACGTTTCTGGTGTGTTCACATTCTTTAGTAGGGGTACTTCCGATTTGTCTTCCATTCACGTCATTTCTTTCATTTTTGTATTTATCTTCCTTTGTAACTTGAACTATAACTGAAACGTTATTATAGCCTTTACATTTCCAGTTTATTTTCTTTGATGGTGTAAGATTTAATTGGTTTTTCACATAAGTCAGCACACTTTATCGTGATATATCCACACCCGACGCATCTCATTTCTTGCTTCATTAAAAGTCTTTTGCATTTTGTACATTTTATTTTATTTTTAGAATAATCTGTCATTTTTCTTGTTCTGTTTGAATAACTTGCTTCATTAAAAGTCTTTTGCATTTTGTACATTTTATTTTATTTTTAGAATAATCTGTCATTTTTCTTGTTCTGTTTGAATAACTTTGTAGTCTATATCACAGTATATAATATATATTGTAATTCACTTACTTGAAAAATTTCCCATTTGAAGAGCGACGAAAATGGTGTTTGTTCAAACCATGCATGCGCTTTATGATATTAAAACTTCGTTTTATTATTCTATTATTTAGCTACTACGCGTTGTTATTTTATGTAAAGATGATAATAATCATGATTTAAATTCTAGTATAACAAATAATATATAATTTCAATATCAAAATGGATATAAATTAAGATTTGTTTAAGAATTGGTCACTTACTGCTTCTGATTTGAAGAGAGTTGACCAAGTCGGAACGTCATAAGAATATTACTTAGAAATAAGCATTAATGTAAAATCTATGAAATCAGAATTCTTAATGCAGATTGTTACAAAGTAATTGTCCTGGATATTTGAGGTCTTTGTTATAATATTTGTTGATTTTGATGTATATACAATCGCTGTTGTTTCATTTGCAAACAGATTCTTAAATATTGACTAAATAAGTTATAAAAGCAAAAAAAAAATGCAGTATTTTCTCGTCAATTAAAATAAAACAAACTAAAAGAAAATATGCCCTTTACTGTTCAGAATAAAATAAAGAAGCGATACATTGCGAGAGAATTACTATAGAAGATGCTATTTTCGAATATACTTTTATTAATTTCTAATATCTCTCTCTCTCTCTCATAAATAACTAAGCAACAAATTTCAAATTTTAGGTTTGGCGTTCAGAGGATTGTGTTTAGATGATTTATTTTCAGTTACATTCAACTTAATTTAAAATTAGTACTCTAATTTGAGAATTTACAAACAAGTAGCATTGTAATGTAGTAGATAGAGTCCAGAGGGATTTTTATGATGCAAAAAATGACATTGAAGAGAACTCAGTGAGTTTGTTTGCGAAATCTTATCAATTAACTTAAAACGTTTCCTTCTACGCCTGTTCATTCATCAATTTGATTACAGCTTTTGCAAAACACTTTTTCTTGAAATTTATTATTGTAAGAAATTTCTTTACGTGAACTTATTTTAAATAATAGTAATTTTTTTCATACTTTATTATTGTCACTGGTACTGCAATTACAGAATTTTAAAAATATATATAAATAAAATTTTAGACTGAAAAAAATACAGACGTTATAAGAATATGAAACATATTCTGAACTGGATAGGAAATGAATGTAACTTTTAAATAATGTTCTAGCTTATTAATTTTGGGGTTTGTGGGTGAATGCTTGTAATAATTGAAGAATACATTTAAATCAATTAATTAATTAGTAACATTACGAAATTTTACAATCATAATATTAACATTACGAAATTACAATCATAATATTAACATTACGAAATTACAATCATAATATTAACATACTCATTACATAATTAATACATATATATAAATATGTAACTTATATACTATATACACAAATTAGCATATTTTTAATATACCGGTACTTTCACGAGCAGGTAAGAATAGTTTCCTGAACAATAACTGATTAAGATAGCTAGAATGATGAATTCATTAATAATTACCACGTCCCTTTTTGCATTCTTTTGTGTAAGGAATTGTAGTTATTAAAATTTTCATTTCTATTTTTTTATTTTCTTTGAATTATCACAGATTGAAGACTTGCAGAATTGAAATTCAATACTATGGAGCGTTTTCTTAAAAATGAACAAAATGATGAAAAATAAAGATGAGCACATCAAAAGCAGTTGAAAGACAAAGAAAAAGCGATCTATTTGATCACATAATTGAAAAAGCTACTGTTTCACAGGATAATAAAAACGTCTCTAAAATAATTCACGATGTTAAGGTTTTCATTCCGGAAAGTTCAATTCCATTGTGTAAAAAGCATCCTTCTAAAATAAATATAGTAATAGAAAAGGAAAGGGATGACGATTCCTCTAGAGAAATACGTGGAAGCTCAATCTTTCTACCAAAATACAATTTTTTGAATTCAATGAAAAATCCTCCAGTTTACTTTGGCAGAACTGAAAACTTAAAAGAAGCCTCTCAGAAAAATTGGATATACAGTAAATCTTCAAATCTAAGGAAACCATTATTACCAGCATATACGGGATATAGAAGTGTAATTAATGGAAACATTGATACAACAACAGTTGGAATACAAAAGGAAATGCCTTTTATACTGAGAAGAGCTGCCTTTCCTTCAAAATACAACATCAATCCAGGAAAACCAAACCAAAGATTAGGCAGAAATGCTTATGAAGAAGACTTCTCACATGTTAGGAATGCTGCTTTAAAAATTTCAGGAAAAGAAATCTCACGTCCAGTCAACAGATACGGTGCAGGAATTGCAGGATTTGATAGATTATCAAGTTCGTTTTACAGTTGGAAAGTGAAGAGCCTCTGGGGATTATCATTTCTTATTCTACTCGTTATTTGCTGTTATCACAGTGGTTGCTGCATACATGAGTATGCGTTTGGGAAGCCATCAATTGTAGTTGAATTTCGAAAATTTAATGCAATTCCAAAGCCACCCAAAGTTGTGGTTTGTCCATTAGCTCTAATGAACGAGAATTTAGTGACTCTTCGAATGAGGAGACGCTACAGTAAATATTTTAAAATGGATGAACAAGAAGTCCTACAGCTACCTTTCTCTGAAATGCTAAGACTTCCCGATATTAATATGACTGACATATGGAACATGTACGATATTGATCGCAATCATGTTGATCTAATTATTACGGTATATATTTTTTTCTTTATATAGTTAGTAATTGTAGGGGGAGGTTACTGGGTGTACAAATAATTCATTGTAACATCAGAAAAAATCAGTAAAACGTTGTTAAATTATATATAAATTATATATTAAGTATGCAGTGAAAATTCTAATAAAGTATTTTAAACTTTTTTTATTTTAAAGTTTAACAATTAATTGATGTGATTTAATATTTTTTTCTAATTTCAAATGTAGTGCTCATCTTTCAAAAATGACAGAAATTGTTTTCGAAAGGGAGATTTTTACAATTTACCAACAGCTGCTGGTAGATGTACAGTTAGAGAAATTGGCGGTAAAATATGTTATTTCTTTCTTTTTATTAATTTTAAATTCTTTCAGATGAAATTAAGGCCACCACACATGGATGATTGATGAAATTTTTATATACAAATTAAAGAATACACGAGATCTTTCGGAGTGATCGACACTCCCTCTGTGGTGGCCTTAATTTCATCCGTATTATTATAAACAGACGTTAAACCTACAAGTATTAAATTCTTTCAGTTATGGAATTTCTATAAGAAAAAGAAGAGTATTTTATACAGCCATTTAAGTAATCGTAGTAAGCACAGACTATTTTGTCTACGTGACCATGAAGTTCTCTCAGAGAAAGAAACTTGAATTGAGAAATCTGTTATTGGAAATTCAGTTATGCAAGTATGAAATTGCGATAATAAATTTCAATATGTTATTCTAAAAAGTTCCTGATAAATCTATTAAAGAGGTACAAAATGATGTCGATCACAAAAATTTGTACTTGTAGATTTCAAATTCATATAAGACAACTAGATTTATTGCTACAACTCAGCCTGATGATGAATCACAACATCAGCTCTCCCAAAACTTTCAGAAAGGCTTTCAATTATTAAAATAATGTATACAATAATTAAATGTTAAAAACAATTTTAACACATTCTTTTTTTATGATAACATAATCTTTCTCTTTTTTGTAGTTTATTTCATTACTTTGATTTATTGATATCATTGATAAAATAAACAAAATATATGTTTTGTTTTATATTTGTTTAGATCTGAAACATTTTGCTGGGGCAATAAGTACAATGAAACTTCTCGTTAAACCTCCTAAAAATTCTTGGTTCGGAACGGATTTCTACATACGAGTAAGAAATTGTTAATCAGCAAATAACATTTCCATGAATTTGCACCTATTTTTGTAACTCGTTAAACGATGAGTATTTAAAAATGTTAACGGCCTGTGCTCTTTAATTTCTTTACATGGCTTTGGTCGACTTTCTCATATCCGCCACAATCCCACTGACTTGTGAGACATATTTTCAAATTTAAGAATGTGTTTAGCCTTCCCTTTTAATTCCACCTTTACTAATGAAAATTGCAAAGAATCAATTCATTTTTAAAACAAATTATTTTATTGGTTTCATTCCATTGACACACTTCTCCTCTTTTGCTTATCTACTTTTTCCCCTTAACGTCTTTTGCAGTTGTTTTTATCTTATTTCTTTTTTACCTACATGTTTGAATCAGAACGTGTGCAGTTCGTAGCCCTCAATTGATCTCATCCTATAGCTATTTATTAAGTGAACGAAATAATAAGTTTATTCAAGAGAAGCGAATTTTGATTTACAACTAAAAATGTTAAAGCTAATAATCTTAGTATATATATAAACTTATTATTTCGTTCATGAAATAAATAGCTATTGGATAAGATCTGACTTCTGCTCTCACTACTGGCTATTCTTGCTCTCATTCTGTTAAGCAGGTTTAATGATTCAATAAATTTTCTTTGCTCATTGCCCTGTTCATCTCTGGTTTTTTTTTTAATCATTTCCTTGAAGAAAATTTTCTATCGGGTTATTTGTCGCTACCTCGTATCTTTCTATTCTCCATAGCACAGATTTTCAGGCGCTTCCGCGTAAAAATTCTAATGTCTTAAAGTGTAAGTCTGCAAGCGACTTAAATAAGAAAGAAAAAAAAATAAGTTGCAGAATTCGCAGGCCTTTTCCAGCAACATTATCATAAATAACACCTTCTTCGTCATCGCATTTTCATTTATTTTCTAAAAAAATATTTTTTTCTCCTTTTAATTTGTTTCTGTCTTTTGTTTTAATATCCGTTTACTTTGATGGATGACATTATTATAAAAGTTAGAATAACTAATTATTCTGAAAAAAGAACTAATTTTTGGAGATCCGTCTTTTCAATGTCATTCCCTATGCAGTATTTTCTAAAATTTTCCTATTTTTATTTTTCATGAAATCTCTATCATGTTTATGTGTAGCTTCAAAGATAATTTAACTTGTTCCAATGTACAAAATACGAGGACTTGATGTAAGAAAATGGAAACCATTTAAAACATTTAGTAGAATATCACTTAATCGAACACATTGGGACCAAAATGAACAATGGACTAAGATGATTGGGACCAAGATATATAAATATCCAGTTTCTATGAATCACAGTCTAATCAGGGCTACAAATTAGTTATTGTGTATTAAGTACTTACTTTTTCAGTTTTAAATATTATCCTAAATGATTTGCTTTAGAATATGAGTTAAACCTTCTGCCACGACAAATTAAAATTGTTACTATGCTATTCGATATATTGTGATGTTTTCAAGTCGAGAACCACGGACAGAGATCAGAACAAGTTGGCTACAGGCAAAAGAACTCCTTATCCAATATAAATCATCAGTTTAAATGGTTACAATAAACAAATGACGATTGGTGGTGGTGCATATTAAAAAATACGAAGCTCACAAAATATTAAAAAAGAACTGCTTAAGTTCTTTTTTTAACAGAATCACATTAACAATACTTTGTAATTGAAAAAGTAGTATTATGTTCTTTAGGGCAGTTTCGTACCAGAGGAAGAATATTCTGAATTTCAAGAACCTTCCAGTGGAATGCCAGGACCTCTGAGTGTTGACACTACATGTATTGTTGAAATGGTAGAGGTACGTCTGTATAGTTTTATTTAATATAAATTACTACGAGAGTTTCAATTTCAGAACGCAGCTTATGATTACTGCCTTTAAAAGGCAATCTAAAAAAAATCTAGAATTAATCTAAATAAACAAAAAAAATTATGTCAACATAGGTAATAGAACTTATACAACTATATAACTTATATAACTGTTTTGTTATTAAGAAATGATGATTCTGAAGAAGTCATTGCTGAAAGTAAATACTTGTATGCTAAGACAGTATTATAAAATTGATTGCGTAATTCCGTTTAATTTCATTCAATTTCATTTAATTTAAAATATACAAAAATAATTTTCATCCTAAATCATTTTAAAATATAATCGTAATTTCAGTATTATTTTCTGTTTTTATCTTTCTTTCGATATATTGATGACAGGTTTTTTCCATATATTTTTCATGCCTTTAGATAAGTTTGTAGGATAAAAATCTAAAATTTTCAACTGTGAAAAGTCTGAAATGAGATTTTTATTGTGGTTGTTTGACGGTGCATATAGAGTGTCAATTTCGTTGCCGTTATGCCGAACCTGGAACAAGCCATTAAATTTCCAGGGATTGGTATTTCAGGTGATTTCCCATTGCCTTTCTCAGGGAATCGTTAAGGAATGACCCCAGACATGAGGAGAAAGATGAAGAAGCAAATAGCAGAGGAAATGAAATTTTTCAAACATCTATGCCGACGCCGGGATTCGAACCCACGTTGCGATACAACTGCCTAAAGGTAGGCCGCCTCCTACATCAGCATGCTGTGCCAGAACAGCCAAATGAAATATGAAGTATCGATAATAAAAGAACCATAGATGACTATCCGTCTGTCTTACTGATTGATTTACTGGCATTTCCGGGCAATTATAGAGTGTTGAGAGCCTTCTCAAAAACTTGTGATTTATTTCAGAAAACAAATTGAGATAGTATTTATTATAACATTATACCATTTTAAATCTTCTTCCTTCAATATTCTGTTAATATTCTGGCGATATTTCTTTTTTAACTATGGTTGCTATGAAATATATTGTTTAAAAATAGCGCAACTATTTTAAACTGTTTAAACTAAAAAATAATGAATAAAAACAATAAATATTATTATTCTAATGATCGTACAAGTCTGGTGTTGGTGAGAGTCACAAATGATGTTTGTTTGTCATACAATCATACAATCTCTCATAATTTCTTTCGTAATATAGATGTGTTATTTTAGCAGCATAACCTCCTGTTATCCAGTTTGTTTGTTAACTACTAATGCCAGCATGATCTTCCTATGATTGAGCATCCCTGGGACTGGATGAAATGACGTCTCTCATATTTTTAGCCACAGACTATAGTACATCCCCAATTGACATCTGCAGCAAGCATGGAATGACATCCCTCAAGAGAATTTCCAATCGTTTGGATGCTAGACTACATTTTTCTATTATAGCATGTGACGTTAATAAAGGAAATGAAAGCCAAATTTACCTTTATAGCGAACCTTACTTGGGTTATTTTAAACTATGTTTTCATTTTTAAAGTTAGTTATACATGTTGTAAAAAAATTAATACAAAAATAATTAATATAAGCTACTAATAATTTGGCTTTCACTTAAAAATCGAATAGCTGATTAAGAACTTTTTCTGTTAATTTATATATGGAGACTAGAACTTTATTTTTTATTTCCTAAGTATCTTCGAAACAGGTATCTCCACTGTCATTCAGTAAAAGTGACTCATGTTTAATGTTCTTTTAAATTTTTATTGGAAACATTTTTTAATTTTTTAGTTAAATAACTTGAACTTACGGAATTTTCCTTGCGAAGACGCCCATAAAGTAGAAAAATGCGTTGAAAGATGTCTCAGGAAAATTTTGCATGCAGAAATGCCTTGCCGGTAATGCCATTGTACACTTTTAGTTACATAGAAACGTTTTGGAAATCTAATGTTGACTGATTATCATTAAAACTAAATTTGGTTCCCCTAAATTAGCATAAAAAATGCATTATTTACCAGAGTCCCTGTTTCAGTATTTTAAGAAAATTTGCTGTGCATTATAAATTTTATTTTAAAACTTAAAGGATTTTTAACTTCTACTATTTCACATTTCACAATCAATTTTCTAATACATTTAAAAAAAATATATTTGTCGTACAATATTAGTTTTTAACATAAATTTTATGCAAAAATTTACAGAAAAAAAATCACTAAGTTAAAATACTATTTATAGAAACCTAACGATGATGTCGCTTCATAAAAAATTTAAAATATTCAAAATATTTTTCTTGACATTAATAAAAAACATTTATTCGTGTATTTTTAAGAATTCAAATTAAATGTGAAATGTAAAACTTTAAATAACAAATCCACAGTAAGGTAGGTTGCCCAAATAAGGCCCAGTTTCAAATAAGGCGCATCCTTCATTTTATTAATAGAACGTTGACAATTTACCAAGATTAGTTATGTTTCAGACAGGTCCTGGCTTCTAGCGGCTACACCAAAAATTAGGTCCGTTGAAGTGGATAATTTCACCATGTTTGTTTCAGTTGAACAGTAAAAGTCGCCCGAAGCTTTTGACGTTACTATTTCAACTTAATTTGGTAAATCGTCTGCATTTTTTGGCAACTTAATATACAGAAGCATGTTCTATGTCATTTTAAAGTGTGTAATGACATAGATACTGTAGTTGATATTTTCCAGTTGACGTGCATTTAAATACTTTTTAATAAAACAATGCATGAAAGCGTGGGTTAACAGGGGACTCCAAATAAGGCCCTCCATTCTATAACATGAAGTAATTGTATATAATGAGAAAAAATATAATAACAATCATCAAAGCTAGTTTTAAATTCACAATTTTATACAATAATTATTAATTAATTATTAATTTGTAGCTTAATATTTAGTCAGAACTAAATGTTGGAAATTGGCTGTTTTCACTGCCAAGCTCTTGTCCCTGTGGGCGAGTTTGCCTGTGAGCTAGAGACAAACTTAGGAATCCCGGAGGGAATTCTGAAACACCCTTTATTTTATTTTATTTAAATTTAATTATGTAATTACTTTGGTTTAAATATAATTATTCTGATTTAATTGATTTCTGCTTTTTTCCCCTTATTTATTATTTATTTATATATGGGCCTTACATGGGACTAGTAGTGGGCCTTATTTGGAACAGGGGCTCCCAATAAGGCCCTTAAATTATATTTTCAAAACTGTGTTATTACAGAAAGAATTTCAAATGCCACTAATTCTAAATTCACTTTTTCATAACAGCACACCTTAAACTACCTTTCAAGACAGTTTTCAGAATTTTCGCTCTTGCAGTAGATATGTAAAAAATCTTTAAACATTAGGTGGGCCTTATTTGGGCAACCTACCTTACTTAAAATCAGTCAACATTATTTTCATTTTCATAAATTTTCATAAACTGATTCATAAGAGTTATTTATACAGTTATTTAAATAAAAATATTTAAATTACCATTAATAAGCATTATTTTGATTCTTATTGCTGAAGTTTAGGTTGCCGTACATGAAAAATTACTTAATGCAAGATTGTAATACTCCAGAACTCTTTAATAAATCCTGGGATATTTCTAAAAGAGTTATGAATTCGAAGAAGGAATGCAAAGACAAATGTCCAAGGAAGTGTTCGGAATACCTCTATTTCATGAGTTGTCAAATAAATAGTTATGCAACTGCTAAGACTTTCAGTGCAACTGTTCAGTTTTTGGATACAATTTATACAATAGTGAACGAAGCACATTGGTACACATTTTCCAATGTTATGGCAGACGTCGGAGGAAGTCTTGGTGTATTCTTGGATGTAAATCTGTTGACATTCATTGAAATTACTGAAATCATTATAGAACTGATTTATATGAAAGTAAGTTTAACGTAAAACTTCTATGTTCAAATTTTTAAATTTTCTTTGATGTATTTAACGCATGTAAACGTATATAAACATTGTTTTTAGAAGTAAGTATCATATCGGTCACAATGTTATCGTCACTTACACATCAGACTAAAAATTTACGGTTATAATTAACATATATTGATTAGTGATGAGTAATTGTTTCCATTTTTTTTATTCATTTAGATAAATTATGAAATATCTTTCTTATTACCAGAAAATTTCGTCTACAAAGTAACAGCTTATTTTTTTACTTAATTAATTCATAATTTTAATTTAATAAGGATATTATTAATAGAACCTATATAAATGGAGGCTTTTCATTTGTATTGTTTTCAGTACATTAAAATAAGGACAAGAAATAGACGTGGAAATAAGATATAAATTCAGGAACTTCTTGTTCCTTTTCGGTTTTTGCTGAATTATAAATCAAATGGAAATAAACTGGTTTATACTATTCAGAAAAGTTCCTCTCCAATTTTTGTTGTTTACTCAGTGAATTGAAATTGGGAATCTGTAGAATGAATTGTTGATTTTGTTTCGAGTGATATAATATGTCTTAAATGTAGGAAACTTCAAAATTCACGAATGCACATTATGAAAAGACTTTTGGACAAACCAGAACACATCTGAAATGTTTATATTTTCTGTATGCCTCAAATTTTTAATTTTGTTATTGACTTTGCTATTTATTCATTCATATTGAATGTTTGTTCTATTTTCTCAAACAAACTTCAATTCTATATCAATAATTATGGCTTTTGACTCCATAATTTAAATCGTAATTATGGAAAGTAATTCTTCGAGCTAAGTAAGATGTAACCTTCTGTTACTAATGTCTTAAAAGTGACTAATCTCTTATTTATTATAATAAATATACATATATATATATATATATATATAATTAGAATAATTCATGGTGTTACAAGCTGGAGACAGTGACCCCTCAATAACTAAAAGTAAGAAAATAAAAAACAAGAATCAAATGTGGAATTCTAATCCTTGGATAGCACTCCGACTACCACAAAAGGAATTTGACCACAAAGAAAAGAAAAGAAAAAAAAATAAAGAAATAAAAAACAAACCCTCTAACGGGTAAAAGAAAAGCAATTAAATCACATAAGAATTCTTATGTTATTTAATTCATGGTGTTATTTATGCAAAATAAATTACTATCACAGATTATTTCTTATCAACTTTGTTGTTAGTAGGTGGTAAGGGCACGTAGCTGCGGGTTGGGAGTGGTGGGTTTGATGTATTGTCATTGTAATGCCATCTGGCGAGTATTTTTCTATACAACTCCCTTGCCCTTAGAAGGCAAGTCAAGGGGACGTCCGCAATGAGGAATATTTGCCCGCATCCTCACAGGCTTCATGTTCCATAAATAAGCAAACCACACATTCAGCCGCAAAGAAATAACATCGTAAACCAATCATATTACGTTTTGATTCATCAGGATTGAAACCATAATGAAGTGAGGGTATATGAAACAGTTGTGTGGATAAGAAAAAAAAAATAAATAAATAAAACGAATTTTAAAAAAAATTGAAAGGAAAAAAAAACATAAAAACCTTTGAATTTTACGATAACAGGATATTTTACAGATTGTTTTCAGTAGATCCTATTAAACTGTATTTAATAAATTAGCGGATTTTGAGAACTTTAAAATGAAAAAAAAAACCAAAAAAAAAACGAGGGTTTAGTAATCTATTAATAAATTATATTGTGCTATACTTTCGACAGATAAGGTATTATAATAAGCATTGTTATTTAAAGTGATCTGAATAAATTCTTTACATCTTCTCTATAATATTGTTGCTGCTTTACCCAATATCTGTGAATTTTATAAATATGACCAGTTTGTAGGATGTGGGTAGCAGTTAAGTACTTTTTATCTGCTTTTCTGATTGCACGACTGTGCTCTTTAACACGAATATGTAATGCCCTTTTCGTCTCTCCAATATAGATGCAGTTATGATTTTGGCACTCTAGTGCATGCATTACATTGGTACTACTAAGTGTATCTTTTTTGCTAGGTTTGTGAAGCTTATCTTTAATAGTGTTGTTAGTTTTGGCGGTAATTTGTGTATGAAATTTTTTATATTACTTAGTGAGAATTGGAAAAAGTTTTTCGTGATATGCTATAGCAATGTAAACACTGATCTTCGTTTTGCTATTATCGAAATCATTATTATAAATTCTATTAATAGTGTGTGCAATTCGTCTATTTAAGTAATGCCCAGGAAAGTCATTTCTCTTAGTAATTTAACAATATTATTAAGCTCATTTTTAAAGAAAGTCTCTGTTGAGCGTAAGCGAAATGCTATCACAATTAGCATGTTGATTATAATTAATTTGAATGAATACGACACATGTGAATTATAATTGATGGTAATCCCAGAATAAGTAGTTTTCCGATATACTGTAGTAGCTAATTATGTAACTGTATGTATAATAAGTAGGTCTACGATGGCTATACTACCATTATTTTCGTATTCGATCTCAAATTTTATGTATTCATATATCATTTCAAATATATTTTTGATACCTTCCGGTATTGTTTTATCAACCATAAGGATAAGGTCATCCACATACCTGTTATACAGCATTATCATAATATCGCCTTCATTAAGCAATTCCATGGCTTCTCTTCTATATATATATATATATCATAACTAATTTTGCTATAACAGCCGAACTAGATAGGTACATGAAGATGCCTTTGGTTTGTGCATAGAATTTATTGTTAAATTCGAATATCTGAAGTTTGGTAATGTGATTTATTAATTGCATTAAGTGTTTTGCATTAGGCAAATTTATGAGCTTGAGAAACCGGTAGTGGTTTTTTATTGTAAATAACTTTATTTTTAAACTTTTATATGTGTATTGACTTTTAAGAACCAATATAAAACCAGTATAATAAGCACACATTGTACAAGTTTCAAGGTATTGTACAAGTTTCATAGGACTTTCGTGGGAAGTTGCTAAGTTGTAGGAGACTCCTGAGCTATATCCCAGAATCAAGTCTGCTCTAGTCGACTCGTGTGATATCATAGATTTTTATCGAGGATTCTGGATAATTTCTTCAGTGCTGCAATCAGACTTTTTATAATGGGTAGCCCCTACAAGTACCCACAAGCTCTATGAACTTAGCCAGAAACGAATAAGAAGACATTTGAGAAAAAACTCTCAAGCTCTGAAATCATCTCTGACATGTAAAGACGAAACTACAGCAATCTGTGTCCTTCAATATGCCGCTCTCTACAAATCCAGAAGGTAGCGACCACGGAAGCACCATCCTTTTCAATTAAAATAATTTATTTTAATGTATTCAATTATTTTATATTAAATTTCTAGTTAACTACAGTGAAATAATAAAATAATAATTTTGATATTTCAATAAATTTTCTTTTCCAAATCTAATATATATCTAATAATATATTATTGCACCATTGTTTCATCATTATATGTTAATTAGAAATTGCTTTATCGTCGAAGGTCAAGGAATTATTTTCAAATCTTAATAATTCTCAGTTGCAAAATAAAAAAAGAATTCCAAAAGTATGTCATTACATTTAGAAAAAAATTCGTCAAATAATGACTCAAAATTTTAGAATATATTGCATTATTGAATTTAATTTTATTTTTATTTTCGTAATTCGATGATGAAGATAATTCTTACTCGAATGTCTGATGTGTTTGGAAAACAATAAGAAGCCGGAGGATTTTTTATTCAATTTCAAGTTAATATTTTATTTTCCTTTCAGATCTTGAACCGAAGACAAATGTTAAATTCAAGATCATCGGAAAAACACCAAAACTTAAAAGAGAATTTCTGGTCCAACAGAATCTCAAGAAGACATAAGAACTTGACCCAAAACCAAAGTGTTTCGAAACTTCAAAATCCACACTATCTTAAACCTAATATTGGAATTGTTGGTTGTGACAGAATCTTTGGTAAATGTTCCATATATCGTAAATTCGGTTGGGCATTTGCCATTTTTTGCAGCTTACTGATAAGTACCATTCAGATCAAAAATACTGTTTGGAATTTCAAAGATGCAGATCCTGATGTCAAATTAACCATCGAAAAAAATGAAACAATTAAATATCCAACAGTTTCAATGTGTCCTTTCCGACCATTTGAATATTGGAATTACTTCGAGAATCTTAGAGGGGAATATGAAATGTACTTTAATTATTCGGGAAATTTAAGGGACTTATTTCTTTCAGAGTTATTAAGAATACCAAGCGTCAACATTTCTGAATTTTGGTATACTGATACTGTACTTGGCGAAAGGAATGTCGCCCAGATTGATGTTGATGTGAGTATCATTTATATTCATGAAATATCAAACTAACGTGATTTTTCAGAATTAGGATTTTTTTCATAAGTTGCCATTGTTTTACATTGATTTGAAAAGTTAATTGTATACTCCTATTTAATATATAGACATAAATGGAATAGTTCTATTCTTTAATAGAGAAAAGATGTAAAGTAAATTACAATATATTTTTTTTTAATTTTATTAGAAATTCTTCACTTAATTCGATCTAGGCTTTCAAAGAAAGGTTCAGAATTTTTATACCTAACAATTTGGCAAAAAAAGAAATATTTAAAACATAAAATAGTATATCACTATAAGATCAAAGTAACTTTGCTGGATGGTACCGTTGAAAAGAAATGGTCTAGAACAAAGTCTAGGTTAGACAAATTAAATATTGCAAGAAGTAAAGTACAGTAATTCAAAATTATTCAAAAAAAAACTTAAATAAGTTTTGGAAATGTGTCTTTTAACCCGTAAGCGTATAAAATTAAATATTCCTTATTTACTATTATTGAAGGCTAAATTTTCCATTAAGTCATAAGCCAATAGATGCTCTAGGTACAACATCCATATCACTTTACTCACAATTATGAATAAAGAAATAATATGCAGCAGTTCATAGTAGTACTGGAATTAAAGATTGTAATCACTCATGAAATGATATAACTTTAAATGCATTTTTCTCTCAGACCTTTATATTAATATTTCCAGTAATATGATTCTGATTTTATTATTAAGATCACTTTAAACTTAAAGATAACAATCTTTGCAGGATTAGAATTTTTTACAATTTATTATTATTTATTTCTTATTAACCATCTTTAGTGCAAAGAGATAATCAAAGCATCAACTAACGATGAACTTAACGTTACAATTTCCTCACTCAATACTGTAAGTGGAAAATGTATCTCAGTGAATATAGGTGAGTGTGTTACACACTTATATCAATTTGCAATGAAACTTTACGAGTACAGATATATAAGGTTTATGGGGTTGAAATCAAATTGATTAAATACTAACAGAGCTACTGAATTTTTAGAATCTTGGATAATGTAGATTCGAAATATTCGTGATATTTATATTTTTTTAATATGTATAAATGTAATTATATAAATATAAACAGAAAGGTAAACTGACAGTTAATCAAAACAGTTTGACGATCAGGCCTGTTTAGATCTAGTTTAATATATTTATTAATATATTCAACAAATTAAAAATTAAATTTCTTTCTTCCCATAATGGTAATTCCTTTCATTTATTATAAATCTTATCTAGAGAATTTTGGAAATTTTCAATTTTATTCCTATTCTGTGTTAAAATCTGTAACATAGCATTTTTAGAAAATGAGATAAAATTAATGTGATTTTTAAAGATACAAAGATTTTCCAGAGGCGTTGTTTAGTATTTTAACAGATGTACAGAAATTCACATTTTTGAAAAAATACAAAGTTGCTCTGTTGATTAATTAATTTCTAGAAAAATAAATGCGGTAATATCATAAGGGTTCGAAATTTCAGGCAACTCTTGTCCAGAATGTAAAAATACTAACCATTGTTTGATTTTCAAATTTTTAATTTTCTATTTGTGTTTCGAACTTATACCTTTATAACAAAACATGGCGATACATGAATGTTTTGTAATAAATATTATTTTAAAATTATTGTCTAGTTTTTTAAAATGTTGTTGTTTGATATAAAGTACAACAAATAATGCAGCAACATTAAATAATAAGATACTTATTATCTTGCTTCAGTGGTAAAAGGAATTAAGAATGTTGCAGCAACACACAGTATTCCTATCTACAATTCACCGATTCATTTTTATCGTATTTACTTTAAAATATTGAATAATTTTAAATCTCCTTCTGTACATACTAATAACGGCTACTGTCATCCGTTGTCAATGTTATAGAAACAATAAAAAATTAAATAAATTCTATTTCTATGACATTTCATTCTTTTACATAATATTCATAGATGCTATATATTTTTTTTTCTATTTTTGAGCTTGTTTAATAACTTAATTGCAATAGTTTAGTAATACGTCTAGAACATATCAATTTAAATGAAGTTTCAAGTAAATAGTAGCATATATCTATGTAAGTGCATATCAGACAATGAAACTGTAGTATATCATGGAATACAAATCTTATAATCGATATTATGAGTTAGAATACTTTTGTATTAGATGTTGCATCTGCTATATAGTTTTATGCTAATTTATATAATTCACAATTTTTTTCTTAATAATTCGTTTTTCAGTGATTGTTTTTTTTTTCTTTGGTTAGATCCTCCAACTAAACACCAAGGAATAGGGACGATGACTTGCTACATATTTCAATATTTACCGGACAGTTCGTCACGGTATCCCGTACAAGTAGGTTTTAACAGTAATTATTTACATAAAAATATGACATCAATAAAGGAAAGGCTCAGAAGAAAAGGGGCATATACCACAAATTTAAAGTTTTTAAAGAAAACAAGTTTAAGAGTTGAGTGTGGTATATACTTCTAATTATTTAAATTGTCAGTAAAAGTACTGACAAAAAAGTGTGAATTGTAAATGATGGGTAATGGATCAGATACTAGAGGGCAGTAGCAAAGATTCAAAATTCATATAGATGTGATCTGAGCCTATTTTCAAGTGCTCCCCTCCCAAATTTGGGAGATCTTTGATGATCTTTTTTAATAGTACTTCCTTAAAAAATAAGATATTCAGGTGATGGTTGTGATTAGACATCTTAAATCAGATTCATAATTTCTTACTGTAATTAAGTAAAAAAAAATTTTTTCAACAACAACTAATTTTATTTCTAATACAAAAACATCAACGATATAACAATAATATAATAATACAGTATCCTTTATTACTAAGGAAATTCGTCATGCAGTTGGTGAGAAGTTACGTAGCTGTTTATTTAGATACTATTTGTGAGGTAACGATCTCGCAATAACTACAAAGTTACGATAACTATAATGTCTGGTTCCAAACTCGAGAGGAAGAAGATAACTCGAGTGTCTCTGTTTTTCTATTGTTTGTTTTCTTTTCTATGTTTTTGACTATTTGTGGTTTTCTGGGTAAACGTCCTCTTCTTGTTATTTTATGTCTAATTTGGCTATAGGTCGACAGAACTTAAAATTAATATTATATAAGATTATTCGGACCGGAAGTGGTTCCCTGAAATACAATGTTGTCAGTTATGAAAATAAAATTCATATTAGAAAATTTTTTCATCTCTTTAGGCAGAAAATGTTTCCACCTTCTGATGCAGTTTAAAAAAATAATCGTTAAACATCTCATGAATGGCTGACCTCTTCGTCTCAATTTTCATTCAACAATTTTAGTGAATTTTGAAATCTGTTTGATTTTTTAGAAATTTTTAGACTTGATAAAACTTTCTAAAAAAAGTTAGCTCCTTCATGAAATAAAAATTCCTAATAGATATATCACGCATTAACAAATGAAAAATTTACAAAGAGAAAAGTTTCCATTTTCGATATTGATAGATACTGTATCTCATAAAAAACATTAGATAAATCAAGAATTAAAATTACAAGTAAATGGTAGGTCATTAAGCAGGTTGAAAGGAAATAATACTTAATTTCAGTTTTCTTCCTAATTAAAATCAAAGTTAAACATTTTGTCGATTATTGGATTGTCCAGAAAGTTCTGAGGGTTTTAGGTATATGTTGGTTTCACGTGCAAGGTGGTATGTGACTGCGTATCTCATTAAAAGTCTCGAATATGGATGAGCAAAAGTTGCCTTTTCAGCATAGTATCTTCTACAGAAATGCTATGCTAATCTTCTATAGAAAGGGGCGAAAAAGCCGCATAAACATGTAAAAACATTTGTGAAGTGTAAGGAGAGGCTGCTGTTGGTGAATCAACGATTTCGATGGTTTGGGAAATCCAAAACCGGTCATTTCAACTCAGAAGACCAAGATCGCCTTGGTAGATCGCAGTGGATGATGATTCCATAAAAGTACACCAGGAGGCCAACGCAAAATTAACTATTCGGCAGTTAGCAGATACTGTAAAATTGCCGAAACTACTGTTCATTAACGTTCTTCTCGATATGATAACCAAGGTAGGCGCCAAGTTAAGTGAAAGGATTTCGCACCTCGAGCTGTCACCGGGGACAGACTGGGACTGAAACGGCAGTCAGCGAAGCGAAGAAGGATCCCAGAAGAAGAAACCTAACCAAAAATAAACCACAAAATAATATGTTGATTCCTTGTCCTCTGTTCCGCTAGGCTCAAAAGGAATTTAGTAGAAGCATAAAAGAAAGCATCAAAACCATGTACTATAAGTAATGAGAAATTTAACGTGCCTAAATAACACAACAAATGATAACCAAGGAAGATACCAACCTAATTAAAAGAATTTCGCACTCCAGGGAAAGACTGGGACGTCCTTTTCGTCAGCTAGCCAAACTCTTAGTCTGTCATGGGTGGAGTTTCCGATTACCTCTGATAATAGACCATAAAGGCATTTTTGTTTATTCTTTGTGCAGCCCTGTTTATATTTTGAATAATTTTTCTGCATGTTAGATTTAGTTATTTGGACTAAACTATTTTATAACAAATAAAAAGGTTTAATGTCAATACATTGTGTGGCCCGTATCGCCATTCCCAAAATATGCACGCTAGAACATACAAATAGGGCTCTGGCAATGCTCGTCCACTTTGAAAAATACTTTACACCCACTATACTGATTAAAATTGATTTGAATGGTTATGAAAAGTCTACTATAGATTTTGGCTGTAATAATAAAAGGGAATTACAGAATTGTATGATAATGAATCATGTTGCTTAGTTTAAAACTAGATTTTCTTTTTTATTTCGTATTAGTTTTATTTACATGAAGAATTTGATGATATTCGGACGTTAGATCCACATCTGGGAATTCCAGTGGCTCTAGGCACTACGGGGATCAGTTCACTCCAATTCAGAAAGGTTGGTCATAAAAATATATAAACGAATTCTGCTGTACAATTGTAATCTTTAAATTTTGACCCGAAATTGAGATTATTTTCAAATTTTAGGTTTCTAAATATTATTTGCCAAAAAATTTTAAATTGCAGTTAAAGGTTTTAGTTTTTATTAAGAAAATTGCAACATTTCTAGAATTTACTATGATTTTTCACGCTCAACTATTTCAACCATTCAAACATGAATTCTTACTTTAGGATATTAATTCTTGAGAGTAAATTTGAATATTGAATTGAATTTTGAAAGTAGCTATTGATAATAATTGCTCAATATTTGTAAAGACTGGCAATATAATATTGAGCAATTGAAGCAGAATTATTCAATATATTGTATATAATCCAGTAGAATTTTGTCTATATGCATTAATTTTATCTAAACAGAAAAGCCTAATTCCTGCAAAATTTCAATATTACTTTTCTATCTAATTTGAAATAAGGATAAGATATTTTTCTAAAAATTTCACCTCATAAGCAGTAATTCAAATTCTAGCATGTTTTCTTAATGTTCGTGGATCACTGGCAAACAAAAGCAATGATGATGTCACCTTATTATAAATTCTCATTTTAATATGTTTTTGAATTAAAAGAAGGTGAAAATAACATTATTTAGGAAACCCATTGATCTGTTGTCGTTTTTTAGAATTTTATTTGAAATGTCCATTTCATGTTCATTATTTATATTGTATCCAAGATACTTAAAAAATATTTCCGATTGCTTTCAAGTAAAAGTTTAAATAGTTTCTAAAAATATTTCTTGAATAAAAAAGGAATAACAAACAGATAATGTTGAGTTATGCTATTGCTATAACTTGAATATATATTGTAACCAATCTCTAAAAAAATAAAGCACAGAAATTATTAGTAATTTTAGTTTTCAATAAAATGCCTTGATTAACCTGCAATGAATTAAAGTTCAATTCATTTTCATTTAATAGAAGAAAATCATGAATATACAAAAGCGTCCTTGCGGGAATCCAATGGATGTTGCAAAATGTCGAAGTGAATGTTTTGATTTTTTGATTGAAAAAGAAAATATTTCATGCAGGTAAAGCTAAATTTGAAATAAATCTTTTGCAAAAAGGTAAATTACAAATTTTTATTACATTTTACTAATTGCTGGAAAGTATAACTGTCACATTGTGATAGAAATTGATATGAAAAAGAAAGAAAAAAAATTGTGTTCCAATCTTCAACCCTAATGAATTTCAACAAAGTATGAAATGTTATTTCGGTTTTTAAAGTAGCAATGTTATATACGAACATAATGAATATCAATAAATAAATAACTAAATCATTAATAAATAGACTGATTAAAATTTATCGTGTGTTAAAGATTACTGTAGAAAAAAAGATTTGATCAACAAATGAACGATAAAAATATATTTATACAAGTAAAAATACAACCGGCTTCATTCCGATCAACGGTGAGGACAGAAAGGAAGTACTGCGTACCTCTATCGGCCAGTGGTGACCACCTAGTGGATACGAACTCTTGCGTCGGAATCGAAACTAAATTTCGTCTGCTTGATGATGAATTTGAAACTAAGTAGTTGAATCTACGAAAGAAAAAAAAATGAAAACAAAACCCCTTTTTTCATAGACAATACCATTAATGATGTTCTGTCTTCCTGCCAACATCTCTCTTCTTTTTTTGAAATCCGTAAAGATATATTGTTTTCACAGATATAGAATCATTATAAGCAAAGGAATCGGTTAGGATGTAAAGAGATTCTCACATTTTCTGAAAAATTCATTTAATTTTTCTGTAGATGAAAAGTTTATTATTAAAATCATTGTCGTTATTACTAGTCGAAGTCACGCTGATCTGGAAGTAACCTGTTGTATTTGAACTTGTAGAAATGTGTTTTTACTATTCATGTGTGTTGATAAATCTTTTTTCTACATAAATAAATAGATTTTGAAAACTTGACAAAAAATATAGCATGTCATTGATTCTGTGAAAAAGCAAGATAATTATCCTTTGAGAAACAAATGCTGAAATGCATTCAATTACATTTCTAAAGTTTCTGAAATTATTGAAATTCTTTTTAGTGGATATATTCTGTAAACATGACAAATTTTTAACGTGTGTAAAACGGAAATACACAAGATTAAATACAAGTTAAAAATTTCAAAATGTTTAAAAAAATTTACGTAAACATGTTTTCAGTTACCAAAATTATATAACTTTGAAATATATTATTGAGTTTTCTTATTTTGTTTTTGTTGTAAAATCGTAATGAAAATTGTAATTTATAATAAAGTTTTCATTGTTTCATAGAATTAGTAATAAATTTTTCATTATTAAAAAGAATTATTCTCCTAGTCTTATTTCGCTCTTTTTTCTTAATTTTTTTCTTGTTCCAAATAGATGAAAATTTATAACGAAAATCTCTAAAAAATCCTAATTTCAAATAAGTTAGACGAATTTTTGGATGGGTCTTATTTTGCTTTCTTTACATTATACTGTCGTTTTCTTTACAATAATTGTGATATATTCTTTCTCATATTAAAATATAGACAATTCTTTTAATATGGTCTGTAATTTGTCATTTTAGATTGCCCTTCATGAGAAACACCTCATTGCCCTTTTGTGCCACTCCCAATGAGTTCAATGTAACAATGGAATCAGCTTTCAAAGCAATGAATCCAATTAATGGAACCTGGTGTGACTGCGCTCAGAAATGTGAGGAATACTTCTACACACTTAATTTAAATGCCTTTCAATTTCAAAATGGACTGCCTGTCATTTTCCTCGGTATACAGATGCCAAATAATTACATTCGCGTGACTAATGAATATTCACAAGCGACTATTTCATCACTGTTTGGAAATATTTGTGGTATTCTGGGACTTTATTTAGGCTTCTGTTTGTTAACTGTGTTGGAATTTATTGAAGCCTTCGTATTTCTTATTTTAAAGTCAAAGAACTCCAGAAAAACGAAAATCTCTGGAATACATCACTAGATCTATATAGTACTGCATACTACTAGATCTGTGTAGTAGAGGAAAGGTGCCTAATATGAGACATAGTGTTCAAAATGCGTTTTTGAAAAGCTAAAACTTAAAATAATTTTATTTTTATAATTCAATAAGAACCTTACATCATTATAGTTTACAACACATTTACCAAATGTGAATAATAAATAAACTTTTCATGTAGTTATTAAAAGTTTACAAATACATCGGATATCAGGAATGAAGTTAAGGTTTCCTAATATGGGATAGTAACAAAAGTTGTTATCTGAATAATATGAGACGTTAACATGTATTTCTCTGAACAACTAACCATATGTTACTACTCGTAGGCCTAATTATATTTGATTTTCCTACATTGAGGACACACAAAATTGTCTTCAACACCACAATCTTCATGAGCCCAGCGATAACATATAGTGCCCTGTGTCCATTTTTCTCCACGTTTGTCGTCAGAGAAACGACCAGTGCAGAAGAGGCATTCTGTGTCATCGTCAGTGTCCATATCGGAATCACCACCCTCATCAAGATGAACATCAGAATCAGAGTCACTCGATGATTCATCTATTTTTCTATCGCATATTTAGACTCCTATGATATCGCATATTAGGAGCTCGCCATCTTGCACAAATAATCATATCTCATTGACACTATATTCGTTTAAAAATTAAACCAATTATCAATAATTAAAGGTAATTTTATAACAAATAACAACAATGAAATAGAACTGCAATATCCCCTCACCTTTAAGCACAAGTATTTATTTAGCACATACACCACAAAAACTTGAAAAAGAAATATTTTAACAAGAACCTCTATGCGCTCCTTCCAACTCGGTAATGACGTAGTTATGGTTGCTTTAGTCTTTGAACCCACTGGAAAACTTTATTTATTTGGTCTGTATCCCAAACAAAAACCTGGGTAAACGCCGACTTGGCCGTAACAATGCTAAAACTCTAGCAACGGACAATAGCTGTGGCGCAATGGCATCTTTGAATTGTGACGTAGGTTGTGTCAACGCACATAAACTGTCCAATAGCTAAACACTCTCATTTATATTTTTTGTATTCCTATATTTATGCAATCTTTTATCAAGTTTAATTTCTTCTATCTACTTATATGGGGGCGTCCATTAATTACGTGAGGTGTTTTTTAAAAAAATTGGACTCCTCCTTCCCCCTCACGTGAGATTTCTACTATAATTTTTAAATAATTAAATTTATTTGATATGTTCATATATTTTGCTTCAAACCACTAAATACCTAAAGCGTTACTGATGTCTTCCATGAAATATATTTTTTCTGTGAAAGAAGAGGAGAAAAATGTATTACATTGCTATTGTTTCTATAAGGTGCACTATAAAGAATTTAATTAAATTTAGTAAAAGTAAAAAAATAGGCTGCAACACCACCTTTCCTAATTCTTTACTCACTCCATGGGCATTCATGTGCTTCCTTTATTGTAATGATTGGAGACATGACGTCCATATATTCTAGTAGTATAGGAAGACAGTCATTAGACGTATCTACATTCCCCTCGTGCAGCCACTCTAGTCTATCGTCCACGGTGCACGGTAGCTCCTCAGCCCGATGGGTGACTACAGGCGTTGGTCGAACCCTGGCGGAGTTGGATGCAGCGCCGACCTGTGTTTCTGCAACGAAGCAAAGTAGAAGCCCCAGGTCTGCAAAGAACAGGTCTTGCAGCATCTGTTGTGAATGAAATCTGACACTTGCGCGGGGCTTGTTTCAAATCGTGGAATCCTGGGCATAGACAACATTACAAAATGTTATAATCTGTTACAATATGTATATTGTCTGAATTAAAAAGTTAGCGTGAGATTTTCATTAACCCCCCCCCCCCTTTAAATGAGATTTGGTTTAAATGAGATTTTGCCGGACCACCCCCCATTTTGAGCACACGTAATTAATGGACGCCCCCTATATACATTCTAATTATTTAAATTGATATCTTGCTTAAATGTTATTGCTAAAAAAAATTAAATTTGTTATTACTGCATTAACTTTGTCACCTTTACATTAACGAAATGTAATATATAACTGTTTAAATATCTTCCACATCAAACAAAATAAATAATTGCATATGAAATGAATTAATAGAAAAATCTAAAGTAGCAGAGCATTGTGTGAAAAGAACACATTGTATCAACAGTGAGATAGAAATTTTATGTACTGAGAAAAAGACAAAAATAAGTAAAATAATTGAAAGAATATATATTCGAAACACAAGAGAAAAAATTTTAAATAGAAATGAAGGAATTGAGAATATATAGTAAGTTTAGCTAAAGAATTAGTGGATAAAGGATGTTTAAGTAGTAATAAAAGAGTCATAATTAATGAATTAGATTGTTAAAAAAAAATTAAAAAATAGATCTCTTTTATTAATAGTTTTTTTTGAACAACTGGTTTTTATGATGTAGAGTGCAGTATTTCTTATATTGTTTTAAAGAAGGTTTCAGTGTGAAATTTTTTTAAAAAAAAAAAGTGTTATTTATTGTTATTAACAAACAGTTAATATGATGTAAAATGAAGTATTTCAAATATTGTTTTTCTGAAAATTTCGTAACTTATTATTATTCTTATGTAAAAAAAGAGGCTTGAAAAAGAGGAGACGGTCATTATACTTGAAAATTTGCTTTGTGGATTAAATGTAGAAGTTTTAACATTTATTTTAATGTGGAAGTTATTTAATAATAGAAATTATAAAAGAGAGGGACTGAAGACAAGATATAGATCGTTTACTTATAACACTTTTATTTTGTATTTTACGTCCAGGAATGAAATATTCTGAACCTATAAAATAAGCAAATGTACAATAACTTTAATATCCTGTGACTTTTGATAATATTTACCGATTTCAGTAATATTTTGACTTAATACTTAACACAATGAAAGTTTATTGTTTTATTATTATTAATTTTCATTTTAATTTTATTATTAATTTTCATTCTTTAACTTTAAATTTATCTCAAATTTAAAGATATTAAAAATTAATACTGACCAATTTCGTTACATGAGTTAATTATTCTTTTTGAAATACTTATTTTTTTGAAGCGCTTTTATTATTAAGTATTATTTCTTTTTATTTTATAAAATATTTATTGGATTTTATGATGATTTTATAAAGAAGGTTTCATTTTTGATATTATCATTTGTACATTTTTTTAAATTTTTATAATTTATATTATTACGTTTAAAATAACATTATAAAATATACCGTATGGGCAATATGAACTATTATTTTAAATTCTTAATACTCTATAAAATATTTATTAGACAGTTTTTGACACTCTAATTATATAACTATAATTATTTTATTTAATATTTATTAAAAACTTTCAGATTTTAATTCGTAGTCAGCTTATATAAATTTAAATTAATAATATTTTCTTAAACAATGCAACATTAAATTACAATTCATTGAACAAAAGTTAAAATAACACATAAACGTACGTAAAAACTAATGAATAATCCAATTATAACACACTTAAAATATTAAAAATGTTAAAAGATATGCCGTAATATATTGCAATTATCTTACGCTAATCATCATCGGACTGAATATAAGAAGACAGTGAAAAGCCAGTCAATATTCGCATCATTTAATTTCTACTCTCACTGAAGCTTCATTGAAATTCTAATCTAATTTCATTGAAATTTCTCCAGTTATCATTTAAATAAAAATTTATATTTCTTTGCTTCTACATGGATTTACTTAAAATTGATTCTTTTATATTCGTTTGTCAGTATATGAATTTAATTTTACAAAAGTGATTCAGTATACTACTCAGAGCAAAATAATTAACAAAGATTTATTTATTAATGAATCACTACAGAACGTACTTACCTAGATGTGTTTAATAAAGCCTTTTTCAAAATAAAATAAATAAGCTAAACTTAGTAAAATAATACTGAACAGCTAACAGTATTATTTTACTAAGTTTAGCTTATATCTTATATTTTACAACTGAAATCGTAAGATAATTTTATGAAAGTACTATTATTACTTTATTTGACAAACTTTATTCTTATCTACTTGTTTTTATGATGATTCTCTAATAAGAACTGCCTATATACGTAAAAAAAGTGCTTTGAAACTTTGATTGATAATTCTACCAATCTTGACTTATTAACATTTAGAAAAATATATATCCGTGTAGTACTTTAAAAATAGACAATATTTTGCAATAATTTAAAGAAAACATAATCACATTTTTATAATCAGTTAAGTGGATAACAATCTCTAAACCCAACTGTCATTAATTACCTAAACAAATATTTGAGTTACAGGCGGTGGTCGTTGACGAAATCTTTCATTTCCTCTGTTATAATGGAGGAAACGGTCAACATGTCTAACTCTCCAAACGGCATTTCATTTATCTACGTACTTATTGATATCATTAAATTTTCGTATAACACTATTTCTTAATATTACATGGCTTAACATGTCTTTATCTGAACAACACTCAACGGATTGTAGGAACAGTAACACTTTCAGAGGTTTTAGACCAATTGCTGTTATTTTGAAACTATTTGGTGTTTTTCCTGTAAGTGGGATATTCAGAACTAATGGAAAGATGGAATTCAAGTTTTCCTCAATGAATTTTTTCTTCAGCTGTTTTGTAATTGGTATTGTATTTACTTTCTTTCTCATGATTTTTGTGATTTCGTTTGATGAATTCCGTAATGTGACAAAATTCATTCATAACTCCAAATTCTCAATGAATATTCACACTCTTTCGACTTCACTGCACAACTTTTATATATTTCTTAATCTGATTTTGGCCTGTCACATGGCAAAACGTTGTCCTCATTATTTCAAGAAGTGGTTTTGCTATGAAAAAGTTTTAAATGATGCTGATAAAAAATCTGGTTATTCAGTGGAATATCCCGAAACGAAGATTTCATCGTTTCCTGAAATGATAATTATTCTAATATGTAATGTAATTTTAAAAGTGCTTTTGATTTGGAGAATTTCTCTTATTACAAGTCATCTGAAATTCTTCTTTCCACCAATTGGAATTTATATAATCATTCCACTTTCAACAATAGAGTCTCTGAATTTTGTGTCTTTCTTGTATTTCAGTAGATTAATCAATCGCCATTTCAGAGGATTATGTCGTCGACTTTCTAAAACTGACTGCAACACCAGAAACCTCCGAGCCATTAGAAGTCTGTATGTTGTTCTTATTGATGTTGTAAAATTAACTAATGGTCTATTTTCGCCTTTTCTATTCCTTGCTTTTTTACACAGTGGGATAGCAATATGCGTTTGCCTATATTACACAATCATCCAGTTTATAATTGCAATAGAAACTACCAAAGAATTTAATTTTGAATTTTATATACTACACATTGTCTTTTACGCATTGAGGCCCGTTGCAAGTTGCTGCTGGGGAACCAGCAGAAGGAATGAGGTAAGAAATAAATGATTTCTTGAAAATTTTATTTATCTTAGCAGAACCACTACCAGCTGTACTGATAAAAAATATCGAAACAAATTATTTCATCCCGGAATGGGAAAATCCTCAAAAAAGGGATCTACATAGTACTATCGTATACTTTCTTTGTATATATATTTAAGGATTGCAGAAGAACAGCAAAAGAAGGTGGCAAAAATTCCCAAAGAAGAAAATAAAAAATAAACAATGCATTTCTATAGATTTCTGAAACAATCGGCATTAATCTGAAGATAGGATTAATTTACTCGAGATTTGATGTGATTAAAATTAATCAGTTTTAGAAAACTCAAGTAAATAATGCGAATCAGTTAAATACTGTTTTTTGTTCCTGTCGTTTTAAAAAATAATATAACTTAAAGAATAGTATTTGAAGCAACTTATTCTTTCATTTCTTTCAAGAATTTCTGTTTCATTATATTGTTTATATATAAATCAAATATCCTTTACTGCGCAGAAAGGGGAAAAAATAAAAATAAAAAGCTCATCAATGATGTGAGATGTTCTTTACCGAGTGATATTTACCGATATCAATAAGTATATTATTGAAAGAAATTTTAATCAAATTCTATTTGATAAACAACAACAGGGTTCTTGTGAGGACTAATTTGTTCTTATGAATATAAAAAGAATTACAGTAAAAATCTCTGTTTTAACTTTTAGTTAATTTATTTTCGGAATTTTTAGCCAAGAGTTTACATTTGGTAGATTGTACGTGCGTTTATGGATTTTAACCAGATAAAAAGGCCAGACACACTGAATAAAGTAGATAAAAAAACATTTAACTAACACATTAAAATACAGATGTTTCGATTTGCTACATGCTACAAATCATTTTCAAATGATTTGTAGAATGTAGCAAATCGAAACGTATGTATTTTATAGTATTAGTTAAATGTTTTTTATCTATTTTATTCAGTGTGTCTGGCCTTTTTATCTAGTTTATTTTTATTACCTTTATCTTAAGTTCACTGTTTATGATCCATTTCAATGTTTTAAACTACTTTTAATTCCTTTTTTATGATTTTAATTTTTCCAAGTCACAAAATGAACGATCAAAACTCTCGAATATTCCTCCTCCCCTCAGAAATGGTGATTTTGTCCCAAATCTCAGTGTTTCGTCATCCCGTTCTTCCTAGAAAACGATTCAAGAACTTAATCATAATTAACACAAATTTAATTTCATTTAGAATCCTTTGTGTAATCGTATCTAAATGATCATTCTAGAAGTGTAGAATGACCAAAATGAAAATAGAACAATAACTTCGAAATTGATAGATTAGTTTTCTTCAACTGTTTTTAAATTTTAAAATTAACTTTCAAATTAACTTACCAAAGAAAAATGAATAAGCATTTTTGAAGATTTTCAGTTTTCATTACAAGAAATTGAAGTATTAATGTTTTTCTTCATTGCCAGGTAAAAAATATAATCTTAACTCTTCTTGATTTGTCTACGAGAGAACAAACAGACAAGAAAGAAATTAAGGTATTTAACTCTTTTTTATAAAGTTTTATTAAAGAAATGCTGATTTATATAAATTTGATTTTTGATTTTTCTATGATTTACAATTATTCTATTTATAATGTAAAAATTTGAGAAAAGATGAATATTTTGTTTCCATTTACTCTCTCAATAAGTAGAAAATGAGTGTATGGTTTTAATAGTTAACTACATAAGATGATATTTTTACATTCTGTTAATTTATTTTACATCAATCAATAAGTTTTTAATATTGTACAAAAACTGAATGACAAAAAAAAATCTATTTGAATACTCAAGAACAGATTTTACGATTTTTCAGCTCTTTGGTTGTCTGCTACTGATACTTTTCAATTTTGAAATTCTGAATATATATATTCATAATCGGTTCTTATCTATATAATAAGAGGCATAAAACTTTTCTATACTGACTAGGAAATATTAAGTATTGTTGTATTGGAATGATGGTTAAGAATGTGCTTAAATATCATCAGCTGTTCTCCGATAGTAAGGTTGACGATTACGTTAATCTCTACCTCTGCAATAATATTTGTATTTCAATTCTGGATCTCATCTCTTATATCTATTTTTTTTTTGGATAAAATTGTGTTTTAGGGTATTTAATTATTAATTTCCGAAAAGCAATTTCGCATTTTTGGGAATAAAACGAATCGTAAATACTTACTAGGGTTGATGAAGATGGAAAATTGTAATTTTTTTATAGTTTTCACGAAATTTCGAAGTTAAGTGGAACTATTTTGGATGCACTTTTTTACAGCAAGAAATTATAGCTGCTTTAGGAAGCGGTGAAGACCGAATCTGTAGCGTCGTTAATATGTCCGACGCTCACCTGACGTCCAATTTGGAATTATAGTATTTGAAACTGAGAATTAATAAGAAGGGAAATTAAAAATATCGGATAAAGATGAAATTTACGTAAAAATTAAAGAAAAATGCGGGAAATTCTATCTTACATCATTTATTTAAGTTTTATTTATTTCTTTGTTAATTAATTAATTAATTTATTTATTTATTTTATGAATTTCAATTGTGTAAAATCTAAACATATCGAGGTAAGCTTATTTACAAATGGTGTTGCACAGTCTTTAACTTGAAAAACCTAACCCTCATCTGACTAACTACTATTTTGAGATAACAGTATGCGCCAAATCGCGGCTCGCGCCGATCGCTCTGCTCATGTTCGCTCCTGAGCCACGAATCACAGTCCTAGAGGATACAACAGCTGGCTGCGGCGCGGGTAAAAATTTTGACAATTTTATAACTCTACACAATTACAATAAATTTCATTATTTTAATTGTTGCCTCATTATCATTTATAACTTGGCTGAGTGTCACCAGGCGCCATACCTCATTACGACCGCCTCAATATCCAATAACTCAGCCGGATCTATATTGTGTACCCTGTTTAATCTGGGATGTCATGCCATTGTCGTCAGCTAATTAGTTTGTAATTTATTGTTTTTTAATGAATTTTCACAGAAAATTTAAAGAAATTGTTCGCGAATGTAAGAATTCCTATCAACCGAAGGCGATTTACAAGTTTCTGTCAACAGGTACATCACTTCCAAGCGGGCTTTCTGATATTAGAATGATCTTCACTTTTCCAACTTTTGCGCCATCTTGAAAATAGTTCAACGTAGCCATGTTTTAAAGGGGTGCTTCCGCAAAGAATTTCAAAAACAACCCAACTTTTCTTAAAAATCAAAACATACAAACAAAACAAAAAAGGTTTTCCTACAATTTCGTTACTGATAAGTATTTAGGATTCGTTTTATTCCAAAAATACGAAATTACTTTTCAGAAATAATTAAATACGCTAAAATAAGATTTAACTATTTTTCCTTTTTCTCATTGTAAATTTCCGAATATTTTTGTTTCTAATTAGAATTTTTTTTGTAATTTAACCTCTTCTGGGAATTTATAACAATTCTGTGAATGTATTTATAGTTAAACAATTTTACATTGTTAAGTCATTTTGATGAGATTTTAGTTTTGATCATGGAAAGGTCAGATCCCTTTGTTTGTATTGACTATTCATTTCGTTTTAAAACGAAAAAAGGTACTTTTGTAATTATCAAATAATATTAATGAATGATTAATAAGTTGTGGGTTGGAGGAGCCGGATTCGATCCTAGGTTGGGGGTTGTTCGTTGGGTTTTTTTTTTCTAACCAATCCAAGAATTCATCTACATCTAAAATGGTTTAGGGTTTATTTTCGAAGGCAAAGGAGGGTGATAAAAGCAGGCTAACTGCTCGAATTCAGTCTAAATCCATTAGTCTCATTGGCTATACCTTGCAAGACCCTATACACTTGGTAGAACTGTGAAATCTTGACTTACTCGTATGTAGCATTTTGGCCGTTTTGTTATGGTTGTATATCATTTATTTTCTGAATGGTTTCAGTGTCACAAAATTAAAGTTTAATATACCCTATTGCAAAAGAAACGAAGCACCCTAAAAAATAGAAACTAATTGGGCAAATACCTTTGGGATAGACATGCAAATGATTATGTGGCCAATCAAAGCACTGGGCGTTTCATAGCACCAAGAAGGGTGCATTCTGGGAGCAAATAAAGAGCAGAATTCTCACGGATGGTTTTACTGTTTCGTTTCGTTAAGTAAATCTGTGAAGATACCTTTAATACTCACTCGTCGCGTCGGCAATATCAGCAACTGAGTGAGTTTGAGAGTGGTCACATCACAAGCTTAAGAGAAGCTAAGCTGTTATGTAGATATGTCAGCCGCCATCTTCATCGGAGTGATACAGGAGTCTGAAAATGTTGGTAGCTGGGATAGAGGAGAGCAAATACCCATTACTATAAAGGCCATGGAGTTCCCAGAAAACAAGCGCTTGAGGGAATCTTGAGATCACTAGAGCGGCCATAATCACTAACTGTGGAGTCCCAGTTCTCTGTCATAAGACACATACCTTCCTCCTCATACCCCCCCCCCTATATACGCCCCTGCTCTAGGTACAGATCCGTGTTTAAAGGAGAGTGGTTATCGACTGCAATAGTTGAGCTGTACATGGCTGTCACGCCTGTGGTTACAATCTGGGAAGTCATCTTCTAGAATAGCACATTTTCTATTGCACTTTTATAACACATCTGCACTTTAACAAATTTCCGCAGTCAACTGTAAAGCTATGATGTCTTCCAGGACCTTTTTTACCAGGAAGCTAATGTAAGGCCTCACACATCGAGTTTCTCTCAGCAATGACTCCGTGGGTTCATATCTTCCCCTGGCCAGTCAGGTTACCTGCTTACGCCTTGTGAAAGGACACTGTCTTCGGGTTGCCTCGTTTTTGTTTTGTTTTTTTAATTCTTTGCATCACTGTATTAAAACCTTATTAAGGTTCCTACTTTTAGATATCTCTTAAGATATAAAATGAAATTAAAAAATACAGTAAAAAAAATAAAATAAAAGCTATAGTAAATATGATTTTAAAAAAATTACAGTAAATATGATTTTAAAAAAAAATTACAGTAAATATGATTTTTCATGCCATTGTAGTAATTTGCTAACAGAATTTTTTCCCAAACTAAAAAGCATTGTTTTTTGTTTTGCATTATTGATTTTATATTCACTTTATTATGTTAAATTTATATTAATATTTTTAACTATGAACAACTATTTATGAAATAATTTTATGAATAAATGTTTTTTTTTAACTTTTTTAGATACTAACATGCTTAATCTTTACCACTATACCAGCAACAAATTACAACGTATTCGGCTTTTTTGATGTCAACCTTAAAACACTTTTTACAGTAAGAAATTATATCGATATATCTTTCGATTTTTATTCAAGTTATGACTTCATTTTCTAATCACAGTTATTTATTTCGTTGTTCTTCTTTTTCTGTTTCGTTACAGATGATTGGAGTTATAACAACATACCTACTAGTTCTCCTTCAGTTTAATCTGTCCTTTCAAGACTAGCACTGATTTGCTGCAGAATAAAATTACTAACCTTAATTTATTTATGGATAATTTAAATATCAAAAATATCAACTGTAGTACGAGTCTAAAAAAAAAATAAGTTACCTCGTTACTGATACTTCTAAAAATTCTGTTGACAATTGTGACAATCAGATTAGATCAGACCAAATCAGATTTTGATAGAAGTGCAAAGTCGCACAAGTTATTATGGTAGTACGACAGGTTCCAAAATATTGTTGTAAAACGCAAATTCTCGGTTTGAGAAGCATTACTTTTTTTTAAGTTATCGATGCATATGATACACTGGACCCTATTTACGTCTGTAGTATTCGATCATATCTGTTCATGTATTCTTAGATGTAACTTACAGTCAACCTTTTTTCTTCATGTATCCTCAGATGTAATTTAATTAAAATATGTAATTTTCGGGCATAGGGAGAGCATCTAAAATAAGTTACATAATTTATATCCAATATATTTCTTTTAAAGTTTTTTAAGAAGTAAACAATAAACTTTAATTTTATTCCTTACTTCTTATCGTATCAAAATCAAATATTTTAAAGCGAGCAATTCTTGTAAATTTTATCTTGAAAATGGATCTAAGAATTTTGCGAAATGGGGTGCATCAACCGTTTTTGAGTGCAAGAAAGCGATTTAGCTAGGTCACGACTTCGGGAATACTCATTTAGGGAGTAAACGATGACCTGGGTACCAAGTTATTGGCTACTGTGTTCTTATTTTATTTCGTTTCATTTATTATTAATAAATTCGTGTTCTGTGAATTTTTACCAATAATAAAATAATAATTTACTTAATAATTTTTTTATAACTTTTTCCTTTCAACGTCATGTGTTCACTGCAAAGTTGTCAAATTTCCTGAAAGGGGTTAAATAAGCAGCTGATTGTCTACAGTGTTCTTCCTTTATTTTAGTTTTATTTAGCAAATACAGACATCTTCCACACCTTTACTTCTGAGGAAATTAAATGCTTATTATAGAACTCCACTTCATTGCTGAAGATTTTAAATGAGCAGAAAGTTATTTTGTTTGTATTATTAAAAAAAAAAAAATTACGTCATATTCTTTAGATGCTACTTTTCGTTTTTCTTCGTCAAGTATTACGAAGAAAAACGAAAAGTAGCTCTAATGAATAGGACGTAAAAGTTTTCTGACAAATGCCATAAATATTTTATACATTCTTTAATAGCTTCTAATCCTATTATATCAACTCAGCGCAATATTTCGTCTTATTATAAATCAGTTTGAAGAAGTCTTTAGATTTATAATAAGACGAAATATTGCGCTGAGTTGATGTAATAGGATTAGAAGTTGTTAAAGAATGTGTTAAAGGACGTAAAGATGTTTTTGTTTTGTTTTTTTTAAATTCAGAAGTTTCTTTAATTTATATCATTGCAATCATACCAAAAAACTATCTAATATAATAAAACATTTGTACAACTAGTGACATTCGCGGGAGGAATATTAGCTTAAACCTTATATTATTATTTGCACATTACTATTACTATTAAGGGAGCAAGGATAGTTGATGCGCAATATACAACCTTATTTGCTAAGCCTCTCTGCTATCAAACGTCAACCCGGCCTTCTCGAGGTGCTCCCTGTTACCACTAAACGGGCTGTGTCGACCTTTGGGACTGGCGCCCCCTTGGATAGATCCAGCCTCAACAGCTTCCATGGATCGCCGTATCCATTCCAGGGCTAAACAACATCGGTTGCCTGACAACTCTTGCCCAGGACCGAAGACATCGAATTCCCATGGAAGTCGCCTATACCCACGTTGGGTGGTCAAGTCAAGTCACATTACTATTATTTACAAATTAAGCAAATAACATAAGAATGTTTTTGCTGAGTTTGTTTTTACGTTTTTTTAAACAAAGGTGTTTGATTGAACTGAACATTTACATTAAAAATTTACGAAGAGAGAGAGACTGGAAAGATTATTCGGCGTTCAATGTGCGCAAGCCATTGTGGGTTCTATTCTGATGGACTCATACTCAGAGATTATCTGAAGGTTCTCTCCAATGTTGAAGGTTTGTTTGAGTTCTGATTATATACTTTCGAAAGCTCTTCGTAGTTTTTTTCTTTTTATTTGGTGACATTTCAACGCTTGCGATGTGACTTCTACAAGAGAATAGAAAAAAATGAAAAGTGAAAAATTGTATTAATTCGAAAAATAATGATGGTAAGGATGGGGGAAACTCTTTTTTTGGGGGGGCGGGGGGGGGGAGCACTTGGTTGGCTAAACGAAAAATACTTCTTTTCATATGTTGGATGCAATAGTGATCCAAGAAGTTTATTTTTAAATTTGTGAGGTTTCTAAAAGCCATCACAGGTATTTCAGGTTTTCGACTTGCCAAACCTTGACTATTTGCCGTTTTTGTACAAGAATAGGAAATTTTAGTGGTCCAAAGCTAAATTTTAGATAAGAATTCAAAATTTGAAAGAATTTTTTATCAGAATGGGTCGTAATAAGAAAACATCATCTTATAAACCCAAAATTCCAACAAAAGCCAAAAGTATAAAAAAGTATAAAAGTATAAAAAAGAATAAAAGTATAAAAAAGTATAAAAGTATAAAAAAATGTTGGAAAAAAAATTTGGCTTGTACAGTTTATTCGATTATGTATATGTGGCTTTACCTAAACTGGGTTCATAACCCAAAAACTGTGGGTTTATAGAAAATTAATATAAATAGGATAATCACTATTTTTTAATTTTATGAGTTAGCGAAGTGTATTGGATTTGAATAGTGAACAAAACAAAGTCCATTAATCATTAACAAATTAGTTTACTGAACGTAGCTCATATTACAAATAATCTATAATAAATAATATTGCATTTAATCAACAATATAACCTTAGATGACACCAAATTAATAGTTTACTTACAAACTTACTTATCTTCAATTATAGTTATCTTCTCTGCTTTTATTAGAGTCTCGTAAACGGTGGATCACATCATCGTTGGGCGCCTTGTCAGTTGGTTTTCACGTAGCAATGCCCAAGTAATAAAAAGTTCTCACTACGAAATCAATGTCGTTATTCATTATGATTACTTTCACACCGTTCATTAATTGTCAGATCGTTAACTTATTTCATGTCCTTTCTATCTGCATTTGAAAATAATCTGAGGCTGTATTTATATAAGGTAATACTTCTTATGCCTACTTACTTCTCTAATAAAAAACTTTTAAACAACTTCGTAATCTAGTATCTGAGGCATATATATATATCCATTGTATTTCCCTTATGACTTAACGGAGCTGCCTCGTTTTTGCACCAATCGATGGAGCGCCTTTTTATAAACTTGTAGCGATTAAATACGAAAAATTGTCAATATATGGAGCTGCCTCCTTTTTGCACCGGTATTTTCAAGTACTATACCATAACATGTTTCGAGTTTTTCCTCGTCATCAGATGTACAAATTGAAATAAAACATCTTAAAAAGGTACAAATGATAAACCTAAGCAACAACAAGAATATTAACAATTTAAGGAATATCATTAACCAATCTTGGTTATTCATTAACTCAACAAAGTAACATGATATCATTATTTTAGATGTTTTACTGTGAAACATTTTGTTTGGATATGTCCATGTTATAACATTATTGTGCTTTAATTATTAATGACTCATGAAATTTTCGTAGGTAATAATCCCTCTCCATCAGATAAATGATCGGTTGTTCTGTAAGTAAAACGTGTCCAGTTTTTTGGCATTGTTCAGCAGGGAGATATTGTGAATTATTTTGTTTCACTGCTCTTTCATATTCTTTCATGCGCCTGAGGACCCGTCGCTTGGTTTCTTCTACGTATACGCATGGGTCACTACCATTCTTGCATTGAGTATGATTTAAATAATGATATCATGTTACTTTGTTGAGTTAATGAATAACCAAGATTGGTAAATGATATTGCTTACATTGTTAATATTCTTATTGTTGTTTAGGTTTATGATTTGTACCTTTTTAAGATTTTTTTATTTCAATTTGTACATCTGATGACGAGGAAAACCTCGAAACATGTTATGGTGTAGTAATTATACATTATTATTTTTGAAGCTCTTGTGTCTATTGTCCTTTTCTCATTATATGCTTCACAATATGAAGGTTAATTATAATATTTTTGATTGAAAATGAAATTTATATTCAATGTAAAGGTTTATCAGGTTCCCGATGTACAGTATAACAGAAATGGTTGTGATATTTATTGAAATGTCTATTCTACGGAATTTGAGTTAAGTGAAATATCTCAACACTTACATACTGGCTATGTGGATGACCTCATTTTCATTAAAATGAGATAATCATGCCCACGCCGGAATTTGAATCCAGGTACCGACTTGATACAAGAACAAGATCACACCAAATCATCGAGAATTGACTACTGTTACTTTTATAAATAAATTTTTCTATTTTACATTTATAAAATGTAATATGCTGACTTTGATAAAAATTCTATTTCTAGATAATTTTTAAAATTTAAAAAGTATAAACTCTTATTATTATTCATTTTATGTGAGATTAAATAAGAAAAAAGGACCATACACACAGAAATCCATAAGTAAAATAATGCTCTATTACATGTTTCAAGGCTGCTTGGCCTCATCCTCAGATTAAAACATAATAAAAATGCTACGATATTAAATTATTGTTCAAAAATAATTTAATTAGTTTAAGTTGAATTAATTATAAGCATATAGAATGCTTGAAACAAATTTTTTTTTTTTTTCTCTTCAAAGTGGAAGAGTTCAATGAGTACTAATTTAAATATGCAAATTAGAAGTCGCAACGTTACACGAAGTGACGTCATATAATTGAGAGCGTGTCTCTGTTTCGTCATAGGAATTCAGTAGAGAATTAAGACAAGTCAGACAAGCCAGGTTGAGACAAGACGAAATGAGTTCAGAATAATCGAATAGATTGAAGCTCAATGTGTTCAGTTGAACTGACTTCAGATAGAAAGTTCAAATAGAAGACTTCAAATGGCAACTTGGATAAGAAGGTCACAACAGCATTTAGGAGAAATAGCTCAGACTATTAATGCCGAAATTGAAGCCGAGTTCAGTAAGTCAAATTGATTTATTCGTTCCGTTATAAGAAGACAACATTCAAGGTCAAAGTAAAACCTGGATATTGTCGCGTGAAGATAATTCCGAAGTTTAGAAGAGAAACGGAAGTTATCGTGAAGCTTAGGTATTATTCTCGAAGACTTGGAATTCAACAGGAGACTAAGGTTAAGACGAAAACCCGAGTTACGGAAGGCTGTGAAGGCATCATAGCGAAAACTAAAGTTACACTCCTGATAGAAGAGTGGACGAAAGCCATATTGCTATAGAAGCAGCTTAGTATTAAATACTGAAGAATTATATTTGGAAGAATTATTTCCAATATCTAAGATAGAACTCTGATTAGTATAATTTTTCGGACCAATCGAAACCAAACGGTTCGTCAAATACAATATAGTGGTTACTGTGAAGATTGCCAAGAAGAACTCATCATTAGAAGAAGTCTCAATTGTGAAAGAACTTTATTTAATATTTCTAAGAAATATAATTATTCCATTATTAAAGAAGACCAAAGTGTCTACAGTAATAGAAGCGCTGTTAGTTCGAAGAGCAGACGCTCCGTTTTCCCTAAGGATTGTGGGATCAAGAAATCAGATGTTGTGTAGTGACCGCGCCATGTTTGAATGTGTTGTCAAAGGATGGTTCCGATGAAAGAAGACTACGTTAATTCAAGGAAGACTGGCGGACTAATTCCAGCCGATTCAATTCATCGCAGTTCATCACAGCTAGGTGAAAAGTCATTTGAAACCATCAGACTGTAAGTAGATAATTTATATTATTTACATTTTGGAAGGGAGCAAGCCGCTCGCCATCGATAATTGAAATAAATCCAGAAGTGACTATTGCCGTGAATAAATGAAACGGAATATAACTTTGTTAAAAGGAAATCGAAGTTTGAATTTAATTCACACAGGTGAATTTTTATAGCCATTGAGATATTCACACAGGTGAATTGTGATGTCATTATCGACTTATTATTAATGTGTTCACCCAAGATAGTGAATAGCTATTTAGAAGTATTTAGTATTCATACAGGTGATTAAAACCATTGATATTCACAGAGGTTAAATTTAAATAGTCATTATTGATTTAATGATTGAAGTGATATTATTTGTGTTAAAGAAGAATCGCATAAGTGAACTTTACGTGCCAACTTTACTTAAGTGAAAGTAATTGTGATTAATAACTTTAAAGCAGTGATAATAATTATTAGCGAAGTGTGCTACATAGTATTAATATTAATTTATTGTGCCACGATAATAAATATCAAGCCAATTGTATTACGTGAATTTATGAGAAAATATCAAGAAGATATTACTGCATAAAACGCAAAGTTTGGAACTGTAGGTGACTGCGTGTATGGCAGATGTGATAAAAGTATCTCTAATGTAAATAATAATTTTAGAAAAGAAATTTTAAAGGCACTCAATAAATCATTTTATGATTTTTATCTGGATTCCACTTCATTTCTTGTTGCTTACTCTCCTACCAAGTAGAGTTCTGCTTATTATCTTAGCAAAAACTTCTATAAAATCAAGGTTGATATAAGAAAAAAGGAATATAAGATAAAAAATCAGTAGTAACATAATATATACGTTACAACAATAATAATAAAGCATGTTAATGCACAAAGAATTCTATATGTCTACAATAATAACATATTATTTTTTGGTTATAATCCAGTACATTATTGATCGAAATGTCTGTATTATAGCATTTTTGCGTTTTTATAATTAGAGATTGATGGAATTTTCTTAGGTAATTATCATGCTGTATTGTGTAAACAATTGGATCGTCTGTTGAAATTTGATTTACTGTTTCCAGGTGATGCACCGCTGTGAGATATTGTAAGTTGCGCTGCTTTATTGCTCTATCGTGCTCCTTCATGCATACACGGAACCTTCTTTCGTTTCCCCTATGTATTTACATGGGTTATTGCCATTCTTACATCTAATACCGTAAACTGCACCAATTCTATCTAAGCTGTCTAATTCACTTCTGTTAACATTAAGCAATTTCTTCAAATTATTATTGGCTGTTTGTGCAATTCTAATGTGTGCATTGACCTAAAATAGGAATTAGGCTTCTATTTAAATTTTCTTCATAAGGAATTGAAACATATTTGAACGTTTTCTTATCCTTGTTGTTAATTTTATTCATATCCATATATCTTTCCGTTTTCAAAACCTTGGAAACTATTTTATTGATAAAATTCAGGGGATATTACTCATATACAAGTTTCTAATAATGTTAATTTCATTACATAATAATTTAACATTGCTGCACAATTTGACGACCCTTTTTTATTGCAAACTTAAAAGAGTTGATCGTGCAAATTAATGGACCCGCAGCTAGAAAATTCACTGTGATATTTGCATTCGAAGCTTTTCTGAATACCGTAGTCTCAAAACTACTATTGCTGCTAATGACTAAAATATCTAGGAATGGAATACTATTGTTATTTTCTACTTCCAAACTAACTGTACTCCACCCGTGGTTTTTCCTTTGCTCTAATTGGTGGGGGTTTACTTAAAAAGGAGGCTCCTGCAGTTAATTGCCAGCATTGAAGATGGAATGTAATTTCGGCATTCCGAAACATGTATGCTCATTTGTTGATAAATGTATTTTATTTTAATTTTGTGTGTCTGCCTTTTCTTTTAGTAAGGGCTTCAATTTCTTGGACAACACTGAGGAACATGTATGTAGTAAGAATAGATAAAGATTGATAAAGAATGTATGAACTCAATATCCACTATTAAGAAATTGCCAGTTTTCAGAGGACTACCAAAAATACATAAAAATAAAGAGAACAGTCTTTTTAAAAGCAGATCTATTGTGGCTTGTCGGAGTATAGCTATTATGATGATTTCCAGATTAGTTGAAGAGTTAAGCAAATTTGATTATAAGTATAAATTTTATATTAATAGTAATTCAGGGTTTTTAGAAAAGCTTAGAATGTTCAAATGGGAAAAAAATACTTGAATGGTGTCCTTCGATATGGTAAATTTATATACATCTTTGTCGTTACCACTACAGCAAACTTACAGCAAAAGTAACAACTTAAATAGCATTTTAAACTATTAATTTTGCATTCTTCAACATTATGAATACACTTAGTGAAAACAACGGCATGCTTGTCCATTTGCGTAAGCACCCGTCGTAGAGTGCTGAGCATAAAAATGATTACAATTAGTGAAAGTCATTTTTATCAGCAACGATGGCTATCACTTTATCTGAACTCGTTTAATTGTGAAGGCTCTTTTCAGAAAATCCATGATAATGTTGTTCTACTGTTTGTAAATCTCGACGTCGCAAGAACTTAGGCCATCCACTAATGTCTGCACATTCTGGGAAGAATATGATACGTTGATTCGAGAAAACTGGATCGTTAAGACTTCAACTTGGCAGAGGGTGCGGGGATGTCACTGAAAAAAGTCGTTGAAGCTGTTGCGACGGAGTTGTCGAACAGTCAATGACTCATGTTTCTGCCGCCAGTAGAGCAAGTTCAGTGCCATGACGGTTAGACGTATGGCAAAATGTGGAAGGTGTTTTGACAAATTGTGTATTTTTTTCTATACAGGATCAACCAGCTGATTCTTGCTGACAAGGATCATCGCTTTTTCTGCTATTGGCAGAATGGAAGTTGATAAGCCCTGGCCGTGGAACATCGTGTGGAGCGACGAGGCATGTTTTTATCTTAAAGGAACATGTCCCTGTTCAGGAAGTTCTCCTGTACTTTTCTAACGTAATCGTCTGGGTGGAATCAATTCTAGTTATCATCGAACCATTCTTCTCCGAAGAAGTTGCTCGTTCTGATAAAGTCACCCTGGTGACTTTCCGCCACACCCGATGCAGCCTGATCTAAATTAGAACGAGTTCTTATCATAGATGAGAATAAAGAAATTATATCGGTTCTTTATCAAATATGGAAGTACCAGCTTACGTATGAAATGATTGGCAACAGCAAGCATCTTCCAAAGTGGACGAGCTACACCCAAAATTTCAAGGCTAGGTCTAAGTAGGTTGGCGATTACACGTGCTCCTACTTTAGGCTTACCAAGAGCTCCTGACCCCCACATGTCTTTTAATGACCCAGAAAAAAGCCAATAGCAACCCCTCAAATTGCAACACAAGAACCGACACAAGAAAAGAAGTGGACGTCAAAAAAGTGAAAAAAAAAAACCTTTCATCCTTCATTGCAAACGAACTCCAGTCAGAGTTGAAAGTGCGATTATAGAAGCAAGAGGGAATTCCATACAATAAAGCGACCGATAATCAATCTTCGGATGCTGCCTAAAACCGTTTACACATTGATCCGAAAAGCGGCCGGTCGGATCCATGAAATGAAAAAGGTAAGTTGAATTACACCTTACACTGAAATGAAGAAAGGGAAGGTGAATGAGGGTGTTTTGAATAAGTATATTTTGGACTGAATCGCCCTATTTTTAAATTGTTCCAAAACACCCTCATTCACCTTACCTTTTTTTCATTTCAGTGTAATGGTTTGGTCTTAGGCGCTTCCCTTTAGCCCATTGCACAATGATCCGAAAATCGGTCGGACGGATCCATGTGCAACGGACTTAAGGGGAGCGTTGAGACCAAAATTATTACATTGACATGAAGAAAGGTAAGGTGAATGAGAGTGTTTTGATTATGTAAATTTTGCACTGAATCACCTACGCGTAAATTGTGTTTCATTCATCAAACCTTTTTTCTTTTCAATAAGCCCATTGCACATGAATCCGTCCGACCGATTTTCGGATTCATGTGCAATGGGCTTTAGGTGAGTAACTGCAAATTTTTTTAATGTATTGAAAATTTAGTACTCAAACTCGATAGTAATAAAATAAAAATAGCTACACCTAAGATAAATTGTGCCACATGTCCCAAAAATTTAGTAGATCAAGAAGTTATCTGCTATATAGTCCAATAGACGGATCATGACGATCTTGTTTGCATGAGAATTACGGAACACACGAGATCCGGCCATTAGCCTCTTCAGGAGGTGTAAAGAAATTTAGTACTTGGAATGTCTGTCACTAGGAAAACGCTTCCTAATGAATTTATTGTTGTTTATTGAGTGTTTTAAATTTATGAAAAGGATATTAAAATATAGCAAAAGTCTCATGCATTTCCCCATATTATAATTCATTTAAATATTTCAATGAAATGTAAACATAAATATATTTATATGAAACATTCATGCATTTTTATTTGTTTTTGATTTTTGTTATTAGCAAATAAAATAAATGAGAAATCGTGTGCCTTTTTGATTATTAATTCGTTAATGTAATGTT
>JAFIDM010000006.1:13389456-13418735 GCA_023159025.1 Thereuonema tuberculata
TTTTTTTTTGTATTTTGTTTTGTTTTGTTTACGTAGGAAATTTTTAAAATTAACGTCTTTCTAATATTTTAGCACTTTTCTTATGGGTGATCAGTATGTTTGACAGCTCTTCCGTCTAATTTTGAGGCCCTGAAAAGGGCCTTTAGAGGTAAATTCTGTTTTTTTTTTCTTTCAGCTGTTGCTTCCAGTAAATAACTGCGTGAATTGGGAGATGTACGAAATATGTACGACTAGCTTCAGCTATTCTGTCTTGAACTCTTTCTAAAGGAATGAGAGGTCCTCCGTTAATTAATTCCCTCCGAAAATATTCTTCAACTTGCAATATTATTTTCCGTGAGCTGCTTCGTATAGCAGTGTTTCTCGACATTTTCTGAGAATACTTGGATAGAGGCTTTTCTCGCGTAAATTACGTGAAATCACGAAAAAACGAGATTGTCAAGATCCGTCTGTTGGACTATAGTTGTAACGCAGAATTCCACAACAACTGTTTCTTGGCAGAAACCATGTACAGCAATGACTCTCAAGAAAAACAAGCATGGAAATATCAACTATGCAGAAACAGTGGAACAAAAAGGATTTCCGGAACTTTAGAAAACAGAAACAGTAAAATTCATCAAAAGATAACATATAACATTCAGGAGATAAAACAAGTAAAACTAGAAAGTAATCCTACGGAATTATTTTTAGGAATTGAAAAAAATTAGAGAAACTAGATAACCTCCAAAAATTGAATACCCTTGTGGAAGATATCAAAGGAATGAAAGACTCCATATCATTCCTAGCAAAAAAAATATGATGAGGTGTTATTTCAAATGTGATAATGAAGTCATGTAAACAAATCGAGAATAAAATGATGATATCCAAACTCAAAAAACATACAGAAGATCACGCAAACAATATAAGAAAACTGGAGAAAATAACAGAAAAACACTTTTCAAGAAAATGTAATTTGGAACTGCACTATCTAAAAGAACAAAATGATGAAAACTTAAAGAGGTAATTGAAAGAATTGCAGAAAAGATGATTATTAAACATTCTGTCACTGATTTAGAATATATGATGATACTGTCTTCCTTCAATAAGAACAAAATAAAACCCACCTTAATAAAATTGAAAATATTAGACAAAAAAAATGAATGGATAGAAAAAAAATGAAAAATCTAAGTGCTCAACAAAGATATATATGAGAATAATGATGAAACCAAAATCTTCATCAATGAAAATCTTACAACCAAACAAAAATCACTATTATGGGAAACAAAATTAAAAGCAAATAAGAAAAACATGAAATTTGTGTGGATAAAAAATGGCAACATCCTGGTTAGAAAATCTGAACCCTCTCACATACTGAAAATTGAAGATGAATCTGATTTGAAAAAACTATAATGACAATCAGAAATATTAAAATAAATATATTAAAGCAAAATTCAAATTGAAATTGGCTCGAAATAACCAGAATAATAATACTGAAAAGGACATACTTTATCCGAAAACAAAGGTTGTAGATAGCTTCAATGACTGGATGAAAAAGCAAATGAATAAAATATTACCAATTCATAATTGATATATATTACTATTAAATATCTGATCCATTAAATTAAATTGGGATATTTTGTTGTGTAAAATTTATAACTACTGGACTACCTTGATATTAAAGCACTATCAGAAGTTAATATCGCTAAAAATGAGATAGACCTTTATAAAATAAAAAAATGGCATACTGTAGATAAGTTAAGAGCACCAATTAAAGGAAGTGGAGTAATATTATGTATTAAAGAAGATATTCAGTATGAGATAAAAAATATAAATACAATAAATTTTGAATGTATCTGGGTAAAAATAAACAAGCGAAACTGAGAAAATATTTACAATCTTATTAACATTTATAGATCACCAAACCTAAATAAATTCAACTTCATAAATGAATTACAAAATATTATTACTGATCCTCAGGATGATTGGAGAAATACGATACTACTAGGTGATATTAACATTGATTTATTCAAAATAGAAGAATGCAGAGGTGACAAATTGTACATAGAAACATTGTGTATAATGAATTTCAAAATTGCTTATATGGTATTACAAAACGTAATATAAACTCCAGGGGTGCAACTTCAACTACTATTCATTACGCTTTCATTAACATTCCAACCAAAAAATTTCAAAGCTACATTTTTAGAGACACTACTTAATCACTACTTAATTCTCCTTGAGCTCTCACAACTAAATAATAAAAATAATAATACTGATAAATTATTAAGAAAAAACAAAACTACAAAATTGTTAGTAAAGAAAAATTGGAAAACAACTTGCAGAAGATACTGGACAAAATTCGAAATTACAGGCGTAGATACATAATATATATCGAAATATTTACAGAATCTAATAACTCAAAATAAAAAATAAAGAGCAATGTTAAACATTCAAAGGCTTGTGAGAATCCGAGAAAACTTACAAATATGAAAAATAAAACATTCCTAAAATAGTGGATTACAGATGATCTCATTAAAGATATCAAAGATAGAGGTAGGCTATTTAAAAAATACAAAATTAATAAAACTAGCGTCTCTAATTATGAAAACTACAAAACTTTTCGAAACAAATTAAATTCAAAAACATAATAATTAATGCTTTTAGACAGAGTCCAAAGCAAAGCGGTCCCATAATTTTATAAGCAAACTTTTATAAATACAACTTTATCGGAAGCGACCACTTCTGACCCCCAACTTCCGGTCAGGGAGTGGTCTTAGAGGTCTGACTTTTTGGACGTGGTCACCTACTTTTTGATGGTGAACACAATGGTGAAAGTTTCGGTCTCCTATCTTTTACAGGCAAGCTGTAACCTAGGACCGCTAACATTGCTTTTTTGCTGTCTGTATGGCACACTCTGTAGCGGCCAAACGGTTCGATTCGAATGAAAACTTCCCCATTGTGTTTAGCATCAAAAAGTAGATGACCACGTGCAAAAAAATCAGAAGTCTAAGTCCACTCCCTGACTTCTCAAGGCGTTGTCTTTCTTTCAAAAACGCATTTAAAAGACAGAAAACGCCTTGGGGAGGGGATCAGGGAGTCTCTAGGGCTGATCAGGATCAGCCCTATAGGTCTGATTTTTTGTACATGGTCACCTACTTTTTGATGCTAAACACAATGGTGAAGGTTTCATTCTAATATCTCTAACCGTTTGGCCGCTAGATAGTGTGACATCCAGACAGGATAAAAACAAGAGCGGTTTTACAGGCAAGCTGTAACCTTGGGGCCGCTAATCACACGAACAAAAAATCAATATTATTATAATAAATTTATTATGAATCAAAAAAATCCCAAACATTATTGGAACGAAATAAATCATCTTTTAGGAGAACCAACCAAACAACAAAGCAATAACGACCGAGAACTTGAAAAATTCTCTGAACATATGGGAGATCCTAACAAGCAAAAAAAACTGGCAGATAAATTCTGTACGTAATTTGCCTCTTTAGGGAAAACTTATAATAATTCATGTAACAACATTATTATTAAGAAAAGGAAATATAATACCATAGCAAATTCAATAGGATTATGCACTTCATCTGAAGATGAGATAACTGCAATTATTAAAAAAATGGACAACAAAAAATCAACAGGATTTGATAACATAAAAACCAAAGATATAAAAGAAAATGAAATTTTTTCCAAAGTAATTACTGAACTAATAAATTCAATAATTGCAACAAATAAATAACCAGATCAATTCAAAATTTCCAAAATCATATCTATATATAAAAATAACAACTACCGCGAACTAGAAAACTATCGATCCATAGCAATACAGTCAACCATACATAAGATAATAGAAAAATACTTCACAAAAACATTACAAAATTTTATGAAAAATACAATGTAATAAACAGTAATCAGTATGCCTACCAAACTTTAAAAAGCACCACAAAGTTATTAAAGAATTTCAGTGACCACATTAATGAAAAACTAAAGAAAAATAATTTTATTGTACTTCTAACAATAGATCTTCGTAAAGCTTTTGACTTAATAAATCATGAATTGTTACTAAAAAAAATAGAACTAATGGATATTAGGGGATCAACCTTTCAAATAATAAAAAACTATCTCAAAAACAGAAATTTTTTGTAAATATAAATAAGAACATCACTAAAGCGAAAAAACTAAATTGCGAGGTACCTCAAGACCCAATCTTTTTCTTAATGTTTATGAATGATCTCTTCAGTGAAATCAAGGATTGCTATACCTACATGTATGCTGATGACAATCTATACAATAAACAAGAATCCTATCAATAAAAGACAGGCTATTCAAAAAGACTTCATAAACATTCAAACCTAAATGCACATTAATAAACTCACCATAAATAGAGACAAAACAAAAGTTATTTTTATAAGACCGAAGAAACAACTTACAAACTTTCAAACAAAGATGTATCTTTATTCTCATTCATGTTTACATGCACAGAATATAAATTGCAAATCTTGCTTTGAGATTAATACAGAAACATATTTTATATACTTAGGTATCAAAATAAACAACCTCTTCACTTGGAACACTCATATAAATATGCTTCGCAAGAGACTAAATTCTATAATATATATTTTCTATCATATAAAAAATATTATACCAACACAAACTAAGATCCTTATTTACTATTTGATTCCGGGATAAACTACGGGGTAAATATCTGGACCAAAACTAACAATATTGATCTGGATCACTTAAAAAAACTTACAAATTAAAGGGTTATAATTAATTTGTATTTCAATTAATTTTTTAAAAAAAAAAGTCTTGAAAAATTCATTTAAAAGAAATTATAATCGAAATAAGTATGAAATTTTAGTCTCAAAACAAAAATTTAACATATTAATGCAAAACTACTATAATATATTACAAATAAAGACTAAGTAATCAAAATTATTATCTGAGAGAAAACAATAAAATTAAACTATCATGCTCTCTAATTTTTAATACTTGCGGGCAAAAAATATAAACTTCAACATAGAAAGAATCATAAATGATATCAATATAAATATATTTTTAGAACATCAAAAAGTATCTGCTGTAAAAAAAAAAAAACCTTAAAAAATGGATTATTGAAAATACTTAAAATAGAAAAAAGTAGAGAAAGGGAAATTCTTATTAATTATTTATTCTTTTTTCCCCTCTATATCTCTGCCTCTCTTTTAGTAGAATTTAAATTTCAATACGGAGAAAAAACGTAAAAAAAAATGATTACAATAATGACTTTGAATTACTTTATAAAAATATTGAAAGCTCATTACTATATCCAAATGTTATTGAATTAGAAAATTTAACATGGAAAGAAAAAAAATGATAAAAATATGGAACAATGTCTGAATGCTGCATCTTACATTAAATCTTTGAATCAAAATTGGATTATTTGTTATGTAAATAAAAAACCTTTTACTGTGTTTAGATATTATTGCCTAACTGAAATTAATTTTGCTGAAAATGAAATAAATCTGCATAATATAGATCATTCGAATATATGCTGTAACTTAAGAGATAATAGAAGAGATGGAGGTATTATTGTATATATTAAAAAGAACATTAATTACAATGTAGGTAACATAAATATTACAAATTTTGAATGTTTTAGTATTGAGATGGACAAAGAAAATTGGAAAATCGATCCATCCAGAAATCCATTGTCATTAACATTTATGTTTACATAAACAAACTAACAATTGTAATACTTGTTCTAGAATTGATTTTGTAAATGATTTTAAATATTTTGGAATTACTATAAATAACTTATTTACTTGGAATACCCAAACATATCATACATAAAAAATTAAACTCGACTATCTGTATTTTTCACTGTATAGAAATTATATTACCACTAAAAACAAAACTTTTTATATATCATGCTATACATAAATAATAATAATGGTTTAAGAAATAAAAATTATAAATAACATAAATGTAAACATATTTGATGATTATCCCAATATTTCAATTGTTAAATTAAAGATAAGAAAAATGGATTATTGAAAATATTTAGGAAACTTTACAAGTTAATAAAAAGAAAAAGTAACTATAAATTATATTTAATATATCTGTATCAGGCTTGCATTATAATTAGCAAATTAAAGTATAATTACGTTATTACTGTTCTAGTAATTAAGGCGTGGTTGATTTGAATTAATTATTAATATTGTTTTAATTTTTTAATTAGCATAATTTTGTTCACATTTAATGTTCCAATATATAAACATAATATGTATTTAATAAATACTATTAATGAAACATAATACCTTTCTTCTTCTTCTTCAATAGCTATATTTCGCAGGCTATTCTTTTTCCTGCTTCGTCAGGCTTTCAAATATATCGAATATTCCTTCAAAACATAACAAAGCTTCTAATAACATAGATTTCAATAACATAGAACCATTCATGATAAGCAATCCTCATATACAGATCGTTCGTTTCAATAAATAAGTATGTTTCAATAACAAATCAGTAAAAATCACTGACATTTTTCAATGTTTCTGCAGTTATCTTTAAATTTTTCTAAAATTATTTGGCTTATCTTTATGCCTTTTTCTTTATTAAAACATTTACAATTGTTAATTATGCATGCTTCTAATATAAATCTTGTCTCTCTGTCGTATGTTTTTGTACATTATTTGAAACCAAGGAAATCAAGAATATAATTATAATAACTTATAATATCAAGGTCTCAAAAAGGATAAATAACATTTGTAGATCAAATGAAATATCAATTATAAGGGTAGCAAATAAAAATTTGGGATCCTTAATATATAAGAAAAGGAAGATAAGAAAATTATGAAAGCTATGGCTGTAATATACATATTGAAGTGTAGAACTTGTGATGGGGTATATTTCGTTAACACAGGGAGAACCCTGAATGAACGTGTCCCTTTAGAAACACGTGGGTGCATTTCGTAATAACCACCCAGAGATCTCCGAGTGGGCCCACCATTGCATAACGTTAGAGCATAACTCTGACCCAATCGTTCAAATTATGTACAAAAACATATCCGACAGAGAGGCAAGATTTATAGTAGAAGCATGCATAATTAACAATTTTAGATGTTATAATAATCAAAAAGGCATAGAGGTAAGCCAAATGATTTTAGAAAAATTTAAAGATAACTGCAGAAACATTGAAAAATTTCAGTGATAGTAAAATTTCAGATTTGTTATTGAAGCATACTTATTTGTTGTAATGAACGATCTGTATATGATACTTCCTTGTTTTATAAATGATTTGATTCATTTTATTGTAAGGAACAATCTGCATATGATAGTTCTTTGCTTTTTAAAATGATTTAATTCATTTTGTTGTAATGAACAATATGCATATAATGATTTCTTACCATGAATGGGAATTTTGGGAATTTTTGGAAGTACTCGAATCCGCGTATTATACGATTCTTGCTTATCATGTCATTATAAGCATCGTTCTTACTTTAACCTTTTTGACGCATTATCAGTGTCGTTTTTTTATTCTTATTTTCAATATCTACTACAAAAATATCAAGTATTTCAATACCGACAATATCATTAGTAAAATTGCGTCCCATCTTTTTGTAGTCTTCATTGTTCATAATAACAATGGAACCACCTTTATCAGCTGTAGTGATATTTCAATTATTATTTCTTTTCAGTTGTTGTAATGTCTTCCTTTGTAATGAACCTAAATTGTCAAACATTAGTTTTGTGTAGTGTTCTTTTATACTATAATTCCTATATTGTATCTAAGTTTATTAACCTTTTCTTTGAAAGGGTTGTATCTAAGTTTATTAACCTTTTCTTTGAAAGGGATATTCTAATCCATCCATTCATAGTTTTCTGTCCGGAGACAGGTCCAGTTCTATGGAGGTCCGATGGATTTCCCAGAAACACCTGAGGAAAGATACTGGGGATGGTTTCCCGTTGCCTGCCCCCAGGACGCCATGCCATTATGGAATGACGTCAGACCGAAGAGAAAGTGAGAAGAGGCTTACAACACAGGAAAGGAAATTGAAACATCCAAGCCACTGCCGGGATTCGAACCCAGCTTCTGGCATACTGGCCACAACGGCAGACCGCCGCCGAGACCGCACGGCCACGCCAGCACGGCTATACTTCTAATAATGTTCGCTAAATTAGAGATAAAATGTTCACCTCCTACACTTTTTTCGACCAAATTTAACTTCAACTCTTTCGACAATAACTGCATTTGTACGTCGCTCATATGAGAACTTATATTAATAACTTACTTATTCTCAGTATTGTAGAAACTTCTTTTTTTTAAACTGATCTTAACTTCTTGCAATGTATAATCTTCTTAACGTAAAAATCTTTTTCAGTTTAAGAAAAGACAAAGTCCAAAATCGAAGGTAATCGAAATAATAATCGTTATTTAGTATTTTTTATATTCTAGTAAAACAATATAAAATATTTTATTAGATCCTTAGAATGTTGGCAAAAATACTATTTTATTAAATAATATTAAAATTGATTATTCAAAACAGCTGAAAGGAAATGAGCACATTGTACATGAAAACATTGAGTAATAGTTTATTTAAAAATTGCTTATGTAATTTTACAAGGTATAATGCAAATACAATTGATGAAATTTCATGAATATTGATCAAATAAATCTTCTTCATTCTTTTTTAACATATACGCAATTAAATAAAAAAACTTCTATTACTGGAAAAACGTCTTTATCTTCTTCAACATTTCGACTTTTTGAGCAAAAGACTTCTTCAGGATTACAGTTGAGGAAAAGATCTCTTTCTTTAAGAATATTTTGTATGAGGTCTGGCGTATTCTTTAGTATCTTATCAGGTTTGTGTAACGGCATTTTTGTCAGAATACCAATCATAAACCTTTCAAATTTTATAGTGATCATCCAAATGAATTTATGACTCGTCCTAATGAGTTATTCATTTTGTGTGTTTTAGGTCATCGTTCGAATGAAGGAGTTATTGTCATTTCTTTACATATTGCTGAAAATTAATGGCATTTTCCCATCGCTTATGAGAAGAAAGACAGAGGTCTTTTCCTCAACTGTAACTCCTGAAGAAGTTTTTTGCTCAAAAAGACGAAATATTGAAGAAAATAAAGTTGTCTTTCGAGGAATAAAAGTTTTTTGAATATTTATCATGTTTTCATTAAGATTTCAAATCAAATATTTCAAAGCTACATTTTTAAAGAGATAAACTCTGATCACTACTTAATCCTCAAACAACAAATTATTAACAACCAAGAACTTGAAACATTTCCTGGTTTTATGGAACGTCCAAATCAGCAAAACAATTTACAGATAAATTCTTTACATATTTAGTCTCTTTAGAATAAACTCATCATTATACTTGTAACAACAAAGTTATTAAAAAAATGTTCATCTGAAGAAGAAACAACTGCAGTAATTAACAGAAATTTTAGTAATTAACTAAACTCAACAAAATTTTAATAAAATATAATAATAGATATACAGTAAAACCCCGTTATTACGCTCCCGCTTATAGCACTATCCCGTTCTTTACGCTCCTTTCATACGGTCCCTGGAATTTTCTATGTAACTCTCTATACTTTTACCATCTTATAACGCTTCAAATCCCGCTTGTAGCGCTTTTTTTAAATCGGAAAGTTTGTATCGAAAAGAAATTGTAAAGATTCTTTTCTTTCCCTGGTAGGAGGGAGGAGGGAATCTTTGAACTCTTTGAAGTGCGGGTCTGTGACACAGTAAGTTAGCAAAATGTCGAAGCGGAAATCCATTTCTATAAGTGAAAAATTGCAAATTCTCCGTAAGTACGACGAGAATTCTACACTAAGTCAGAAGGATTTCGCAGAATCTCTAGGAATTCACTCATCCACTCTGAGAACAATAATAAAAAAATAGATTTAATAAAAAAACCACCTGATGCAGCGAAGGGTGGTTGCAAACGTAAAAAAGTAAAGTGTGGAAAATATGAAGATGCCGAGGAAATTCTAATTGAATGGATTCATCAGTGCCGTGATGCCTCAGTGCCATTAAGTGGCCCAATCATTCAAGAAAAGGCGCGTGAAATAGCGGGCAGTGCACTAAATCTGCTCCGAAAATATATCAGTGTTGCTCCTAGTGGTGTATCAATTGATGTTAATAGTTACTTGAACCGCATTGAAAATGTCATAATTCATAACAGTAGCACACATAAGCAAAGATCTTTTTAATAGGAAATAAGCTCACATTTGCACTATATCTATTGCAGAATCGAGTATGTTTCCTGTAAAATGGTGTCTAAATGTTTCCCCATCTAATAAATCATTTCCCGTCTATAGCACTATCGCGCTTATTACGCTTGTAGGTCATGGTCCCTTGACGAGCGTAATAACAGGGTTTTACTGTATAACTAAACGAAATAATATAAAGTAAAAATAATTAACTTACTTTAAGTAAATAAAATAAAGATAAATTTAAAAAAAAATCTCCAAACCTTTATCGAGAGGAGGGTATTATGGAATAGTCGGGAAATATGGAATAACGAGGTTTTGGCTCTGTTTCGTTCTGCTATCACGTGGGAATACCATGAAAGACTCAAGATAGACTCCCAAGATGCAGTGCAGTGAGAGTTGACTGCTTGTTGTTGTCGTACCATTCGCTACAGAACAAAATGTTTTGGGATTTTCAACAGTTTTTGCAGGTAAGTTTTCAAACATTTTAACCTACTAGTACACATTGGACTTGAACATTGATGGTAAGCTTAATATACACTAAAAGAATTGTAGTTTGTTATACTGTAGTCGTTTTTAGCTGACAAGGTTTTGTCCATAAGTTTAAAGGTTCATTTTCAAAGATGGGGCGTCGGGTATTATGGAATAGTAGGTATTTCATAATACACGACATAAAAGTATAGTATTCCATACAACCCGACAAAATATACTGAATAAAACTAAAGTTAAAATATAAGTTTTGAGTATAATATTGATAGTTAAACAATAATTATTAATTATATAAATAGTAATACAGCCGTATTTAAAACCAAAGTACATTTTTTTAAAAGCTTAATCCATTGGAATGGAAACAAAACACAAGTTTTCTGTTATTTGAAAATTAGTCTATTGTCTACATCTACAAATCATTTGGTTTCAGATGTGTTTTGTCTATTTAACCAACCCCCCCCCTCCACCTTAGTTGCAAGAGTTTTAAATAGTTTGTGTTTTTTTTTCAGATATGTCTAGAAAGAAGGAAGATGAGGGACAGAAACGAAAGCTTTGGTGTCAGATGCAGATGGCTAAGGCTGTAGAAGCTGTTCGTGAGAAGAAGATGGGGTACCTTAAGGCGTCCAAGGAATTCCAGGTTCCCAGAGCGACTCTCTTCCGCCTTGTCAACAGTAAGGATAAAAAATGCAAATGTAGTAGCCTCAACTACTCTTGGCGGTAGGCGAGTTTTTACTAAAGAACTAGAAGACGAGTTTCAAAAATATTTAGTTGAGATGGAGGCCATGTTCTATGGGCTCACAAAAAGGGATGTCTGCAGTCTTGTCTGTCAACTTGCAGTTCACAGTAACATATCCCATCCATTTAAGGACGAAGCTGTTGGCAAAGACTGGTTCTATGCTTTTATGAAAATGAACCCGAAACTTTCAGTCCGTAAATCCATGGGTACATCTTTTGCCAGAGGCAAGGAATTTAATAAAGAAGAAGTAGACAAGTTTTTTGACCTGATCGATGTTCTTTTAAAAAAACACAACTATTGTTCTAACAGGATATTTAATGTAGTCGAAACTGGTTTTTCCGTCGTTTAAAGTAAAGTTCCTCATGTAATAGGCCTAAAAGGAAAGATACAGATTGGGTCTCTTACTTCAGCTGAAAGAGGTTCTCTCGTTATCATCATTCCCTGTATGAGTGCAGGAGGTTACTTGTCCGGTCTCATGAATGAACAACTTTTTAGAGGTGCTCCACCAGAGATCATCGCATCGTGCCACCCGACTGGTTGGATACAGACAAACATTTTTACTAAATGATTTAAACATTTCATTGCTGTAACAAAATCCTCAGCAGAGTCACCTGCCCTGTTTCTCCTTGCCTCACACAACCCACAAGCGTAACATTGACGTAATTAATTTAGCAAGGGAAAGACATGTTACAATTTTAGGTCTACCCCCACAACCGCTGTTCGCATAAAATGCAACCCTTGGATAAAACCTTTATGGGTCCATTAAAGTCTCACTACAGTGAAGAAGTGAGATCTTTTTTAAGGCATAGCTAAAGGCTCGTGAGTATTTGTGATATGATGGAACTGTTTGGCAGGGCTTACCTTAAAGTACAATGTGAGGACAGCAGTAAATGGCTTCAAAGTGACTGGTATTTTTCCTGTCAATAAAATTGTTTTTAGCAGTGAAGATTTTATTGCTTGTAGACTCACTGTTCCTAGGCCTCAGACTATGAGACCAACAAATGACTCTTTTCTACGTTCGTCTACAAGCTCTGATTCTCTTCAAACCTGTTCTTCCAAGAGTCCTGATATGGTTGTCGCTGATACGTCGAAGTCAACGAATTTTGTCCTACCATAGAGATATCACCACCACCTCCAAAAAAGCAGAAATCAAATAAAGGCAGGAAAGCTGGATCTTCTTCTGTAATAGCCTACTCCCCATATAAAAAAGAGTTAAAGGACGAACTGAAAGAAAAGGACAAAACGAAGAAACCAGAAGTTTCAAAACAAAAGAAACGAACATTTAAAGACCCCTTATTAAGAAATTAAACTTAAACCGACCTTCTAGACCTAAACCTGCTAGAGATGACTCCAGTGTTAGCAGCGATGAATCGTTCCATTCTGGTGTATTATCTGAAATGGACTCCATGCCATCAACTAAAGAACCGGAAAACAAAGACGCTGAATGTATCTTCTGTAATGGAAAATTCTCTGAAGATCAACGATGGGATATTTGGATTCAATGCTTCAGCTGCTCTTTGTGGGCTTGCCTTGACTGTACCGCAGAAGAGAAAGAAGATTATATCTGTGACTTTTGAAAATATACTCGAATCAGAAATAACTTGCACATAATCTTAAAAACATAGTTTTTATAGTTAAAAATAACTATGTTTTATGAAGTCTAATTAGTTTTTCAGTGATTTAAACAACTAACTTAATTGGAATTTAATATTAGTATTCCATATTATCCGACCATTTCATACTAACCTCCATTTGTAACTTTTTTTAATTTTTTTTTTTATAACAACAAAATGAATAGTTAACTTATTTATTAACTTAACAAAAACTCACTAAAAACACTCGCCATGACGATATTTCTGAGAGCCTCAACGGCCTCGTCTTTTTCAAGTAACACCGTAACAAAAGAAGAGGCCGTTTAGGCACTCAGAAATATCGTAATGGCGAGTGTTTCTAGTGACTTTTTGTTAAGTTATGATATTACTTTATATAGTTTTGTTTATAATATGTGACTTGGATAGTCTTAGGTGAATGAGCCTTTTTTAGTTAAAGGAACAATCATGTGATACTAAAGGATAAACTTCAAATTCACGGTATAGATCTTTTATTTCTGAAGTGGGACATTTTTGTTATTTATATGAAAGGATAAACTTCTAAAGAAAAAAACTTTTATTTTCTACGAAATTTTAAAAAATGACTGAAATTGGGCATTTTTATTAAAGGAAGAAACTTTTATATCTATGAAGTTAAAATATAAAAAACTCCAAAATTTGTGATACTAATGGATGAAATTCAAAAATTAGAAATTTTGCTTCTAAAATTCGACATTTTATTATTGAAATTTAATTTCTAAGAAATTTTATTCTGAAATTGGACATTTTATTATTTATTATTGATGTAAGTGAAATGTAATAATGTTTCGTGTGTAAAGTGTTACAACATTTTTTATGTTTGTTATATTGGAACTCTTAATTCATGATTGTTGTTTTTAGTTACTTATTTTTTTATAATTTGGGAAGAAGAGATGATAGATTTCTTTTTCCGTTTTGTTATGGTGTTACTTGAAAAAGGAGAGGCTCAGAAATATCATAATGGCGAGTGTTTTTAGTGAGTTTTTGTTCAGTTAATAAAGAAGTTAAGTATGATATTTCTTTATATAGTTTTGTTTACAAAATAAATAATATTTATTTAATGTAGAGATTGTGATTCAGTGTATTTTGGTAGTACATTAAAGGAAAGAGTACTCGAACATGTAAAAGCGTTTGAAAATGATAAGTAAGGTATATTAGACTGGGCTGACCACTGCCAAGAACAGCAACATAACCCTAACCCCATAGTGAACATTTTATTTCAAATTAATGAAGAAGTAGATAGATTTATGAATGAATCTTGCATCATTAAAAATTTTCCATGTATGAATAAACAAAAATTTTTAAAAGTTAGCAGTTATACTTTTAATAAATTCAAACAAAGCATTAAAAATATAAATGTAAAGAAATTCTTATAGTTTATTCAATATTTATTCCCACAATAAATTTTATAGCGTTACATTGTTTTATTAAGAGAGTATCACTTTCATACTATCGTTATATTATAAATTCCTACAATTAATTGTATAGTGTTACAATGTTTGGTTAAGAATGTGTCACTTTCATGTATTATTTTCAGATTCCTTTGTTATTTAACTATGAACTGGTATCAATCAAAATAAGGTATAAATTTATCATACGATACTCTTATCATTTTGTAATGAATTCCCGTTAAGGAATTGGTTAAATATCTATCCCGAACCATCTGAGGAAGTTCTTTTGATACAAAAAGAACGAAATATTATGAAATAATAAAGTTGTTATGATGAAAGAAGTTCAATATGAATATCATTTATTTATTTATGAAGAAATTTATTATAAATAGTACTTTTTTTACAAGTGACAGTTCATTACAATTAGTTATAGTATGTACTCATGATGATTTTGGGGATTTTATACACAAACCAGTGAAGTTCTTTTTAGAAATGTAAATGGTATTCCGTAATACCTTCCACTAATAACTTGTAGAACTAGAAAAATAATCAAAATTAAAATAATAGAAATATACATCACAAACAAAATAAAAATTTTATGAAAAGATATATTCTAAATTGTAATCAAGATGCCTATCAAACATGAAAAAAATACATTAAATTATTAGATTTTCAATGATCATTTGAATGAAAAACTTAAACAAAAAAATTTTCTTTACTTCTAACATAAATCTTAAGTAAATTCATGAATTAGTATTAAAAAAACCTAAAATTATTGTAATTTAATTAGTTGATCTTTCTTTGAATTAAAAAAATGTAAAAATAAATAATTATATTAGTATTAATGTAACAATATTAATAGTTAAATGAAAAAAAATTAGTTTTGGGATACCTCAAGGCTCTAACTGAGGCCCAACTTTTTTATGATATTTATAAAAGTTCTATTCTGTGAAATTAAAGATTGTTATATTTACCTGTACGCTGATAATGTTATAATCTATGTTGTAAACAAAAGTCCTGTTAATGTTATTCATTAATACAGAAAAACTTTATAAACATTCAATATTGGATGCATGATAACAAACTCATCATAAATAAAGACAGAAAAACGAGGGAAAATACAAATTACAAATTTTCAAGAAAAGATATATTTTCATTATCATTCATGTTTACACACACAAAATTCTTGCTTTGAGATTGATGCAGTAATGAATTTTAAAAACATATAATTATATACCGATACAATATATATTAATAATATATAAACTTTAAATATGTCGGTATAACAATGAAAAATCTTTTCACTTGGATTAATCTCTTGTTTTAGTTTCCTATTATTTTTTTAAAATAATAAAAGTATTTAAGATAGAGTTTAATCTCTCGTAGCAGAAAGTCCTCATTTACTACTTTTATTTGATTCTATTATAAATTACGGTGCTAATATTTGGGCTAAAACGCAAATACTATAGATATTGATTTTTTTTAAATTTTCAAATTAAACTTTCAAAACAGTTTGGGATAATAAGAGAACTTATAATTTACTAGAAAAGGGCTATAGATAAGCAGAGTAATGCCAGAACTGCGGACACAACATTAAATGCATAAATGCAATATATTTCATTTAATGGGTAAATATAATGAAATATATAAATAAATCATACAATTACAAATGATTCTTAGTACACATTACAGTTTCAACTCCAAGTATTCAAATATTCTTTATGAGTGTTGATCTGTGCATCTATAAAAATTACTAACTAAATTTACCTTACTTCTTCATATGAGATATTATTCTTAAAACACTAAAGGTTTTCTACAGATTGTTCCTATTTTACTGCACTAATCTTCTATATTCTGAATTCTGCGATGAACTCCGTTGCTCGGATACAAATACATCATTACGATTTATTATGTCATTATACTGTGGAATTTTCACCTTAATTCCTTTCGCTTTATTTCCACATCACTGGCTATTTGCACTAAGTTCATATAATTAACTTTCTACTTTAATAATCATACTGTCCCACCAGAATGAATTTTCTTATTTCCACTTCCTTTATTAGCCATTGCTCTGTAGCAGTTTTATGTGTAAACCTATTTTCTTCACTGTAACTCAATCTTCCCGAGAGTCCTTATTACATTCTCCTTCTGTGACTACGCATTAGTTCTTTTTTTAATTATTTCTATTTTGTCCCTTATTTCAAAATATTGTTTCGACTTTTAAGATATGCACAAACATACACAAATAATATCATCATAAGTTATTATTGGATAAATTTAACATTTAGTTCCTACAATCCATTCATATAGTCCTATAGATCAGTCGTGACAATCGAGATTTCTCGAGATTCAAGTAAAGTGCGAGAGAATGCCTCTTTTCCAGGCCTCTCGCAAAATGTCGACACACATCATTTCACAAAACAACGCACGCAAAATTATATTGGAAGTAGAAGAGTGTTTTCGAATGGAATTAGTTAATGGAGGACATTTCATACCTTTAGATAGAATTCAGATAAAGTAGCTGCAGCAATAGGTCTATCCTCCATTACCAGGATATTTTAAAAAAGCAAGTAACGTTCTTGCTTATTGACTCGAAGAAAAAGTGATCACGAGCAGTAAAAAGGGTCGGCGAAATATTTTAAGTATATAAGTTTAGAAAATGAAGCCAAGTACGGAATTCGAAATTATTATTTGCCGTTTAGTAAAGTATCCAATGCAGTTATTTATTTCAATTCATGGAAACGACAATTAAAAGAAAAAAAAACCCTTATTTTCTTTTCAAGGCCCTTTTCAGGGCAACAATATTAGAACGAAGAGCTGCCAAACATACTGATCCAAAAAAAAAAAAATCAAATAATAAGATAACACACAAAAAAAATACTTTTCAAAATTTATAAAGGAAGCAAAAACAAAAAAACACACAAAGTAAATACTTTCTTATAAGACAGTTCCTTCCAAATTTTAAAATGCAACATCGTATTAATGAATTTCAAATAGGCTCAAATGCACATTCACTGTTGTTTTATTTGCTATTCACAAAAAACATAAAAGAAAAGAAAAAGAAATATGCTTGAATGTTTCATTTCAATTTATGTTTTAATTTCATTGACAAATTTAAATGAAATGAAATACGGGAAGATATACGAGGCTTGTGCTTTATTTTATTCTACTTTTCATAATACTGAAAACAGTCAAACCATAAATACATCGTGTAGTATTTTTTCCACTAATAGACAGACACATTACTGCAAAGACGCTAAAGGCAAGATCTCGGACTTCCCGTGAATCTCAGGAAATCTCGTTCGTCAAGATTGGTCTGTCAGAGTATAATTAATCACAACACTTACATTTTCAAAACTCATTTAGCAATAATTCTTTTATTCTTGCATTTAACAGCTGGTTTTTTTGAAAATATTTGCTAAATTATTTTCACCAGAAATATATTTTACTTCAATTTCTTTTCTAGATATCAATTCCATTATGATATTATAGCGCAAGTTAATGGGACCGCTTTTTCTGTCTTTCGCAAGTTGCTCAATTATCATTATTCACAACAGTTGGAAATTGTGTATATTTCAGTTCAATTCCTTCATATAACACAGTATTATTATCCATGAGTTGATATCTTTGAGTAGCCTTTCCAATGTACTCGTTCGCTTGATATGATTGTGCCGTTACCTTATGTTTCGTGGTATTTCAACATTTGCCAGTGTTTATTATAATTGATCTTGCCGTTGAGTTCCGTTATTTTTTTTCTGTTCACGTTGAATCACAGTAAGTTTGAACAATTGATTTATTTTGTGTAAACCAATTTTCTTTTCTTTGTACCTTGTAAATATCTTTTGATTCTCTTACTCGTCTTCGTATCTTCAATGATTGGATTGTTGTATCTTCTGAACATATATCGCAAAGCAAAATCTTATGTCTCGTCTGTAAGTACTGCTTATGTTATTATAACTTCTAAGTAAACTTCTATACTTAGATGATCTAAGTATAGATCAAGACAAATTAATATTACTTGACAAATTATTGTTACTTGAAACTTAGTTGCGTTTATTCCTTAATTTTTCCATTTGTTTACTTATTTCATCACAGTTTTCATCCAGTTTTCCAAAGTAAATCACTTATAAAATTTTTTTGTTCAATATCAAGTTCACGCTAAATTATCTTACGTATTGTATTGAATTTTTCATTTCAAGGCATTCGTGTATGTTTCCAAGATCTTTTATTTCAAATAAATTACTTTAAACTTGTTGCTGGAACTTAAGTTTTCTGAGAATATCAACATGTCGTCTAATGGAATTAATATCACCTTTCTTTTGATATTTATCGATATGCAAATCTGCCTTGCGATTTTCGAAAATATTTTCGATCAGTATTGTTCTCAACGTTTCATTCCACAGGCGATCAAAGCTTTTTTTTTTTATCTATTGTCCTTTGGGTTTAAGTTGGTCACACCTTATGTTTATTCTTTTCTAAATTCTCCATTAAGGTAAGATCGTAAGTTTCAAGGTTTAATAAATGAGTTCTTTTCAAATGCCATAAATAAACGAATGGTGTTAAAGCTTGGAATCGGGACATTCATCGTATTGCAAACAATCTCTTTCCGTTGAGTTTAACCATTTACAACTAGTTTTACTTTAAACATGTTAACAGTACTATCGGAATTTTATATAATCTTAAGAATCAATTTTGATGTTACGTCAATTATGTGGTTGGGAAGCATCAACAATTCTGTTATACTTTGGAGTTTATATTTGATTGCCATCATCCAATTGTTTTACTGGACTCTTGAAACTTGTAGTGATAAGATTTGACACTTGAATCATTCTTCGTAATTGTTCTTGCTCTTATTCTCATATAACTGCCATCTCTGTCTTGTTCAGACTCCATTTCCGTATGATTATAATTTTTTGAATCAAGACTTCCTTCGTTATCTTCACACCATGGACTTTGAATTCGATGCTTTCACTGTCTTCATCTCGTTTAATAAGTTTTTGATGTCAGTTATACTAAATAACCTTTATTGTCACAATATTTATATTAATATATTTAGTTCAGCATATTTCTGTGATGTCTTCAGAGTGTTAGGACTCGTTAAATTAAAGAATATTCGTGTCAAACCTTATTCACTTCAATAAATTTTCAAAACTTAATGTTTATAAATTCTTTAAAACTTTCCTTCGATTTAGAGCAAATAAAAGGATAAAACTATTCCAGATATTTTCGGCTAATTTTATGTTGTTATGGCAATCAATTTTCCTTTATTATAATTTAAAAAGATTGTTTGAAATATTTTTCGATGACTTTTGTCTTTTTTGTATTTCGACTTTTGTCTTTTTTTGTATTTCCTTTTATTTTCCAGAGTCTGATTTATGCTATTCTGCACTTTATATACTTTATGGAGGAGTTGCGATAATTTTATTTTTTTCTTAATGTCTTTGCTTTTAAAACAAGTAAAACAATTGCTTCAATAATTTCCATGACTGTTAGCAAACAGAAGCCCAAATAAAGTCCTAGAATACCACAGATATTTCCAAATAGACTTGCAACAGTCGCTTGTGAATATTCGCTCGTTATTTTAATGTAGCTGTTCGGAACTTGAATAATAAGATAAATCATTTCGAAACCTCTTTGAAATTGGAAATTATTAAGATTCAGAGTATAGAAATATTCTTCACATTTCGGAGGACAATCACACCAACTGTCATTTCTTCGATTCACTATTGAGAAAGTTGTTTCCATTGTATGATTAAACTCTTCTGGAATGAAACACAAGGGCAAAGTGGTGTTTTTCATAAATGGCAATCTATGATATAAAAGATATAAATAAATTCATTTTTCGGAGGGATTAATGTTAAAGATGATTATAATAATGTTGATCTTACTTTTTCAAAATCATTAAAACAGATTAAAAATAAGTTCAATTGAGACGATTTCTAGTAGGACCTTCGTAAATACGTTGAGTTATTTTAAAAAACTTTAAATTTTTAAAGATTAATTCTGGCAAAAACGCCCATTTCGCAAATACGCCCAACTTGATTTAATTCTGAATAGACAACAGAGATGGGGCTACGATCGCTTCCGGAAGTGTTTGCCGTTGTACCGTGGAGAATGCGAGCGGTGACGTCATAGAAATTTGCAAAAGTTTGTCAATAAGATAGTACAGCACCGCAGAAATTTGTTGGGGAGGACATTTAAGCGTAACATATTTCTACTTCATTTTATTAATTTCTGTGAATCTATTATTTTTCGGAAAATCAGATTAAAGCCTATTTTGACCGTGCATTGGAAGAAGGACGGAAATATTTTCGTAATGTTATTATTCCGTGGTGTTCTCTCTTCAGATCTGGAAATACGCCCCACATGAGTGCAAATTTACCCCAGGCTTATTCTCACTGCTTTTCTTTCAGAACATGGAGAAACCTACAAAAGGACGACCAAACGACAGAAATGGACGGAAAATGCTTCGATGCAGGTCATGAAACAGGTCACTTCCAAAAACACTTACATCAGATTCCTCAAATTGCTACAAATAAACCTAAGAGAAAGCGAATAACTATCGTTCTTACCTTCCCAGAACACATAATCAAGAGACAAATGTTTGTCGAAAAAAAAGTGCTAAAGATTAGAAAAAGAAAGGTAATAGGGCGCATGAAAAGGCAATAATAATTAAAAGAAAGCCACAAATTGGAGAAGAAAAAGAGAAGAAAAAGAAGTAGGCTTCCAGCTCTTCTTCTGATAGCAACCTCATCAGAAGATGTTGTTGTGTCATCACCCGAGGAGATTTCTGATGAAGATGATGATCAATACTAAGTCCAAAGCTACAATACATGGCTTGCCTAACATGGCTTCACGAGACTTGCAAAAGGTATCTGCCAATGTGCTAAGGTGTGGAAAGGAAGAGAGCTTCAAAAAAGGAATATTTTTTTTTAATTTTAATGCATGAATATATTTTTAAAATATTTGATTGCTTTCATTAAAGGTTTTTTATAATAAATTATAAAAATTTTTTTATAATTCGATTATTACTTCATTTTGTACATGAATCATGAAATTTCTCAAAAACAGCATTTTCCCCGAGGCGAAAATACAACTGGGGCGTATTTGCGAAGGTTCTGGGGGAAATGCCCTTTTTTAGGTTTTTTAATTTTTTTTAGTAACATTAACATATGAATTGTTCGAATTTACATAATTAATTAGAAAGATGAAATAACAACATAAACTATTTACACATAAAGTAACAAAAATCATTTAGATTTTTTAATTTTATAGAATACTAACGAAATGTGTGGAGTTTTTGCCGGAATTACTCTATGTTCATCAATGGGTTAGACCAAGTGCTTACTAAGTGACATTCCAGAATAGCAGTTTCACACTCTTTGGCGATCATTTGTTAAAACTACAATTTGAAGTTAATGCAACTTTTAGAAATTCATTGGAAAAAGGAATGAATATACGGATTATTCTTCCTATACTTACTACATTATGTATCTACAGTAGAGTCCCGATTATCCGAGTTAATGTGGACCAAGACTAACTGGGATAACCGAAAAACTCGGTTAAAGCGAAAATTGTAAATAAATCGTGTAGGTTTAAATGTATATTTTAACAAATAAAAAAGTTATACAGATACTTCCTATGCAATTCATATTGTTACGATAATTAAAGAGTTCTTTTACTTAAAAAAGTCCTTAATTGTTATTTCTTTTACGTTATTTCGGCGTTTTTCTGCAACAATGTTTCGTCATTTTTTTAAGGATAACAGGATTCCTGGTGTCACTCCTTCTTGTTGTTCTATATAATCAATAACACTTTCGATAGCTTTTAGTCCATCTGTTTGGGAGATTTTCATATGTCGATTTTCATCGTCACTGTCTTCACCTAATCGCTAGATTCATTTTCCTTATTGACGATATTGACGATCATTTCAGCTGTAATGTCTCGTTGTTCGTCAGCGTTTATCCAGTCACGTATATCCTCTTCGTTGATTGGTGAGATGAAATTCAGAATTTTTTTCGGTAGTTTCAAAAATGGAAAATGTAGAACCTAAGAAAAAAATCCTAGAAATATTTGATAGCTCCGTTAAAGCGGAAACTTGGATAATCGGGGCTCGGATAATCGGGATTTTACTGCATTTATATTTTTACTTTTACATTTAAAACTAAATAAAAATAGAATGCTAAAATAAAATTGAATGCTACAATAAAATCGAATGCTAAAATAAAATTGATTACTACAAAAAAAATTGAATGCTACAAATGAAATTGAATCCTACCTGCAAGAAACGTTTGCTCTTTCCATTAAAAAATCAAAACATTCACTTCGGCATTTCGCAACATCGACTGGATTCCCACACGGACGTTTACGAAGATTCATTATTTTTCTCTGAAAAATGAAAGCCAATTTATGATTGGTCGATTTAAAAATTTTAGAGATATTTCCAGATACTTATTTAGAAGAAGAACAGTGTGGATTTAGGAAAGGAAGAGGATGTACAGATGCTATATTCACATTGCAGCAATTACTTGAAAAAAGAAGAGAGTTTAATTTGCCAACATACCTACTTTTCATTGATTACGAGAAAGCTTATGACAACCTAAACAGAAATTTACTGTGGAAAATTATGGAAGAAGATAAAATTCCGAAGAAATTAATTGATGTAATTAGAAGTATATATAGAGAAACAAAAATTAATATAAAATTCATGAACGGAAAATATCAGAGCCTTTAATTGTAAATAAAGGAGTGAGACAAGGATGTGGACTTTCCCCAATACTTTTCAACATATATATAAATAGAATTCTAAAAGAATGGAAATCAATATATAAAAATGGTATCCAGATCACAAAAGATAAAAAATTGAAGACATTACTATATGCTGACGATCAAGTTTTGATAGCAAATTCAGAAGATGAACTTCAAATTGGAGCAAATCATTTAAATACTATCTCAAAAAATTATAAAATGAAAATTTCGGAATTAAAAACAAAATCCATGGCAATGTGTGGAAAACAAATACAAAGAGTGAAAATTGTAATTAATGGAAAAATAATAGAACAAGTATCAGAGTTTAAATATTTAGGAAACATAATTTCATGTTATAACGATGAGGCAAGCCTGATATCAAACATACAGACATACAACAGAATGAATGGAATAATTAGAAGAAGATTTGGAAAACAAATGACGAAAGAAACACTACTAAGATTACATAATATTACAGCCAAAGCAGCAATTAAATACGGGAGTGAAACCTGGATACTCAAACAAAGAAACAAACAAAGATTGGAAACTGCACAAATGAAATTTCTGAGACCTTTATTAGGATTTACACGTCTCGACAAAAAGAAAAGTTATGATATTCGAGCCCAACTTAAAACTCCAAGTTTAATTCAAGAAATTCAAAATTACCAAAAAAATTGGCTTAACCATGTAAAAAGGCTATCTAACGACAAGATTCCAAATTTGATTTTGAAATATCAGCCCAAAGGAAAAAGAGACAGAGGACGACCAAAACTAAGATGGAAAGACCAAAATCATCTTCAGAGCTAGGAACAGACAATCATTGTCTATACCTAAGATGTTCAAGACAAGACAAGAGATATTTCCAATTAATATTCTGGAAGACCTTGTTTTATTATATTTAAATATTTTGTTAGAATGTTTTATTGCTTATATTTGTTTTAGGTAAATATTGTGATTATATTTTGTTATTGAAAACAACAGTGATATAAAATTAAATTAATAAACTCTAAATTTAAATTATTTCAATAATTTCAGTTATATAATCGTAATTTAAAAGTTCAAATTCAAACTTTCGATGTGATTATTCTATTAAGATATTACATTCTTCAATGGAATTGTATGTAAGATAATTAGCTTATATTCTTTTTATTTATTAAAAATTTTCTTTTTAGAATTCACGCATGTTCTTTATTTTATATAAGCGTAACTGAATAATGAACGGTCTAATGTAATTTTTCTAAAAATTATTCAACGGAAATTGCTTTTAGAATCAGTCTATTTTGTATTTTCTTGTCAGGTTTAAATTCTATATCGTCTTGATTATCATTAATCAACATATAGCATGTTTTGTACGTTTAGCTTAAAACACTTAAAAATGCATATAAATACCTAAATTTATAGTGACCTTATTTGTAATGTTAAATTTTATCAGAAAACTTAAAAAGTACTATCCGTATTAACAAAAAATAATGTATTCTACGAAAGAATTTGGCCAATATCATGAAATATCATAATTTTGGCTGATATCATAATATTTTGTACGGGAATGAATGCAGTTCGGATTGCAAGTCACTGCGCTTCAGGGTTATGATATTTTTGGATTAGAGGAGTTATGCTTTCGAATATTGGCAGTTCATTCCCGAAAACTACTTTCCCATATTCACATATCTCATAAAGAGATTCATGGAAGATGAGGATGAGATTGTACAGCTGCAGGAGTTATATCTTTTGGGGCACGAAGACTTCAGGGCATTGGAAGAAAACTCAATGATCGACGAATAATGTGTAGTATTTGAATTTATATTCATAAGAGATATTAATTTTTGGTTTGGGTTCGATATATTGAGCAGTATTTATTGATTACACTCGCATGATACCTGGCAGGCGTATAGGTTTATCAGGAGTGTAAATCCTTTATATGTCTTACAATGAAAGAGAGTGCTTAAAAATAAGTTTAAAATTCAATTAAAAGTCGAAATATGCATGTCATATGCATCTTCATTTTGTAAGGATCATAACTCAAAGACTATACATCCAAGAGAATTCGTATTCCCTCCATTTTCGTTCCTTTAAAGTTATTTGAAAGAGTTTTATATGTGAATAAAATATTATTAGCATCTAATATAATTTTGGAGAAAAACAAAAATCATTTCAATATTTGCCAAGGGCTTCACATTGATACAAAAACAGACAAAATCACAGAATATGTATCTATGGAAAGAAATAAATGATCACAATATATATTACTAAAATCTTTTATTTCTCTGTCTGTGTGTGTGTCTGTCCGGCGCAGTTTTCTGTGAGAATGAAAAATAGAAAGAATTTTTTCAATGAAACATCCGCGACAGGAATCGAACCTGCAACCTTCTGATCCGAAGTCAGACATCTTACCCATTAGGCCATGAGAACCTCAACTCTCTTTATATTGCTTTTTTGACTTATCTGTCAAAACTGAACTGACTTTGACTGAAAAGTAACAATCAATATTACTAAAATCTTTTATTTCTATGTCTGTGTGTGTGTCTGTCCGGCGCAGTTTTCTGTGAGAATGAAAAATAGAAAGAATTTTTTCAATGAAACATCCGCGACAGGAATCGAACCTGCAACCTTCTGATCCGAAGTCAGACATCTTACCCATTAGGCCATGGGAACTTCAACTCTCTCTATATTGCTTTTTTGACTTATCTGTCAAAACTGAACTGACTTTGACTGAAAAGTAACAATCTATATTACTAAAATCTTTTATTTCTCTGTCTGTGTGTCTGTCCGGCGCAGTTTTCTGTGAGAATGAAAAATAGAAAGAATTTTTTCAATGAAACATCCGCGACAGGAATCGATCCTGCAAACTTCTGATCCAAAGTCAGACATCTTACCCATTAGGCCATGGGAACTTCAACTCTCTCTAAATTGCTTTTTTGACTTATCTGTCAAAACTGAACTGACTTTGACTGAAAAGTAACATTCTATATTACTAAAATCTTTTAGTTCTCTGTCTGTGTGTCTGTCCGGCGCAGTTTTCTGTGAGAATAAAAAATAGAAAGAATTTTTTCAATGAAACATCCGCGACAGGAATCGAACCTGCAACCTTCTGATCCGAAGTCAGACATCTTATCCATTAGGCCATGGGAACTTCAACTCTCTCCAAATTGCTTTTTTGACTTATCTGTCAAAACTGAACTGACTTTGACTGAAAAGTAACAATTGTAATTAAAAAGAAAGTCAAAAAAGAAAGACGCAGTACGTCATTAGGTAGAATACTGAGAAATCAGTATTTATGACTTAAAAACCACTGAAAAGTATCAATTGGAATTGGATAAACGAGATGAACGAAAGTGTCGATAAGATCAATCGAATGATAAGTCTAAGAATACAAGGAGAGACTACAGAGCATACAATACAAGTGCGAATAAAATTGGCACTTCTGATAATCCACCACACGAACATCTCTATATGCTCGAGTGTCTGAACGCATTGAATCTCAGCGGAATTCCTCAACATCGTTTGTCATTGAAGATTGGATCTCCAATATTATTGTTGCGAAACATCAATCCCAAGTTTGCATACTGCAATGGAACTCAAATGCTGTTCATTCGATAATTATCTCATAGAAACCGAAATTATAACAGAACTCACAAAGGAGATTTTGTTTTCATCCATAGGATGTCTATGGAACCATGCGGTAATCTACTTCCATTCACTTTCACAAGAAAACAATTTCCGATCAGACCTTCTTATGCGATATTTATCAATAAAGCTCAAGGACAAACTCTAAATAAAGTTGCCATATAATTGGAAAACGTTGTCTTAACTCACATACAACTTTAGGTCTTTGAGTCACAATTCAACAGAATTTGGTTATCTTCACTCTAAAGAATACTCACAATCAATTTGTTGCGAAGAATTTCGTATACAAGCTATGATCTTCATTTATCATCTATATCAACTGACGTCCATCTGAAATCTCTTCTTCAAATATCTATATCGAACAATCTCATGGCCTAGCTAATAGATATAGATAATTTTCACTATTTGTAACTCAAAAACCACTGAAAAGTATCAATTGGAATTGGATAAAAAAGAGCAGAAAAAAAAATAATCACTATTTCTATTAGGTAGAATACTGAAAAATCGCTATTCGTTACTCAAAAACAATCACTATTTTTAACTCAAAAACGACTGTAAAGTATCAATGGAAATAAAAAAAAAGAGACTCAAGAAAGAAAGAAGCACTATTTCTATTAAGTAGAATACTGAAAGCTCACTATTTGTAGCTCAAAAGCGACTGAAAATTGTATCTATATTACGAAAATCTTTTATTTCTCTTTCGGTCTGGTGCAATTATTGTAATTTACAAAAATAGAAATAATTTCTACAAGTTATCTACTGGAATCCAACATGCAACCTTCTGCTCCGAAGTTAGACGTCTTAAGCATTAGACCACAAGGATTACATTCTAATCTCTATAAAAAATAAAAATATATCACAGATATATGATTCACACGCTGATTCTAAAAGCAGTCGTGAATTGAGAGAATATATACATCAAAAATTAAAATAAAAAAAAACTTTAAAAAAATTTTAGTTTTATTTTACTTGATGTAATTTGTGTGTGTGTGTTTTTTTAATAAATAACAAATTGTTTTCCGTTACATACGCGAGGCTTCCGGAGCGAAGCGACGGGTAGCCGACTAGTTCAAAATAAAATTAACTTCAAAGTCAATTACAAATGTGTTTTATCTACTTTAATTTAGTGCTTTATCATTAGTTGAAGAAATGTTTGAAATTAATTCTGATTTCCCAGCTCCAAACATTAATCTTTTTTTAAAATACTACTTTTAGAAGAAAACAATTCCATGGCAAACCAAAACAACATAATGAAACCATATTGTACAGCTTTTTTCTACCGAGTAGTTTAAATTAAATTTCCTCACATCTTCGCGGTCTGGAGACCGCATTATTGCATGAATAGTAATGCAACTTTGTATATAAGACATGTAGAGCATGGGGAAGAGAATTCCAAAGAAAAAAAAATATTCAACAGTAGCACGAAGAGTGTCTCCTGAAATGAATGCAACATAACGAATGATATTGGCTTTCAGTTCAGGCAAGGTCCGTACGCGTCCCTCATCAACACGATCTTTCAGGATTCCCCATAGCCAGAAGTCACCTCTGGAAAGTGTCTCGACAGAACACGATCATCGCCGAAGCGGGCACGAAGAAGTTCCTTTACTGGGCGACCAATAAGCGGTGCTGCACCATCTTGCATGAAAACTCTTGTCTCTAAACAGTTCTTGTAAGGCTGGAATCACATGCCGTGACAAGAGTTGACAGTACGTGCACTTGTAACAACCTGCACATGTCATCTCCTCAAAAAAATATGGACCCAGAATGAAATCCGCGGTTAATCCTGATAGGGATATAATGAAATATCGATTTGTACTGATATCAGAATTCGTACTGGTTTAGCAGAGGTGTAAAAAAAAATTAATAATGCCCAACGCTTATGAAAAATTTAAAAAAACAAAATTTTTTAATTTTGAAAGAAATTCAAAATTACAATACAAAATTCTCAGAGTATAAGTTCACTCCTAACAGAATAATATACACATGTGTATTTACACTTAATAATTCTAGCCTGTATATCAAAATATCAATAACTAATTAGTGAAGGCCCATTTGTTTTACATGAAAAATATTCTTATCCTCTTGGATGTATCACCTATCTAAGCTAAATAATTGCTTTTACAATTTAATGGATTAATTTAAACTTTTATACAATCTTAATGCAAATATGCATCTATACTTATTATAATTTAGAGTTCATTATTTTTTGAATTGGTTTTTCACCTTTGTGGATTTCACAAAATAAACTATTTCACTATACCTATGTCTCAAAAGCACTTGTATGAGATTATAGTGTATATTGATTTAGTATCTAAGCATTCGTTCAATGTTACTATTCATAATTGACTTATATCACCTATGTGAATGTTTCACAAAACTATGTATTGCATCTCTTTAACAATACAATATTCCTAATATCTGTTTAATTATTATTTAACTAATGCAATAATAACCATCTTTTATGAT
>JAFIDM010000006.1:13428735-13480479 GCA_023159025.1 Thereuonema tuberculata
TAATTTATTTCTCTTTGCCTGTAGAAGTCAGTTAGCTCTGACGAAATCGATAGCGCTGAAATGTATTTTTGTATGTATAAATATTTTGTATTTTATTTAGTCTGTGCGTTGGCCTTAATTTATTTCGTTTAAAGATTATTTACGCACGTTAAAATATTATTCTCAAAATTACTACCTGTTGTAAACTTACTTTATTTATTATGCCCAAATTTTTCTACACATGTAACTTCACCGCCATTTTTTTTATCCTGGTGCCAATTTTGTTTTCTTAAGAAATAAAAACCCCATGGTCTAAATAGTGTTCACATCAACTTTGGTGGAGTTAGGCCCATTAGGTTTTGTTAATTGGACTCTCAACACCATCTCATTTAACTATGGCCACCTCATATATTACATAGTATCTTTCATTAGCAGTTACCCTAGTATAATCGTATCAATTTTCTTTTAAAAGTTTTCATTTGATTTCAATTTTATTAAACAGTTTATTTATTACTGAATCTTAATCTTTTCAGATTCTTAATGATATATTTTTATACCTGCACTGGATAGCGTGATGTTGTCCTAGGTAAATACCGGAAAGAATAGCAGCAAACTGTTCCTACTCCACGGTATGTAATTTCAGGAGCTACAAAAAAAACAATATTACAAATAATCCAAAGTCAAATAAAACTGATTCAAACTTACAAATTTAATGATAACTATGTAAAATGGTCTTCATTTACACAGTGTTTATGCATTGAATTCTTTTAATGTTACCCTTTAAAATGACGATGCTTGTTTGTCATGAGATAAAGCACTAGACCTTTTGCAAATTGAATTGTAAACTAACATCGCATTTATAAGAGGCAGTAGTAATAATAAATCGAAAATTAAAAAGATATAATTAATTTTTAAAATTAATTAAAAAGAGATGAACTTATAAAGTCAATACAAAATATTACTACGCCATTTCATCAAGCATTGAAAATAAGAAAGTAATTTTTCAAAGAGTATACTTTTTAACTCAATAGAAATCTATAAGAAATCAGGAACCTAGTGTCTAATGTCGTCTATGAAACAAAAGGCTAATAATTTCTACATTATCTTAAATTAAGACTTTTTGCATTGGAAATAAAGACTCAACAACTGGAAAACTAAGCAAATCTAAAAGAGAACAGAATTCAATATTAACTCTTAATCTTCTTCTTCTTAAATCAACTACGGTCAACTTCGGACCACGAGCTAGCATCTGACAACGTCAGGGCAATGCTAGGAAATTGAAGAAGGTGGGCAGCGAGATGCACATCTCGTCCAGAATAACCCGGAAATAGTAAGTCCCAGGGAGAAACGGATGAAACACAGAAGAAGAAAGAAACAGCCATGCCCTCGCCGGGATTCGAACCCAGGTTCTGACACGGCAGACAGCCGTCTAGACCACTCGGCCATGGCGGAACGGGAACTCTTATTCATTATTCCTATTTTTTTATTACAATCGAAATTTTGTTTTTAGAGACAAACGTTTTAACATTCATCTTGTGTGATATACAATAAACATAGTACCAAACACACAATAATTCGAAATAAAAAAGCAATAAATAACATGTTTCGGGTTATATTCCCCATCATCAGATGTAAAGGAAACAAACATGAAAGGCACAAAAATATATAAACATAATGGAAACAAAAGGAACATCAATAATGTTACTGCAACAACATTAAGTTATACATTACAGCGTCAAACAAGCAAATTATATCATTCAAACAATTACAATGTCCTAAGATCATATTCTAATGCATTTTGAACCGAAATATCTGTAATACAATACCTTACGGCAGTTCATCACCAATATACGGGACACAAACTATTAACAAATAAACCTATTATTTACGCATCAGAGATTGATCATTACTTGAGAAAATTTTATGAATCTTTAATTATTAAAACACACGGTTGCTATTATACAGATATTTCATATTCAGATGCATTTGAATATGATCTTAGTTAAGACAATGTAATTGCTTGAATGATATAATTTCCTTGTTTCACGCTTTAATGCATAACTTAATGTTGTTGCAGTAATATTATTGATGTTCCTTTTGTTTCCATTTTGTTTATATCTTTTTGTGTCTTTTATGTTTGTTTCCTTTACATCTGATGATGGGCAATATATCCCTTCATGTTACGTATTCAAATATGAATTTCTTTTCTATTTAAGAATTATTGTGCTTGGTCGTTTGTTTATTAGCCAAACGTTTTGCTCATCCAAAATATTACACAAATGACCAGAAGGTTTAGTAAAAGGTTATGTAAGGTTATATTCTGATTTAACATCACTTACAAATAAGCTGTGTTTTTATAGACAGGGTGGGCATAAAATAATGTGATGTGTTCAGAGCCCTCTAATGAGGAATGTATTGGACGAATCGTAACAACATTCGGTGAACATGCATAGTGGAACATGCGGTTTCGATTTCTAAAAAAAAAAAATTACAACCAAAACTCGCCAAATGGGGAAAATGTCGCGCTGCTAATGCACTAATTTGCGCAACCGAGTTGCGCGTAGAGCGATCATGATAAAAACGGAGAATTCACATCACTCGGCGACGAACTGCCTTTCGATGGTTCTTACCTTACGTGACCATGCTTTGTTAGGGAAGCTGTATTATTAGCGGGACGAGAATGCCAGTGCTGCTCTTCGGGAATTTCGGCGTTTGAAAACGCTACGAAGAGGACCGATGAGCATAACAAATCTAAGAAAAATGATTCAACGCTTGAAACTACTACTGGAACTCTAGCAGTCAAGCAGGCCGGGGACGCAAAGCTATCAGTCACCAACACGTTGAAGAAGTTGCAACTGCTGTTGTGGAACAGATGATGACGAATGTGCAGGGTACCAACAGTGCACGGGCAATATCCCGGCAAACGGATATCCCATACTCAACGGTGCGGAAAATCCTGCATCAGATTTTGAAGGTTCGCCCTATAAAATCTGTCTTGTTCGAGAATTGCGCCCTTGCGATGCGACCACCCGCATTGAGTTTGCGTTAAGATCCTTAGCGTGCATGGAAGTAGATGAAGCAAGGCGTGGCGGATTTTATAGAGTGACGAAGCGCACTTTATTTGAATGGTGATATTAACATACACAACTGCCGCTTTTCAGCTGCGACTAATCCACACGTGGGTCTGCAGATGCCTATCCACTCGCCGAGTCACAGTGTGGTGCGGCTTTACATCATGGTTTATCATCGGTCCTTCTTTTTATGAGGAAACTCTCCAAAGTGGACCAGTGACCTGTTCCGTCGATGCTGCTCGGTATTCCTACATGCTAAAGAACTTTGTGGTTCCACAACTGCTATTAAAGAGAATGTCTCGATTCGACCATCTTCATGCAGGATGGTGCACCACCCACATTGGATTGAAGGTAAAGCTTGTGTTGTGGCAACATTCTCTGGCACCCACTAGTCAGAGCATTTCCCACAGCATGGCCAGGTCGCCTGATCTCAATTCTTGTGACTTTTGGCTATGGGGATTTCTTAAAAGCATTGTGTATCAAGTACATCTCCCCGAAATCCTGACATTGAAAGATCGCATTACATTACAGGTGCGGCAAATTCATTCCGATATTCTGCGAGACGCAGCTCAACATGTCTTGCACCGCATGCAGCTCGTGGAACATCACAGCGTGGTCATACGGAACCTTATTTGTAATTACAAATAAACGTTGTCTATATAGTTACGGAACTTTGTGTACTGTCTCAATTGGCAATTACTCATTCATTACTCACACGTACTATGATCTTTGCAGCGACAAATTTTCCCCTGTTGGCGACTATTGGTACTAATTTTTTTTTTTTTTAGGAATCGAAACCGCATGTTCCGCTCGGATTGTCCACCGAAGTCCGAATGTTTGCACGATTCGTCCAATACATTCCTCGCTAGAGGGCTGTGAACACCTCACGTTATTGTATGCCCACCCGGAAATATATAATGTTTTGATAATATTAATTTGAAACAAAGAGTCATATAATTCAGTCTTACAGATAGATCTTACATGTACATTTACATCATTGGTACTGAATAATCAGTCAATATTCATTCATATTGAATTGATCCTGCTGTGATCCGGAGAAAGATGTGATTGTCAAAAGAATTGTATTATGTAATGTTAGTAGGAGTACAGGCCATACTGCACAGGAAATAGCTAACTTTATTGCTGTTTCGAAATAGTCTAATGAGTGTAAAAATAAATGCAGCAAAGTAATTTAATCATCAACTGTAGATACAGCTATTAGTATAGATCTCAAATCGAAATCAAAAGGTTTAGGTATTCCAACAATTAATGAACTAGAGACATATATAGATGTTTTGGATATTTTAACAATGTGATTTTAACAATGCGATGTTAGGAGATAGTTGATTGCAATCGTTTTCTTGAATAAATGAAAAATTTCATATAAACAGACTTTCATAATAAATGGGAGATGAACAGTTTGTTTATGCAGCAAAAAATTTCCGAAAAAAAAAAGTGACAGAAGAAAAGTATGTTTTCTGCTAAAAATGTTAGGAATGATACAAGAAAAATTTTATTATTTTCTAAAAACAAGATTTCTACAAAGTTAGAAAAGTATACAAATTGCAGTAATAAAATAATAAAGTGATCTTTATTGAAAATGCAAAACAATTAATACATCACAAGGGAGATTTTTAACACTGATGAAAATGCAGGTATTCCGCAGCAAATCCTGTGTTGATTAACCTTCGTCAACAGAAACGGCAATATGTATAGTTTGAATTGTAAATATTTATACGTTTTATTTCTAAGCCTAATTCAAACGATGACAATTTAATACTCACGAATCAACTCTTTGCAAGTGCCAAACAAGCTAGGAACTGTGTCAACAATTAATAACAAGTGGTGAAAAGCAGTTGTTGGACAGCGCGTAACATAACGCTGTTCAACAATGCACGGAAGGAGCAAAAGCCAGTCCAAGTAAAATTCTCTGATGGAGAAGAAGCAACCAAGATGGCTGATTGAAGCATGATTTAGTAAGATGATGGAAGAATAAGCCTGTTCCTCCAAGAAGCTAAGAAGAGCACAGGAAATCCTGAACTCCCCTACTGTTCTTGATATGCAGAATGCCAAAAGGATTCTACGCTATCTCCGTGGAAGTGAAGATAAGAAATTAATGTTTTCGAAGGGAGAAAACAAGTTGGAGGCATACGGTGACGCAAGTTATAGTGATAGATCCAAGGGCAAATCAACTTCGAAAAGCGTGATATTCCTGGGTAACAGTCTTGTTTCGTGGAAAAGCAAAAAGTAAAGCACTGTAGCGCAATCCATACAGGAGAGCAAACTAATTTCCTGCAGTGAATGCGCGCGTGAAGTCGTAAGTCTTAAGAGAACATTATCGGAAATGAATTTTCCGAAGCTCACAAGTAGAACTGTAACGTTATTCTGCGACAACCAGCCCACCTTCAAGCTGATTGAAAATAAGTTCGAGACAACAGGTAGCAAGCATATCAAGCTCAAATACTTCATCATCAAGGATTATGTAGATCAAAAAGAAATTGAGGTTAAATATGTTAGCAGTGAAAACAACAGTGCCGATTTGTTAACAAAAGCTGTAAGTCAGACAAAACTACGAGATTTGGTAAAAAGCTTAAAAGTAATGAACACAGATCATTTGAGTTAAATGATTTTTTTTGGTTCTCTCGTTATAAATTGGAAGGGGTATTGTAGTTTGAATTGTAAATATTTATATGTTTATTTCTAAGCTTAATTCAAACGAGGACAATTTAATACTCACGAACCAACTCTTTGCAAGTGCCAAACAAGCTAGGAAGTGTTTCAACAATTAATAAGTGGTGAAAAGCAGTTGTTGGCAGCGCGTTATACATAACGCTGTTCAACAATGCACGGAAGGTGCAAAAGCCAGTCCAAGTAAAATTCTATGATGGAGAAGAAACAACCAAGATGGCTGATTCGAAGCATGATTTAGTAAGATGTTGGAAGAATAAGCCTGTTCCTCCAAGAAGCTAAGAAGAGCACAGGAAATCAACATCTTTACTCCAGTAACTGATTTGAAGAATATCGGCAGATTTTTTTTTTATTTGTATGATTCCCAAGGAAAGGAAGAAAGATACAAATTCGATTCAAGATACGTTCGATATCAGCGGGACAAGATTCTACGATTCATCTCATTATGGTAATACGATTCATTGGAAAGAGTTAACCAATGATATTATGAATATGAAGACATCGTATTAAAACTTTGAAGATTAATACAAGTAAGTGACCATATTACATTAACCTAACGAGGACGTGTAAAGTCAACATTAATCTATGAACTATTGAATCACGGTAGAACCAGCGGTTTAAGTTAGCAAAGTTATGAAGAAAGCTTTAAAATTACAGGAACTGTAATTACGTTAATTTGTCAACTTTGATTAACGAGAGATAATCAAAGCAAGACTCAAAGATACTCTTAACTTACATGTTAATTTACGTTGAAGGAAGTTCAAGTAAATCTCAAGAATAAGTTGTTAACAAATATAATCTTAGAAGAAAAGAATATAGCAATTTTATTAAAGATATTCGAGTTGTTTAATTTATGGAAATCTAAGTTCATATTTTTTAAAGTTCAATCAACTAAGTTAAAATTTAGGGGCAAACAAGTTATTTAAATCCTTGATCCACGGACAACACCTCTTTAATATCAATATCATACAAGGTAACATCTTAAACCTTAAAATAATTTCATTCCCCTAAAATATGACATTTTCATTCAAGATTAAAATTCATAGAAGTAATAAAAATACAAATGACAGATTTCTTAATAATCAAAAAGTACTTCAGCATTCAATAACTTACGATTAATCAAAGGAGAAATATTACGAAATATTTACCATTTATACCAGTAAATATCTAGATGTAATCATTATAAAAGTAGCAATAACTTTAACATTAGCTTGAATGGTATGAATTGAAAAATTTATCCAATTGATGAGATAGCATCCACAATAGAATATCATTTTATCATCTTCACATCAATACCAGTAAGTATTTGATACAGATTTTAGACTTATAAGAAGTATTTTTGAAGCAGCTTATAAATCCTGCCTCTCGTTTATTTAATAGCATCGCAAGTTTAAAATCCCACAGCAAGGCCTATTTCCACAAAAATGTCATTAGATATGAATTACAGATATACTAGCAGCAAAGCCTGTCGGACGACATGCATAAAAAAATCTGAAAAACATTTTATTATCTACTATCAAATATAAAGTAAATGTAACCTAAAGACTGTGCTAACTTGTGAATGACGGCAAAAATGGTTTGAGTTTAGAGATCAGCGTAAACAACTGAGTAAGTATGCCAAATTTCATTAAAATGGATGCAGTGATAACAAAATTATTTGGTTTTGAACGTATGTTTTGTTAGAATTTCAGTTGTCGAGGTCAGTTCCCAAGAATAAAATTTCATGGAAACCACATGGAATGACACAATGAACTAATATTTTCATCCAATTTGAATATTTTGATTCAATGGTACCATTGAGAACCGTTGGATCTAACTTAATAGCTTAATTATATCGAGTAACAGACAGACGAACTTAGCCAATTTATATATATATATATATTTGATTCGATTGATGATTTGATTTGAATTTTTTTTAATCTTTATCAGATCTATTTAGGTGTATTCCTTACCTGTACACCTGTAATATAGGTTCTGAGAGTTTAATTTAAAGGATCATTTTCCACCTAAAAAGAAAAACGAAATACCAACCATATCTAAAGTTTAATTTATCTAAAGAATAATTATTATTTTTGACTCATAATGCCGAAAGGCATTTAAAACTCACCTATATATAATCTAAATACTGCGCTAACTTGTGAACGAAGCTTCTACGCAAAAATGGTTTTGAGTTTCAAAATCAGCGTAAAAAACTGAGTAAGTATGCCAAATTTCATTAAAATCGGTGCAGTGGTAATAAAATTGTTTGGTTTTGAACTTATGTTTTAGTTGTCTAGATCAACTTCCAAGGATAAAATTTCATGGAAACAACATGGAATGACAGAATGAACTAATATTTCATCCAATTTGAGTACCCTTGATTCAATGGTACCATTGAGAACCTTGGATCTATCTTTATAGCTTAATTATATAGAGTTACAGACAGACAGACAGACGAACTTAGCCAATTATATAAGTTGATAACTTGATATATACTGCCAATTTTCGTGAATGCTCTTTTCAATATAACATACCTGAAGACATGAGCAAATACTTGAACTAATAATAGAATAAAATAAACACCATTTAATATTTATTATTGTATCTAATTCGATAGGGGATAATATTTTAAATTTACGTACCAATTTTGATTGATAGACATTTGCCACTTATGAAATTCTGTTCCTTAATCGTTATATTAACATCATCATTATTTGGTGGAGGAGTTTTCACTAATCCTTTGCACTAAACATTGAAGAAAATTGAAAAATACTGTGACAGCACAAAATATGTTTTTGAGTAATGGCATGTGGAAATTGGGATACTCTAATTTATCAGCAATTCAAGGAATAAACTTTTAGAATAAATCAAAAGACATCAATTAGAGGTTCACAGTAGAAATAAAAAGTAGAGAAATGAAATAAACTATAGCTATTACTTAAAAACAGACAAAATCTTTTTTAAAGTAAAATTTTTGAGATGAATTCCTTATTTTGTTTGAGATAAGAAGCGCGCTGTAAGAAACAGCTGGATGTCAAATTTGCTTCTAACTGTTATCTTATCCATTATTATTTTGAAATTCAATTTTACGTGTGGAATATTTTTATGTTTGTCACATTGAACATTGACATGTAAACCTGTATATCACACACTTAAAAACACTATATTTTCTAATAACAATGCATGAGACCAAATTATTTACAAATGACATCCTGGAGCAGCTGTTTCACGCTCGTTGGCGATTATCAGCCAGGAAAAGTCACTGTAAATAACAAGGTCTCGCTTCTGAGGCTGGTTTGAATGATACATCGGAAGCGCAATGGTGCCTCAAAGGAAAAAAATACATAATGAAAAACTCATCAATGAACGATTAGTGAAAAAATTCATGTGCCAGCATTGGGTAGGCCTCAATGATTTTTTTTTTATTTTTTTATTGCAATAAAATTCAAACTGCGCATTTGAATTATTAATAATTGTTTATTTTATCCTTTGAGGCACCACTGCGCTTCCGATGTTTTATATTTTCTAAGTAACTAGGCCATTGCCCGTGTACAGATTGATTGATATAGATATTTGATAAAGAGATATGTTGAGATCGATGATAAATGAAGATCATAGCTTGTATACGAAATTCTTAGCGACGAATTTATTGTGATTATTCTTTCGAGTGAAGATAACCAAATTCTGATGACTTGTGACTCAAAGACATAAAGTTGTGCGTGAGTGAAGACAACGTTCTCCAAATAGATGGCAACTTTATTTAGAGTCTGCCCTTGAGCTTTATTGATAAACATCGCGTAAGAAGACCTGATCGGAAATTTTTCTTGTAAAAGTGAATGGAAGTAGATTATCGCTTGGTTCCATAGACATGCTGTGGATGAAAACAAAATCTCCTTTGTGAGTTCTATAATAATTTCGGCTTCTATGAGATCATTATCGAATGAACGACATTTTAGTTGAGTTCAGTTGAAGTGTTCAAACTTGGGATTAATGTTTCGCAACAATATTATTGGAGATCCAATCTTCAATGACAAACGATGCTGTGGAATACCGCTCAGATTAAATTCGTTCAGATACAGCAGGCGGATAGGGATGTTCTTGTGGTGGATTATCAGAAGTGTCAATTTTATTCGCATTTAACTCTGTAGTCTCTCCTTGTATTGTTAGACTTATCATTGATGTTATCGACACTCTCGTTCATCGGAGTTAGAATTGTCCATTCATTGATTTCAGGTAAGATATTTTTTCTAAGAGCTGATTGAATTGTATTTTGTTTTGCTCCTAAGTATATCAGGCAATGTTATCATTCCTTCTTTATGTGGTTCTCGATTGTCTCCGATTCTGAGCAAATATTTGGCAAAATTTCTCTGATTCTGGTCATCTTGGTTGATGAGCCGCATATTTATTGTGAGTTTCTTAACTTAGATGTGATTCTAGGTTTTTCAGTTATAAATAGGGATTTTTCAGTAATCTACCTAATAGAAATAGTACTACTTTATTTCTTGACTCTTTTTTTATTCCAATTGATACTTTTCAGTGGTTTTTGAGTTACAAATAATAATTTTCAGTATTCTACCTAATGAAATATTGCTTCGTTCTTTCTTGACTTTTTTTCTTCCAATTGATCCTTTTCAGTGGTTTTTGAATTACAAATATTGATGGTTTTTGAGTTACACATAGTGATTTTTCAGTATGCTACGTTATAGAAATAGTGCTTCTTTTTTTCTTGACTCTCTTTTCTTTACTCCAACATCTCCCGTATACACGCGCTTGTTTTTCAATGTCACATAGAACTTGGTTAAGTAAGAATATTTAAATTATTGCAACGTTTCGGCAAATATAGTTCTAATTGTCATTTTCGAATTACAAATAAACTGACGGATGGAAAATAAATAAACAATCTTGAGATTCAAAAAAAAGGTTGAATACATTCCTTATTGATGGGGGAAGGAGAAGGACAGATAAGTCAAAAAACAACGTGAAGAGAATTATAGTCCCCATGGCCTAATGTATATGACGTCTGATATCAGATCAGAAGGTTGCAGGTTCGATTCCTATAGCGGATCTTTCATTATTTCTATTTTCCATTCTCACAGAAATTTGCGCCGGACAGACAGACAGACAGAGAAATAAAAGATTTTAATAATACAGATTATGTTAAAAATTATATTTTTTTTTAAACATATACCTTGCAAGACAGGAAAGTTTCGACCTGCTAACTGTTAGCTCATTATGTTTAAATGTCAGGGAACATCAGGATATGCAGGAAAAAAGAAAGCTAACATTATTGGCTTTAAATTTTTGACCATTGGTTTAAAAAAAAAGGATTGAATGAGACAAAGTAAAGAAAAGTTCGCTAAACGTTGATCGGAAAAACTAGTGAAAACAAAAATAAACCATAGCCATAGTGTCGAAATGATTTTTGCATTCTTAGGTTTTTTCTTTTCTGAATATATAATGAATCAAATAAAAAACTTTCATGTTTTGATAATAGATTTGGTTATTGTAAGAAATGTACGCCAAAACTTTGATGCATTTTTGTTTAAAATCATTGCAACCATTGAGTTTTTGTTTCATTGAATGATTGGCAATGTGTGTGTGCGCTCAATGAAGTATCCCTATTAAAATTTTTGCATATATGTTGGTGTAAATGCTTTTATGTAAAAATTGTTAGCGTTTCCCCTATATATACAATTATTATCCTTTCATTTAACTTCGTATACAAAACCTATTACAGCTTTATTTTGTGATTGTTGAAACTGACTTTTCAGCTGTCTTGATAGGCCAAATGTAGGTCTGTATCTTTAAAAATAATGTAAAAGATGTATATGAGAATATTTAAATTATTTTTAAAGATTGCCTATCAAATCAAATTACCTATTGCCCATCAAATCAAATTACCTTGGCCTATCAAAACAGCAGAAAAGTCAATTTCAACATTCACAAAAAGATATAAATAAGAAAATTAATATAAATGACTATGATAAGATATTTTCCAATTTTTCTGTTTTTTCGTTACCATATGATATAAATTGTTGATACTTTTCTTTAAACTTTCCATAATAAAACAAAGTGGATAATCATCATTAATAAAGTAATTCTTTATCCTTTTTCCTTCTTTATAGTCTTTTTCAGATGATGATACAAAGGATGCTTTTTTAACTTTCGTGGAAATTAGATTTTTGTTTCTGATGGTTTTCAAAATGTGAATCAAAATGTATTCTTTTTCTTCTGATGCTGTAGGTTTCTTGTAACAAAATGTCCTATATTTGAAAATAAAAGGTTCTTTTAAAACGTTCTAAAAAGGGATTTATTATTACGGTATTCTGTAGTGATTTTTATGATTGGATTAATATTATTGAAGGTACAGCTAATATAATTTACATCCTGCTTGTTTGCAATATCATCACACATCATTTATAGAACTATCATCGACATATCTCTAATACATTCATTATCAAAAAAAAGCGACACATCTAGAAGGAGTTGTCGGATTGTAATGAAATTTCGTATGCAAAGATATTGGGACCGCCCATGCAAATGATTAAACTTTGGTGTCCAATGAATGAATAGCGAGAGCTACAGCGCATCGGAACTGCGCACTCAGCAGGTGTATATAAAAACCCATTCTCAATCTGATGGTCAAACTTTCTGTTGCATTGCGAGTTAGGATACCTGTCCACGACTGAAAAAATGCCTCGCCGCAGGATTCGAGCTCATTACGTGCAACTGTCAGAGTTTGAAAGAGGTCGTATCATTGGATTGAAAGAGACAGGTTGGGCAAATCGGAGAATCGCTCGTCACATGGGTCGAAGTGATGCGGCGATTAGAAGATGCTGGCAGGAATGATTTCAGCGTCATGAAGGTAGAGGTCGACCTAGGGCCGCAGCAGAGCGGGAGGATAGAGTGATTGTCAGATCAGTTGTCACAGCGCCTAAATCATCGTTATCAACCATCAAACGTCCACCATGACCACTCATAGACGGCTGAGAGAACGACATCTACGCTCGTACAGACCGCTACGCTACCTGCCACTCACGTCTGCACACCATCGGGCCAAAATACAGTGGTGCTTGGCTCGATCCGGTTGGAATGATGCTGACTGTGGACGTATAGTGTTTAGCGACGAATCCCGCTTCCAACTGCGTCCTGACGATCGTCGCAGACGCAGACCAGGGCAGCGTGCCGATGCTGCTTTCACTATTGCACCCTGCACAGGCCCTCAACCAGGAGTTATGGTCTGGAGTGCCATTTACCATGATAGCCGGACCCCTTTGGTTGTCATTAGCAGCACACTTATAGCACAGCGGTACGTCGACGACATTCTGAGACCTGTTTTGCTATCCTTCCTTTTGCAGTACCTTGGCCTTATTTTTCAGCAAGATAATGCCAGACCACATACGACACTTGTTGCTATGACCCATCTTGCAGCTTGTGAAACACTTCCTTGGCCAGCCAGATCCCCAGATCTCTCTCCAATCGAGGATGTACAGGATATGATGGGAAGGCGACTGCATCCACCAGGGAATGTGGATGACCTAGCCCCACAATTGGAGCAAATTTGGCAAGAAATGCCGCAGGAGACCATCAAGGAGCTTTATCACTCTATGCCACGTCGTGTGGCAGCTTGCATTCAGGATAGAGGTGGGGCAACACCTTATTGAGCTCGTTACTTTTTAACTCTGTAACTCTGAAATAAATCATTCAATTTGTCTGAAATTTTAACCATTTTCTATTCTGTACATCATCTTCCTCTTCACCAATTTTTGTCTCCATCGGACAACTCCTTCTAGGAGAGGCTCCATTTTGTTAATGAGTGTAAACCCGTATTACGTTCCTACTCTTAGCAATGCCAAATGCTGTAATACCTTTAAACAGATAACTGTTACGATTTCTGATACTGCCTCATTCAGAAATAAACCTTGATTTTGTTGAAAAAAGCAATTCTCAAAATGAAGAAACTGATTGGAAAATGATGTCGACCTAAAAAAGTACTGTGTCGAATGATTTGTCTCTCTTTAATTTTTTTTAAATATATTGATTAAAAAAAAAAGGTTTAAACGAATCTCAAATGAGAGACGTATGTAAATTAGTAACATTTAATAAAAAACATATATTGTATCTATTTTACTTCCTTGATACTGTCACCATGCAGTAAGAAGTAGAGACTTTCCTGACCCTGCTGGGCCCATTAAAAGATCAGAAAAGACAAAGAACGTAGGAAATCTCAATAAAACTACAGATTAAAAATAAGCTTTAATTAAGCACCCTAAAAAAATAACAAAAAAATATACAATAAATATAAGAAGGCATGACGAAGGAAAAATCATAACTGAAAATTCTAAGTTCATCTTATTTACAGGTACTATTCGATTTCCCATTCAAAAAAAAATGCACGCAGGCTAAATTAAAAACACTATTGATTGACAAAAAACCGAGATCTGAAATGAGATCAGATCATAAAAATACGACCGGGCTGTCCCAAAAAACACTAACAGCTTATTAAGGGTTCGTGATTTAAAAGGTTACAAAGTTTTCTTGACTGACTAGAATATTCCTTGGATTCACTACGTGCAGCACAAATGATAATCGTCTTGAACCAAAAACTCGTAGAAATTTCTTGTAGAACAAGTCTCTGAGTTAAAATACATCTTCGCTCTTACTTATAAACCTTGAATCCAGATTGAGTTCAGGATAGATTTGTGGACTTCTCCCAGGTTTAGTGAAAATAAAATGACCACTTACTTCTGTTGCCGATGCACGAAATTCTATTCTCGTAGATTATGTATTCGTTCAAATACGCCACTCTGCCAGGGAAACACAGCTGCTCCATATCGTAATCTCTAAACGTTCAAAATGACGTCAGCTCCGTTCCGTATCCATTCGAAATATCCATTTCGACTTGGCTTGTGGGATATATTAGCTTCAGTCTCTCCATAATCTGGTTACCTGAAGTCTTCCAGCATATCCTTCAGATTCCATTACTTTTCATCCAAAGTCGGGCAACAACTCGTTGATATTTTTCCTTTTTTTTTACAACCAACCCAGGGTTTTTTTTTTTCTTCTGTCGCTTTTTTACCCAGCAACAATCAAGAACCACTTAACACTCCTCGCCACGGACTTAACAAAGAAAAATGCTTAACCAACAAGCAAAGATTGTCTAAAAAATATTCCTGTGTGCACAAGAAAGATAATAAAATTAACAATTCCAAAAATTAAGGGGTAAAAAAAAAACAGTAACAAAAAACAAAATCGTGACAATACTTATTGCAAATTGGATTCCCTTTTTTGTATAACCTGATGCTAAGTTTGGAAAGGGCGTTAAGATTTGAAATATATAATCTGATATACATTTGAGGAACTGTTTCTACAATTAATGAAACAATTTTCGAATTTTATAAAAGGTATTTATGTCTTTGTCCTAGTGAACTTCAAGCAATCCTCTTATGTGAGATATAACAAATTTTTCTGTAATTAACTTTTTAGATGAGTCGCTATCTATCAGTTTATCCCTCTTTAATTTCTTAATTTCCTTTATTAGTTTTTAAGCTTCTGAAAGACGCCTTATATCCCCGGTTTGTCTGTCTGTGAACACATATCCCACAATGCTTCGCAACGGCTTCTGTTAGCTCAGTTGTAGGTGGCCTGAATGTTGAATGTAGTAGGTGGCCTGTTAGCTCAGTTGGTTAGAGCGTCGTGCTAATAACGCGAAGGTCGTGGGTTCGATCCCCTCATCAACTTAATTTTTTTTTAATCATTATTAGGACTTCAATATATTAACGATGTTTGAGTTAAGAATGACGATTATTCCATAGGGGTGGCTTAGAAACCATGGGGTCACAAACAGACTCGCGCGAGCATTTTCTCAATTACACAAGCGCAGTCTATTCTAAAGTACAGATGACTCAGAAGCCGTTGCGAAGCACTGTGATTGGTTTGCTAATCACTATCCCTACCTTGTTTTTGGTAAATTATCCTCATTTAAATACATTTTTGATATGTATCTTTATTAGGGAAATGATTTATCTAATGATGTTTTCTGTAATTTTTTAACACAATAGTGTTCTTCCCCCTTTATCCCCTTTTGAGACATAAGTAGATGATCGGATTTTAATTCTTTAATAATGGACAGTTCCACAGGATTCAAGGTATCAAGATATTTTTTATAGTAATTTATAAGTGAACCTATTTTCCTACTAATATATTTTTTCTGAACGTGAAGCCAACTAAATCGACACTTCGGGATTCCCTGTCAGGGAGAACGCGTTTTAGGGTAGGGGCTAATTTGTTTTTAATTTTTAATTTTCACCTTATTTTTTAATTTGAGAAAGAGGTCTGCCCATAGAGACTCGAAACGTTATGATGGGAATTTTTTAAATGTTTTTATTTTTTTTTATCCTTTTAATAGGGGTTTATCCTAAAGTGTCGATTTAGTTGGCTTCACGTTGATATTAAATCCGACACGTTAAAATATCTCACCTTCATATTTTTTGTGAGTTGATAACATAGACTTTTGCATTCCATATTCTATTTCAGACAGGAAAATAGCTGGATTTATTATAGAAATAGATAAAAAAAAATTAACATATTTTTCTAAAGTTGCCATTTTGACCTGGTCTAAGTTTTTATCCGATTGGTCTGTAACATGATGAGTATTTTTAACATATTTTAACAAGTTTGTAAAGCAAAAGCTTGATAATTAGAATAATTAAAGAAATTAATTTTACGTTTAATATTCCTAACAAATTTAGTAACTAATAAGTACAAAAAAAGCCAGATTAGCAACAATGGGGAAGTTAGCCATGATACCAGAATATGTATCGCAAATCTTTCCTTTGCCCAGTCTAGTAGAACATCACAATCTAAAAGCTTCTTTTCTGGACAGAATTTTTAACGTGTACAAAAACTTTCAATAAAAAATAAAATACAGCAACACGAATAAATAAAAAATTCAGGACAAAGTTAGGAAGATTATCTATTTCACTGGTAATGCGAAGTTTCTTCAGCTGAATATTAGGCAAGAAAGGTTCCATCTAAATAGGAAATCCAAGAGGCCCCAACCAATCCCCGAGCACCATACAAATTCAATGGACTTCGTTGCATCTGCTCCCTTACGCTGATAGGAAGAGACCATATGAAGGGAGGGGTAGATTCAAGCCAATCCGTTGGAACAATTTAACCAGCCAACTACTGAGAAGAAAAGAAGAAAAAGAGGGAAAGATTAAAAATAAATTATTTGGGGTAAGAGTAGAATACTAGGGTTTGGAGTAAAATAAACAAAATCCCAGACACACACAAACACATCACTATTCTTTAATGCCATACTGAGTCATAATCATGGAGATATTATTGTTGTAAGCATTGGTAGCCATCAGGATGTGCAGTGACTCATTTCATAGCCCACGGTAAGTACCCTCCGCTCTGGCAAGAATCTTCGGATTTTCGTGTTCCAACGTGTGGCCTGTAGCCTGGGGATAAGGCACCGTATTATTGTAAGAATCACATTTCATCCACCTACATGGATATGCAGAAAGTGAAATTAATTAATGTGACACGGGAAATGAATAACTCAAGGTTGGGGAACAAGCGAATGCCTATCCTTAGAGTTTACCAATGGTGCATAAAAGCAAAACACCCTATGGTCTTTTTAAAGTAAGGCGAATCATTGACTGTTCCGGTTCAGACATTTCTATGATCGACATAGTCTTATTTTCAAAATTAAAAAAGTGTCATATTAAATATATATTTACGGTGAATAATAACATCGAAATTGTAGGCAAAATTACAGCACTACAAACCTAATTTAGATTCATCAAATTTCTTTTCATTGGATGCCATATCACTCTTTACTTCAATTGAATCGCAAATATGAAAAAGGTACTAAGTCATAGAAATATCAAACTGAGAAAACACAAAAAAACCTTCCACATTCAAAACTTACCTTTTTCCATGTTTTGCAATTATATTGTCGCATTTTGCAGTTAAAATAAAATGTTTTATTTCAATTTTTTTTAGTACAAACTTAATCATATAAGTTATATATGTTATATATAGTATGATATGGCAATGTAACACTAGTGCAAAAATAATGAAAAAATATAAAGCGGTATTCACGTTTTTGACCTCCTGAGACTTCTGGAAAAGCCTGATTTAGTTCCCATTTAAATGATGCATGGGGTGAACACAATTGAACCCATTTTCAGTCCTAACTCAAAATGTACAAAAGTTGACTTAGTACCTTTTTCACATTTGCGATTCAATTACTATGGATTTTCTTGAAATTTCATTTCAGCATCATTTCAATATGAATGTCAACAGAGATAATAAAACAAAAGATGACATCCTTCACATGATTAAAAATATTTTTCACTTGCTGCTTTTCCAATTTCAAGAGACATTCTATCAACAAAAAAGCACATCTTCAAGGTATTGCCAATGTCTGCACTTATTGGTAAGGCTATTATCAGCTACATCGAAACAAGGACATTATTTCCCTTAAAAGAAGGGCAAGTTAATATCTCTTTTTCTTGTCGATACATGAATGATTTGTTCTTTTTAACTGACGATAGAATCCAGGAGGGAGTACAAGACATTTTTAAATGATATCTGATTATATTCAATTTAAAATTGAAGAGGACTTCAATTTGGTGATATACCCTAATTCGATGTTCTCGTCAGCAGAAAGCTTAATAATGTGCACAGGACCATTTTTCTTACCAAAACCTATGCTGATATTACCCTTAACTTTAACTCTTACGTTCCACTAATATACAAAATTAACATTCTTAGAATGTTGACAACACGTGCACATAGGATTTGCTCTACACAAAATTTGTTTTGGGGGGAACTGCAATATATTGATCAGATGTTACGAGCCAATGGATATCCTGAACATTTCTTTAATATATTCATCAAGCGAACTCTTATCGACTTACATGGAAACAATACCTCTAAAAAAGAAGAAAGCAGAAAGAAAACTTATAGATATACTGCGATCCTATACCACCAATACATTTTTCCATCTCTATCCAGGATTTTAAGAGATTTGTATATAAAAACTGCAGCTAAAACTAGTAATTGTATCCTCAACCGCTTTAAATCCAACTTTATATAATAATGTTAGAAAAATTCTAGTATTGTCTAGGGTATGCAGTGTAAAGGTCATTGAAATGTGATTCTTACAACAATACTGCGCCCCATGCCCAGCCTACAGCCCACACGTTGGAACTCGAAAATCCGAAGATTCTTGCCAGAGTTGAGGGTACTTATCATATATTGAGTCAATGCACATCCTGATAGCTAGCAATGCCTACAACAATAATATCTCCATAGTGAGAAAAATTACTATTATTTTCATATATTATATTTAGAAGGCTTTCCGATTAGTAAGGAATCTTTATATAATACAATTATTTTTTTTTTGATTTCCAACTAACACAGGAGATTAACAGAGCTGGGAGTATTTTGGATTCAGATGAATGATAAGATATTGATGAAACTATTCTATATCATTTGAAAAGTTCAGACAAATAATTCCTTTAGCAAAGACAAACTTCACTTCATATTAATCATTAATTGTTCTATATTTCATTCACACATTAAGTTCTACACTTCTATCGAAAGATAAACATAGAAAGTACTATCTATAATTTGCATGAAAGTCTATTCATTTGATTCAAAGTTTACTGTAATATTAATTTAAAGTATCACGTTTAACTTTAATTCTGCAACAAAGTTTATATAGTTCACTTAATCACAGAATTCTCTTATTCACACTCGATGAATCTCTATTACACTGTTAATGTTTTATTCTTTCACTAAAAACCCCAAAGTTCAATGTTTATATGTTCTATAACTGTTTGACAAAACTTTACGGCATTTGATTCCACTTGATGAATCCCTCGCGACATAAAAATGTAAGTGTAAAATTACTTACTTTGAACTTGAGTGTATGTAGTTAAACCATCGAGATAATATTGTATCGCTTTACCATGTTGATATCCTTTGCTCTTGAATGATCCAGTTATCGAACTCCACGATGGCGTCGATTCCTACGGCTTCACAAATTGTGTAGTAGGCCTTTGATGCTGCCTAAAAAAACTCCATATAAAACGATAAATTCATAAATACAATAAACCTCTTCCATCATTAATTTAAACAATGTTAGATTAGACTTTCTAATCAACGAGGCATCGTTATTCCTATGAAATTCATATTTATCTTTCAAGGATGTATTCGGGAAAAAACTATCTGTCGGCTCATATTACCGTATATCTCCTTCTGACTTCATTACCAGAAAACAAAGAATTCCTTCATTCTTGTACATTCAGAACATAAGCAACCTAATATTTGTCCACTTCATTCACTTTGATTGTCAGTCTTCACAATGGAGATTGTCATTTCATGAATGTCCATAGTTGCCAACAATATCGTAACGAGATTACGCTCAAGATAACATTTTCCCACTTCTTTTTCATCAATACCTTTATTATTCCTAATCATTCAATTTTAACAATAATCATTTTTATATTGCGGGTTTTTTTTAATTCTTTCAATCAAAAAACAACACATACAGATTATGACTCAGTATGGATTTAAAGAATAGTGATGTGTATGTGTGTTGTGTGTTTTTGATTGTTTTTTTACTCCAAATCCCAGTATTCTATCCTTGCCCCCAAATAATTTATTTTTACTTTTTCCCCTCTTTTTTATTCTTTTCTACTTAGCAGCTGGCTGGCAAAATTCTTCCAGCGGATTGGCTTGGATCTATTTCTTTACCGTGGGCTATGTATTGAGTCACTGCACATCATGATTGCTAGTAATGCCTACAACAATAATATCTACTTATAGACTATGACTCAGTAAGACATTAAAGAATAGTGATGTGTATGTTTGTGTGTGTGTCCTTTCCCCAAACCCCAGTATCATACCCTAATCCCCATTAATTTAATTTTCCTCCTTTCCTCTTTTTTTTTCTTTTCTTCATAGTAGATGTCTCGCTTCCTTCTTCCTGTGGATTGGCTTGGATCTACCCCTTCCTTCATATGGTCTCTTCCTATGAATGTAACGGAGTAGATGCAACGAATTCCCTCGAATTTGCATGGTGCTCAGGGAGTGGTTGGGGCTTCTTGAATTTCCTATTTAGATGGAACCTTTCTTACCCAATATTCATCTGAAGAAGCTGCGGATTGCAAGTGAAATCGTGGATCTTTTTAACTTTGTTAACTTAATTATGTGTGTTACTATATTTTGTCTTTTAATGAAAGTATTTTTTATCTTTAAATGATAATTGAGCATGAGACGTTTCATAATTCATTAACATTTTTCTTTTCTGTGCATGTTTGTCCGTTTCTCTTATTAAAATGTTGTTCCTTTATTTAAGAACTATATCTATTGATTAATATAAGTAGTTATAACTGTGGTTTGAGAGTAAAAAAAAAAAAAAAAATTTTTTTTTTTTTATTTTACTTTAAAAAATAATTTCTAAGAAACAATAAAGTTTCAAATAAAAGTGAGAAAATAAATACTTGAAAGTTTTAAAATTGACGTCACGTTAAGATGCAAAAATATGCAAATGAGAAAGCGATTAAAAGTCACAGTCGAACCCTTGACAAGTCAGCTGGTGAGGGTGCGCGCAAAGCTGAATACTTGGAGAACGAGGCGGCAACGTCCATTTCCCCGAGGAAGGAGCAGGCAAAGAAGACTGACGTGGTTATGGAAAAACTGAGAAGACGAATCGAGAGGGAGAGTCCAACTAGAACTTACGCATTGGACAAGTAGACGATAGGTTCAAGCCAAAGTAGCTTCCCAAAAGTAAAATTCAGCTTAAACCAAAGAAGAGACATTTACCCCAAGCGCAGCCTATCTTCAAGAAAATCTGTTGGACGAGACGAGTCCATATCAAAACGAACTGCTATGGGACTATATCCAGTAAATTAAAGAAGCAAGACGAGACAAATCTAATGGAATAGTCAAGTAACCAGTGCTTCAAATATCTTCTGCTTCTCCAAGAAATAAATTAATTTAACTGACGGATTTCAAGCTGGCTGTGCTACGAGTGGCGGAAGAATTTATTCGACGCAATTATCGGATTTCGCAAGTAGGAAGTCCAAGACAGGGAACAAGACATTGGTTGTATCCAAAGGGAGAAATCAAACCTTACATCGAATAGCAGAAATAGATATGTACAAAGGAGTGCATATAGTGAGTAAAAATGAAGTAAGTGTCTTCAATTTTATTATTAGTGCATCGTGGAATTTTCCCTCAGCTAAATTAACTGTAAATAAAAGAAGGAAAACCCAGTAAGTTTTCCAAGAATAGTCAAAGTGCTTAAAAGTAAAATAGAAAAGTCCATTTGAATTGCGGGTGTGTTACGACGAGAAGTCTTAGTGCATCGAATAGATTATTAAGCCTGTCGACTAAACAAATACTTTTAGTGAATTTAATTCGATACAAATTGTATCAAGTGTATTGCCTAAATAGTAGAAAGTGAATTCTAGCCGTGAAAGGATTCTGAAGAACGTTTTTGAACTTTAAGAACTATTCATCAAATGGCAAAGCAGCTGGAATAGACCAGATCACCTCAGAAAGCACCAAGCTGGAGGTGAGGTTCTCGAACGAATACATACGCTAATCACTAAAATATGGCACACTGAGCAAATTTCTTCTCCATGGAAGCAAGAGGTCATTATCCTTATCCGTAAGAAGGGCGATAGAAGTATCTGTAATAATTATAGAGGTATCAGTCTTCTCTCGAACCTCATGAAAACAATCCAAAAGAGAATTGAAGACCACTGAGAGCAAACTAGTCGAGAACAACAGGCTGGCTTTCGACCGAGTCGAAGCTGTTTTGATCATATTTTTACCCTTCGGCAATTGATGGAAAAATGGACACGGTGTGATAGGAAAATTAATATTGTCTTTATTGATTTCAGAGCTGCATTCGACAGTCTTTATTGGCCGGCGCTTTGGAATTCGCTGAAATCTGAGCACATTCCGGATAAGATAACGAGAATTCTCCAAGAAACTTACAAGGGATCTAACAGCTCGGTAAAGGTCGGGAATGAAAGTTCTGAATGTTTTGAAATCAATTCTGGTGTTCGCCAAGGCGATGTGGTGTCCCCCTTGCTATTCAATATAGTGATTGACATGATCATGAGAAAGGCCTTCAGAGGCCGACCAGGAGTACATTTCGACCAAAACAACTCAATCACGAACCTTATGTTCGCCTATGATTGCACAATTTTCGCAGAATCTAAAGATGATGCTACTGATATTGTCAATGACATTGCCTACATTGCCCATTCCTACGGCCTCCAAATCAACAATGAGAAAACGAAAGCAATGGTCACTGAAGGTTCCCCAGTGAACGTCTACTTAGATGGAAATTTAATTCAACAAGTCTCTGAATTCAAATATCTCGGCTCCATTGTTCAAGAAAGAAAACAACAGCAACGTCTGAAATTAACAGCAGAATAGGCCAAGGAACAATTGCTTTCGCTTCCCTTAACTGGTGTCCTGGAAGAAAAACAACATCTCGCTGAAGACAAAAATACGTATTTTACGAACATCAATAATTCCAATACTTCTCTATGGCGCTGAGACCTGGACACTCCTCAAAGCCGACATCAACAAACTCGAAGTTTTCCAGATGAGGTGCCTGAGACGAATAATGAGGGTGTCAGTAAAAGATCGAATCAGAAACGAATCCATTCGAGACAGTTGTGATCATCAGGCAACCATTCAAGTACAAATCCAGAAGAGAAGGTTACAGTGGTTTGGACACGTTTGTCGTATGAACAATGCTCGACTTCCTAACAAAGCTCTATGGAAAGAACGACCAACCAATTGGAAAACCCAGAGAAATGCCCAAAAGAAAACTTGGATTGGAATCATCAAGGAAGACTTGAAGAGTCTTCACATATCAATAGACGAAGCCAAAGTCCTAGCCGCAAACCGCCATGATTGGAGGAAGATCATTTGCAAAGTTCAATGTTCAAAGGCACCCACAGCAGCGTACTGGTTCAGAGGAAAACCCCCACCACCCGCCAGCTAAGGACACTGATGATGAGGAGGAGGAGGAGGATTCATCAAATAACGAAATTAAAATGAAATTTATTTTGATTGTACAAATAAATATTTTAGTCATTTTCCTAATTGAACTGCTAAACTTATTATTTGGATTTGAAGGAATACTAATTCCACCTTCAATAGCCAAGCTTCTTTACCATTGTCCATGATGAATCAACTGTATCATTCAGGTTAGAGAATCTTTACATTATTCACACATTATTTACATTTTTACGAGAGATTATGATTAGATTTAGTCAAACGATTGAAATTTATAATCTGCTAATTAGAAAATCACCTGAGCGAGATATAAATTAAGAATTTATGCATTTCTTTGTTATCCTAATTGTTTAAATCATTACTTCCCATTATAAAAGGTTTTTAAAAACTGCTGGACGAATTTCCTTAAAATTTAAGTTAAGTTCATTTCTGTTATAGCTTAAAACATAGCCATATTTATTTTCTTCTCAGCTCTCCATCCTAAAAAGCTTTTTTCTAATATCTGTCTTTAAAATAGCTGGGATTTCTTTAAAATATGGTGCAATGGTTCTTATGTTCCAATTAAAAATTTAGCACCATTGTTTTGGTCTTCATCGTCTCCCCAAGACCTCCAAATGGATCCGCTGGTGGTGAAGAGAATACGGAGAAAGAATATTATCTGATAACGTATTGGAAGACCGAGATCCTTCTTTACACTTTACAACAAAACGGAGTACAAAATATATTTACATTTATAAGAAAATGGAATATATTAACGGGGAATTACAAAAAGCGAGATAGATATTAATTTGGATTTGTAAGACCATAAATCCAACAGTCAGCCAAAAAAAGTTTTGTTTAAATACTTTTTTCGTGAACCAGTATAAGGGAAACTGAAATTTTGCAAAAATGCATGTTTGTGAATCTTTGATGAAACTTTTAAGAACTCAACTACTATTTTATATCACCTGTCAATCTCCATTTTATTAATCCTTAAAATAGAACCAAAATGACGTAACACTAGAACTTTAAAATCATTATACGGAGATGAGAATGCTTTAAAAGTCATTTAATAATTTTTCATAAAACCCGATCAATTTGTGTATCTATATTGCCCTTTTTATATAGTGTGATTTCATTTACTGATTATTCGTAAACATATAACAATTAACTTATTAAACGATATTATCTCAACTGAAAAGTCACAACTAAAAGCAGCCAATGAATCGTTTATGAAATTATCAATTAGAGATACAATAAAGTGTCGAATAACATAACTTCTTCCACCAAGATTTGATAGCAGTAGGGATTTACCATCTTTTTTTACTATCAGTTTAAATAATTACAAGTAGGCATCAACTTTCCAAATGAAATTAGTTTTTGTAAACCTTGGTTTCTTTAATTTTATGGCATGTGCTTTTTTTCCAATGAGTCGTTCAACTAAATGATGTCAAGTCTTTTTAGCTGAAACTGGTCGTATCAGGGAAGAATACTGAAAATGAATACGAAGCACTTCCTGCCATTGTAATGAAAATTTAAGCTTACTATTTCACTTTTAATTTATCTCTCAGTAAAAAATATCTATATTGAGTTTTGAGTAAAACATGATTAATCTAATCCTGTGTAATCAAAATTGCAATGTTATTAATTCAAAAACTTGAAAAAAATTATTACTTTTAAAATAATTTGTTTCGAAAAGCAAATTAATATTTAAAACTAAACTGTATTAAGTTTTTAGGTCATGAACATCATAAACTACAAAAGAAAGAAAGTATTGAATTATATGTGCATTTTCTGGATTATATCCATACTAAATGTGGAAGGAAATGAAAATCAAGAACTGTACTTACATCTAAATCAACTGTTTCAACATTTCTTTTATTAATTCCAGAATCTGGATCCCAAAACTCAGAAATATTAAAATCTGGAAGTCTTAATAGTTCAGAAATCCCGATATCTTCTAATTTTCCAGTATAATTAAACTCCATTTTATATTGTTCTTTAAGTGCTGCAAAATACTCCCAATGTTCAAATGGTCGGAATGGACACATTGTAATTACAGGAAATTGAACTGTTTCGTTTTTCTCAATGATTAACTTTGAATCAGGATCACCGTCTTTGTATTTCCAAATAGAATCAATGATAAGGAAAGAACTTAAAATTAAACTACAAAAAATGGCCAAAATCCAGACAATCTTTCGATAGACTGAACATCTTCCAAAAATTCGATCACAACCAACAATTCCTACATTAGGCTTAGGCAACTGTGAAGTATTACAATTTGAATCTTTCTTTTGTAGAAGATGCTTATTTCTTCTTGATATACGGTTCCACCAGAAACTTTGCTTTTCTTTTTTCCAATTAGGTATGTTTGGTTTTGTTTTCTTTGTTCTATTCTTGAGCTAAAAGGAAATACGAAATATTTCAGTCAAAACAAATATCAAATTTCAGTTGCTTTTCTATCACCTTAAACTTCTACAGATACTGAATAATTTATGACTTGATATTATCACATAATTTTGAAATCACAGAAGTCTCAATCACATCTCGAAACAGGAAACAGTATGTAGAGTTCTGATCAAGGATACATCAAGGACTACTAAACTACTGAATGTTATTTCAATATCAATTTTCGGTATGAACGTACAGTAATCGTTGATTCACTATATTTCAGGAACTTGGTTTCACCAAGTTGGTTGGTTGGTGTCGTGTCCTCCAGAAGTCAGATAGAACCGTGCACATGCAATACAGATTTCGCAATTTCTTGGATCTTGTCAGAATAAAACTATCCCTTAATAGAAAATTAATCTAAGTTCTACAAGGCTGCCATTATTACTGGACAGTTGAAGATATGTTCCTGGATAAGTTCAATCTCGGGACAATTTCTGCAGTTTAGGTAAAATCTGCCATGCTGGCGTGGCCGTGCGGTCTAGACGGCAGGTCTGCCGTTGCGGCCAGTGTGCCAGTTCCCGGGTTCGAATCCCGGTCGTGGCATGGATGTTTCTTTCTTCTTCTGTTTCTTCTTCTGTCCGTTCCCGTTTCTTTCCCCTGGCAGTCAGGGTCAAAATGCATCTCCCAACCCGCAGTTGAAAGTCAGCGTGGGAGATTAGACTTTCATCCCCCCGAGACAGTGAGCTGTCTGAGGGAGGCCTTTGTCCAGCAGTGGGCTGCTAAAGGCTGTTAGGTTGATAGATAGATAGGTAAAATCTTTTTGCATCCCAGTTCATCTTCATTCATCTAAGGTGTCGAGTTCTCAATCTTATAATAGTCTTACTAATATCTCTATTTGAATTAATTTCACAGATTTGAGATTCTTTTGTGATTGGCTTTTCTCGAAGTCTATATCTTGTTATACCATTAATAATGACAAGCTTCATGTAATTATTTAAATGGTTAAGATGTCTTGCCTCTTTAGGTAACTTATCTGTTGTCACATTACCAACGATGCCAACATGTGCTGGCATCCACTGAAGAATACAGTTCTTTTATCATTATTTCATAATAATAATACACGCTTGAGGAAAGTCTCATCAGATGATCCATCTGTTTATATATGTACTAGATCACGTCCTGAGACGGACTCAACCGTCCTGATTCCTTAATAGCATTAAAAGTAGCGGTCACTTCTTTCTTTGAACAGGCTTTAATAGGATCTATGTTTATATTAATACTTTGGGGAATGCTAGAGGATAGATAAGGCTCTTGATAAATAAAGTGGGTTTTAAGTTCAAAGTCAAGATCTTTTCTAGTATCTAGATCATATTCCATATTAGATAACAATTTACGCCTTGACTATATATCTATTTCTCAATGGTCTTTCAGGAGATGTTCTCCATGCAACTTATTAGAGGCCTTACTAATAAATAATCCTGGCCTTATTAATAAATTTGAGGCTATGATATTTTCTTCTTTGTTCTAAAGTCTTTCACTATCTTACTATTATTTGTGGTGTAAACTGCTCTTGGAATAAATTTAGCTGCGAGAGTTTTCAATCTGTACTAAATTGTATCCTACATTAAAATTTTGGGGTTTACAAGTTTTCTGTGGTTTCTGTCTGTAGTGAAGACGGTAAAATGTGTTTTCTGCGGATTAAACTGGCCGTGTCAGCTTGGTCGTGAGGTCTTAGGGGTCGGTACCCGGATTCAAATCCCGGTCAAGGGCATGGATGTTTCAATTTCCTTTCCTGTGTTTTTTGTCTCTTCTTCACTTTCTCTTCGGTCTGACGTCATTCCGTAATGGCGTCCTGGAGAAGGCAACGGGAATCCACTCCACTATCTGTTCCCCTGTATATCTATGGCTTCTCGTAGGGGTCGCCCTTCGGGGGTCACTAGGGTTCCGTAGACTTGAACCAATCTACGGATTGACCTACAATGGTATGGCATGGATTAAACTGTAGTTATAAAGCCTGTGACCCATTCTTTATCCTGTTTTATCAAGTCGTTTTCTAATATAGAATTGTTTAAGACTCTGTTCTGTAAAAATAAGCAACATTTCATCATTTATGATCCTTTCGAACAAAATCAAAATAATTCAAAATACAAAAAAAAAAATCCATCAATAAATAAGTAAATAAATTAATAAACAAAATGTTTTTCAAAAGCTGCTGGTAAAAGACAATAATTATTTTCTATAACTTTAATAACCAAAACAAAAGAATAATAGTCTTATTTCTTTGATTTTAATAAATCACTATTGAAGTATAAATTAAATATGTTTCTTCACCAAAATGTTTGCTTATAACAGGTATATAAACATCCTACGGAGCCCATGGGGACGACGGAAGTATGGGCTTCCAATCTTTCATTGAGAAAGAACTGAAATGAGGTCGAGTGATCATCCCAATGCTAGCCGACCATTTACCGATTCTACAGAAGGATTGGTTTATCCTAGAACATGTCTTTGGAGGAGAATTCACAGTGGAAAAATAATCCTGATTTCCGCAGAGGATGAAGCCGGCTCCTCCAGCCCACAAACAAATGCTCTATCTACATGCTCATAAAAAGAATCTTATAATTCGTTATTATAGAAAAAAATCCACTTTATATTTAAATTTAAAATCACAATATATTAATTTTATAATCAAGTTTTTAATGAAATTTGATTGTTCTTCTTTAAATTTACTATTTTTTTTGTCTGAGTTTATTATAGACTTACATGTAGAAAGAATAATTCCAAAATAACTTCAATAATTTCACAAAAGGTTAGTAGATTGACATCCAAAAACACTCCTAAATTGCCTCCAACATCTGCCACTAAATTAGAAAATGAATACCAATGTACTTCTTCCATTTCAATTGTAGTTGAGTCTAAGTATTGATAGAGAGCTCTCACGCTTTTATCTTTAGTTAAACTGGTTATTTGACAACCGGAGAAGAACAGAATTTCAGAGCATTTTCTTGGGCATTTGTTTCTGCATTCTTTCCTTAAATTCATTGTTTTGATGGAAATTTCCCAGGAGAGATTGAAGAGTTCAGGAGTATGACAATATTCCAAAGTAGAATTCATCATGTATGGCAACCTAGAATAACAAATTCAATTCTTCACATTATTATTTTCCTTATAAATCATTTAGTATCAACCTGATTATTATTAGTAGTAAAATATTATTTTTCTTAACAATTTCGTATTATTATAAATAATTGTAATAAAACTAAACTGTTTGGATTCAATTTGTGTTTTGTTTTAAGCCAAAGTTGAGGACATTGTTGAAAAATACAATAAAACAGATTAAACATTATCTTCATTTATTGGGTAAATTACAATTGTGCAAACACATTACACTATTGCTAATATCCAGTGTTTAGTAAGGATTCACCTCATATAGAATTTTCATATAGAATAGTCTCGCATTCTCACATAAAGATTCCACAGAAAAATAAAAAACAAAAACAAACCGATCAAATTAAGCAGCCGTTTAAGAACTTCGCTTTTCGAGGATTAACAGAAATTTTAAAGTACCGTATATGCTCCAATAAACGCCGAGCCTCTTATTGTCGCCGGTCTCTAATAAGCGCCGGGCTGCAGAGGGGATACGGCCAAATAGGAGCCGGTCTCTAATAGTAGCCGGGTCTTTGATATTTGCCTACCGGTATTAATGTAAGCGTCCGTATCTTTATAGTCGTGCGTAATACCTTACGATTCAGCGTGGCCACGAAGAGTTGAGCCTTAGCCACGCCTATGTCACGTGGTAGGCGAAGAGTCCAAGAAGTCATTTGAGGGGTCAGTGTGATAGTTTTCCATTTTCAGGGGAAATGCACAGATTTTGTTTCTTGGTTATAACAGAGGAATTGATGATATAAAATACGACATTATATATCTATTTTTCTTATATATAATAATAACTATGTTATATTTTAACTAACGATGTATAAAACTGATTTGCTGTTTAAGAACTGTTGTATTTATACTGTTTCTTATTTATTTAAATTATGAAAAATCGTAATTATGTATAAATTATATTAATTAATGTAAGTAACAAATATATACACTTCATGGTAATAATGTTCTATTTAACAATTAATAAAAAATAAAGAATACCTGTAATGTAAGTGCCGATAGATTAATATATAATTATTAAACTACAAATTAATAGTTAATTATCTAATACAAAAGAAAAGAAACTTAACAAAAGTTAAAAATTTAGAGTAATATTCTCTTCAATTCCGTCAGCGATTAATAAAGTTTTAACGTTTTAGTGCTTCAGAATTACATTTTTCCGAATTAATTCGATTGAATAATTTATATTTTATATAGTTTTCCAATCTTAGACCAAATTATTATTAATTTTATTGATTTGAAAGATTTTTAACCAATTGTATCTAGTTATTTTTTCATTATTTTGATTTTTCTTCCCTATTGACAATATAAATGTTATTCATAATTATTTTATAAGTAATTTTTTTCTTTAATAATAAATATTTAAAAAAAATTTCCTAATCTTGTTTTTTTTTTTCCCCCAAAATTTTTCTTTTACAACCCTCACCCCTATTGTGAAATGTGCTCTTCGTTTGAAGAGGCGTGGCTAAGGCTCAACTCTCGGTAGCCACACTGTACATTGTCTTACAAAATGCCGCCGAAACAGTCATTTGGCATTGCTTTTAAGATTCGCGCGGTGAAATACGCGAAAGAAACTTCCGGTGAGGCGGCCGCCCGTCATTGCGGTTTGGGACAACGAATGGCAGCGAAAGGTACAGAAAGACATTGCCATTTATCTTTAATAGTCTTATGTAGCATGTGAAATTCAAATCAAGTAGCTGTTTGTAATATTAGCCGGTATTTATGAGTAAAAATATTGCGTTCTGAAGGTTTTTGTTAATAATGGCCGGCCTCTAATAGCAGCCGGTCTCTATTAAGAGCCGGGAGCCGAGGCTAGTTTTGCTAATAAACGCCGGGGGCCTCTATTGGAGCATATACGGCATTCACTGTAGACATATTGCTTGAGTTTAATAAAGAATTCATTTATTTCTGTTTTATGATTTCGTTTTATAATTTAGATTAAAATTAATCCCGTTTAATAAAAATAAATATTTCGGAATGAGTGAAACTGAAGTGTTATGAAATCAATAAAATTGGAAACTTTAACATCATTTACTGGCAATTCTGACATCATTTGCATCTATTTCATTTTAATGGCAGAAATATTAATAAAAGTTTTCAATATCAAATAAAAGCTTTTTTACGTGTACTGATAATACTTCGATGTCATAAATAAAAACCGGTATACCTGATTAATAATGAAGAATTTAATTATATACTTAAGAAACAATAGGCCCGTCCCAGTTTGAACTTTAAAGAGAATTTTTTTTTAATTTGATTTTATTGATTTTATTGATGACCTCAAGTTCCATTATTCTTTTTTGTCTAAAAAATCCCATTATAATGAAAAATATTACCGACAAGGTACTTGTGAGTATAGTATATTTTCCAGGCATTTATCAACACATTGTTCAACTTTTATTGGCTCATCACATGGGGCATCCCACAAGTCCAAATTGTAAACCTTAAAAAGAATAATTTAAAAGTCAGAAATTAAAGTATGGGTTAATTCCAATAAATTTCTACTCATTATATATAATTAGAAACGAAGAATAACTTAAAGATTGCTACGAATTCAATTAAAGACAGCAACATTTGTAAATGTAATTTGTAAATGCAAAGATCCATAACATGCACTAAAATGGTACCAGACTCAATTAAGAATAATACTGTAATAGAAGTATATCTCAAACTATATCTAAATTTTAATATATTAACATAAATACGGTTTCGTAGTTTCCCTGAGTATATAAGTTATCTGTATATAATGGCACTTTCAGATTACTTTCAGATCAGGCGATCATAAGTCGTTTTGATCGTAAGTTGATCACTATATATATATAAGGGGATATAAAAACTAAAACAAGCTCTATCGTAACAAGGAGAAGGCTTTGTGCTGTAACGGTACGATTTTTGAATTTTTTTTCCTCTGAAGGGAGGGGGGAGTTTTTTTTTTATTGTTTAAATCTTTTTCTCTCTATTTTAATAAAGTAATTCGGGGATTCTATGTTTGTATTTAAGCTCGTCGGTAATGTTGATTATTTGTAAACGATAATGAATCTCGGCATTGAAAGGTGTTTAAGTGTTTAAATTAAGAGTTGATTTATTATTAACTAATGATAGGCCTATCTGATAATTTATATGATCACTATCTAATGATCTATATCTAATGATTGTTCAAGATTAGTTTTGGTTTGGAATAAATAATGATTGTAGTTAAAAGGTTTTACGTGTGTGAAATCAAACAGTGTACATATAAATCTACAACACACTTAAAATAATTATAAAAACTTTAAAAAAACTTTAAAAAAACCGTAACATGTTTCAATTAGCTTCCGCTAATCATCCTCAGACGGAATGAAGGAGAAGGAATTATTCAAAAAAATCCAAAACGAACACCAACTTTTAATTGGCTCCGCTCGTTTGAGGCGAACCAATAATCGTGAAGCGCATAAGTCCAATGCCATTTTACCGACGGAGGGGGGAAGAAGATCCAAGAATATTTAAAACCGACAGCCATAATGAAGAATGTTATCCACAGATACCTTAGCATTACACGATTTGTATTTCAAAATAAAAAAATGATTCAATAAATTTTCTAAGATAGCTATCATTCTGTTTGGCAACAATTCTAACCTTATCCCTATCGATTTCATGATGAAATCTATGCACATGATCGGCAGTATTATACTTAAAATTACGTTTCCCAATTGCCTTTTCGTGTTCCTGCAGTCGTTTACGTAAAGGCCTATATGTTTCCCCAAAATAAACACAAGAATGATTTTTACAAGGAATAGCATAGACGCAATTGTTCTTATTCAAACATGAGGTATCATCCAAAACCTTAGCACCCCCATTAATACAATTTGCGACAGTGAAGCCCGTGGCTGCAACCACTCCAATTCCATAACCCCTCAATATTCGAGCAATAGGGTAAAAAACCCTCGGTACAAATGGAATGCTTAAAAAAATATTAGGCTTAATTTAACTAAAATTATTTGGATTATAAATCTTATTTAGAGTGCTCTTAACCATTAAATTAATAAATCCCTCATTATAACCACAATTTAAGGCAATCCCGTAATTTTTTTAATTTCCTCTTCAAACAATATATAATCAGATGAAATCAAAAAGGCCCTTCTAATTGCCATTATAAATGCATTCTTTTTAAAGCTATTGGGTACCGCCGATTGTGCGTGAATCATAACGCCTGCATTGGACTTTTTTCGGAATACCGAGGTTTGAATGCTGCCGCCAACCCTTGTAATATTCACGTCCAGAAATGCGATGGATGCATTTTCCTCTTTCTCATGCGTGAATTGAATTCCTTCATTAATCTGATTAAACCATTTCACAATCTGATCAACACTCCTTGAGCCGTTAATAATTAAAAAAGTGTCATCCACAAATCGCCTATAAAACACAATAGAGGATTCCAACTCGGGAATAGCCATTGCCTTCATATCAATGAAGGCCATGACCATTTCGGCAATAACAGCCGAAGAAGGCAACCCCATAAAGATACCATGCGTTTGTTGAAAGAACTCACCCTGAAAATGAAAAAATTGTAACTTAAAAAGGTGTTTAAACAAACAATCAATATTAGCTCTACTAAAACGCCTGCATCCCCCCTCAGAAATTAACCCTTCAAGTTTAAAATCCAATGCTTGATTGATAAGACCAAGAGAAATGCTCGTAAAGAGCTCTTTAACATCCAAGGAAATAAATTTAGTATTATACAATTGAGACACCAGCTTTAAGTCCTTTAAAAAATCATAACTATTTGTCACCGACCATTGTGATGAAGAACCAACCTGCTGTAGCGCTACCACTATCACCTTAGAAATGCAATAAACTACCGAATTCCTATAGTTCACAATTGGCCGAATGGGAAACGCGCCCTCAATCTTTGCCTTATGTATCTTGGGTATGGCCCTAAATTTAGGAATGTTACAAATATTAGCTAAACACAAATTTTTCATGCTGTTATTAATAATTTTCCTTTTAAAGAGCTGATTAATGCTCTGTTTATAATGCGCTTCAATTTTTTTACGACCTTCATCAATAGGGGCGATGCCTGTAGTATTATTGAAAAACCTATGACACATTCTCTTGTACATAGGTCTATCTAAAGCAACCGTGGCCCCACCCTTATCTGCGTGTAATACCATAATATCGTACTATAATTTTCATAATTTCTACAAAATCAAGTTTAAAAGAAGATGTATTATGCCTATTGGAAACGACAATACCATTAAGAATAAGAACATTTTGCGCAACTTTGTGACACTCAAATATGACGAAGATATTTTAAAAAGGATAAAACCTGTATTAGCAAATGCAGGCATTGGAGTAGCTTGCAAACCATTTAATACCATATGTTCCTTTTTAAATAAAAATAGTGACAAGCACATTTGAATGAGGACAAATTAAAATTACAAGAAACTATTTATGGCATAAGATGTAAATCTAACACAGGTGATACCAAAAATGGCGCTTACTTAGGAAATTCTAAACGCGAATGTGAAGATTTAAGTGCTCCTTCACGTTAGGTACGCGAGTGAAGGAGCACTTAAGTGCAGTTAAAAACGAAAATGAAAACTATAGCACTCCCATTCATTGTAAAAATATGGGACACCAATTGAATTCAGATGATGTAATTATTTTTGGTATAAGGAAATCAAAATACTTACGAGAATTCTATGAAGCACGTATAATTAAAACTGTACATAGTTATAACCAGTACCTTTCAACTAGAAATGTGCTGGAATATGGTTTGTAGTCCTATATTGTAGCGCTTTTATATATCTAAAGCTTCTGTTGTTTTCTAATAAGACCACTAGGGTTGTATAGATCGTAAACACCAAAAAAATGTAAGCCTAAACCCATTGGACTTTTTTAATACACTTCATAAGAGAATCTGATATAATGAGATTCTGAAACGTACGTCATGTATATATTTTAAATGTATTAAATTTTATTGTATGTGCTAATGTAGTTGGCATTGTGATAATTACTTCTGCAATGCCATAAATTATTCAAAAGAAAACAACAAAATCTTCAATTTAAATCTAATGAAAAATCATTTTATAAATAGCTAAGATCACCCGCCGTAAATGAATCCGAGGGTAGATTACCAGATCAGGCTGATATTTACAATTTTTGGTCCTCAGTATGATCAAATCCAGTGGAAAGCAATCTCAGTGCGAGCTGGATTGGAAAAGAAAATAATTTACACTCCAACTTAGAGGAAATGCGGTTCTCTGAAACCTCAACTGAAGAACTTAAACAGGTAATAAAAAATACACATAATTGGAAATCACCGAGACTTTATATGTTTTCATAGGCAAATGTTTCACAGACATTAAAAACAATCAACACAACTCCTAGAATTTTTTACAACTGGATTAATATATTTGAAGTCTAAATCAATAAATACAGATGAATCCTGCAATCCACGCATCCTGACATGAAAATGATTGGTTTTATCGGATTTCCTAAAGCCACTGTCGTAAAAAAAAGAAAAACCTGGAGATTCCGCAATGGGGATGATATTCTTCGACCTACACCTAGTACGATTTCTAGCTGGAGAAGAAAGAATATGAAAAGGCGGAAAGTCAACGTCGCAATTACTCGGTATTCACAGGATCGCGCAGCAGATTTTGGTGCAGATGTTGCTGTGAAAAGTGGACTAATTGCACCAGTGGATCTTTTACTAATCATCGAGAAGGATGCGGCACCATAATACGTATGGCTATCGCGCAGTTGATCCAACTGCAGAAGCCGGTTGTAGTTGAGTCAACTACAGAGATGAGATGAGCCAACTACTGAGATGAGCCAACAGTTCATCTCACTGCTACTGGTAATAAACGTCAATGCATATTATGGACTGAAGAAATGAATATGTGAATTATGCGGGCCTTTTATAGAAGTACTAAAGTTGAGACGGAAGTTCAATGATTCAGGGTGAGAATGTTCACTGAGTGGAAAAAGATCTCTCCAGAGTCAACATTAACAATACAATATATCTGTAGTCAGATGAGATCCAATCTAACAAGAAAAGCGTTATCAGAGGCAGAACTTGAAAACAGAAATCAGACGGGAATTACAGCAACAACAAGATCCTTCGGATCAGCAAAATGTCTAAGACGAAGAACTAAATCAACAAAATTCTTCCCATCAACAGGAAGAAGAAATTAATATAAAAACACCAGACAGAAAAAAAAGAATACGAGTTATTATTGAAGACCATTAAGTTATAGTATCAAGGAATGTCCCTGTAAGATAGTCCTCGAATTCCAAAGGTACAGTGTAAAAAAAAGATATTTTTATATGTTGCTGCTGTTGATGAAATTCTCAAGGAAGACATCAATTCCTCAGCGCTGAAACAAGTAACAGATCTGGTACAATGCCTCTCTGTGGCGAATACAATTATTGCTCCTGAGAATAAAAAAATATATAACAGCACACTATAAAACTGTGGCTAAACTCCACGTGGTGGCATGGATAAAGAAAATATAGGATAAAATTAATATCGCACACTGTGACATTGGTCATCTTAAACAATTCTTTATCTCTCCAAAAATGAAGTTCAAAGTGAAAATGTTCAGACAGGAATAAGCAACATAATTAAAGAAATGAAAATAAAGCGAAATGATAAGGACATTGAGGAAAAAATATCGTAAAATAGGACTACTTGGACTCTGAAGGGTTACTTGAACCCAAATTACAAATATGTTTAAATCCACTACCACAACTCAACAATTGGTTATTTGTTGTAACTAAAATGTTTATATCACTAGGTACCAGCGTATACAGAGCATTTGAACTGGTTCCAACTAAAATAACGGGTATATAAATTTGGGTTCAAGTAATCCTGCGGGAATAAGTAATCTATTTTACGGTACGTCAAAAGGAAGAACATCTTAAACAGCGAATTACAGCATTAGGATCTCCTATTACAGTCCAGGCAATGAAGACCAACAAAGGCCGAATAGGGGAAATAATTCGTGTAAAGGCCAATTTTGGCACAGTTGTAGGGGAAGGTATCCTGAACAATATACTAAAAGTACTGATGGGTATGGGTGAAGCTAAGGGGTGGGTGGGGGTTTAAAGGTCTCTTTTTTCACTTTTTCGTGAATAACTCATACATTGTGGCCTATAGCAAAAAAATGTCCATCTACTAAATTAATCTATATAAATTTTTCTACAAAAAAGGTCATGTACACTTTTTCGTTGGGATTTATACATAAGGAGATATGGAGGGGGGAAAATGGACAATTTGTAAAAAATTCATGTTTTTGTAAAAATGTCACATATATTCCTGAAAATGAAATTTTTTTGTTGTTTGTGTGCTAATCCTAGCCTGCATATCAAATTTCAGCTTTCTAGGACTTCAGGAAGTACCCTAGAGGTTTTGATGATCATGAGTGAGTCAGTGACGAAATCAACGTATTTTAGGTATTAATAAAATCCAAAGTATAAAAGCTAAATAAATGAAACTTAGCGTATTTCATTAGTCTGCTTACTGCATATTATCCTGAAAATTTGAGCTCTCTAGTATTATCCAGGCCGAAGCTATGAGGGTTCGAAAATACGACGAAACACTTCCAGTAAAGGTACGTAGTGCCCTTCCTGCCTTCGGCTCGTCTTGGCGGGGGCACTGCCGTGCCCCCAGATCCACATCAATTGTCGAATTCCTAATTATCTTCGAAATCTAAACTATCATCATCGTTAAAACCAATGGTGAGACAGTTACTGTTAACCCTCTGACAATTTTCCAAAGAACTGTAATAGCAAAAAAAAGAGCGACGAAGATGTGGCAGAGCTGTCGACCTATGAATTAACTCAATTCTCTCTGTCTCTGTTCCTCGAGGTTGGAATGCGAAAAGGGAAGAAGTCATCCCTCTACGATGTTTTGCCAGTAGAGAACAATGTAACTATCGATCTCACTCAAAGCACCAATGTGGTAGATTATGGTTTCCTTCTTCACCGCATGAAGTGGAAACCGTCTTCTAAAATCATTATATTGTCTACGTACAGAAACATTACGGTCAACATTGTACGGTAGTTTTTCACGGTTACAGTGATGTCAACAGCACAAAACGAGCAGAGCAGAAGCGAAGAGGGCTAACAAAAACTTCGGTTGACATTAACTGTAATGAAAGCATCACAGTTCAACAGGAGCAGTTTTTCGCCAATGAAAGGAACAAAACAATCAGATCCACTTCCTGACCGAGAAAATGACAGCAGCAGGGGTTGAAACAAATGTTGCAACTGCTGATGCATGATGCTGATGGTACTATTGTGATATATGGGTTGGATAAAGCTGCTGCACATCCAACTGTTGCAATAGTTGGGGGAGGATGTGGATTTGATAGTCCTCCTCTTAGGATTGGCTCCACCATGTACCAACGTGTTCTTTATGAAGCCAGGCCATGGGAAGGTGAAGACTAAATTGTTTTCAGTGCCACAACTTCAACAGCTCCCATTCGCCAAGATGATCCTCCTTCGCCACAGCTTCTCCGGATGCGACACCACCTCGGTGATCCTTGGGAAGAGCAAAGTGGGAATTGCTAAGCTGTTCATAGCTACACATGACTTACACAACAAATCTCAGACATTTTCACTGATCCCTCAACATTACCTGAGGTATTGCACAGGCAGGCAAAGAGCTGCTTCCGGCGATTTACCAAGCGCCAGCCCACGAACAAAACCTCAACAAACTCCGGTACTGGGCTTTTTTGAGAGCATTGACGAAGCCGAAATCTGATATGGCCACTCTTCCTCCTACCAGAGAAGCTTCGAAGCATCACTCGTTCAGAGTGTACCTACTGGCATATCTATTTACATATCGTTGTCAAATACTGTTTGTTTTTTTACAAATATCTATTTGAGCTAAATACTTACGTTGGTCTTATTACAGCTACAACAATAGCTCGGCAATCCCCTACCACCCACCCAATGGAGTTGGGCCAAGGGAGACAATAGCATCCTACAACCGGTGACAACAAACGATCCTGTGGCACCTGACTCCATTTGCAACACCATATTTTGCCGATGCACAACTGGGTGTGGGGTGCGCTGCGGATGCCGGAAACTGCCATTGCCTGCTCCAATGTCTGCGGCGTATGGTTCGGCTCGAGCACTAACGGAGCCCCCATCGAAGACACCGTCGACAACGACGATAGTTTCGATTTCGAAGATAAATAGGACTTCGACAATTAATGTGGATTTCGTATTGAGGAATATATGTGCCATTTTAACAACAAAACAAAATTGTCCATTTCCCCCCCCTCCATATCTCCTTAAATATACATCCCAGCGAAAAAGTGTACAGGACCTTTTTTGTAAAGAATTTTATGTAAATTAATTTCCTTGTCTAATTTAGTATTTGGACATTTTTTTGCTGTAGGCCGCAGTTTTCTAGATATTCACGAAATAGTGAAAGAAGGGACCTTTAACCCCCACCTACCCCTTAGCTCCCCCTCCCCACCCATCAGTACTTTTATTATGTTGTTCAGTACACCTTTCCCTACAACTGAGCCAAAACAGGCTTTTACACGAATTATTTCCCTTATTTTTCCTTCGTTGCCTGGACTATTAGAGGATTCAATGTTGCTAGTAAGCGAAGGAAGCAGCAGAAACTTTTCTCGGCTGATCAAAACTTGTTTTATCGCATATTGGAACAAGAAGATCAAAAACAACAAAACAACAAATTCTACCAATTGAAACAAATTTGGTTCAATTCTGGTCAAATATCTGATATCTTCCAAAACAGTATAATAAGAATGCTTATTGGCTACAACGAGAAGAAAAAGCAAATGACAACATTTCAGAAATATCTACCATTAACATAACTTCACTAGATGTACGAAGAATAACGAAAAGAATGCAAAATTGGAAAGCATTAGATATCAATGGAATTCACAATTTTGGGTGGAAATATTTCAAAAGCACACATAGTTTTATAAAGGATCTATCAGTTTAAACTTTAAAGGATCCATCAGTTTTACAAAAATTTCTCACTTCAGATGTCACTTATATGAAGGCAAAACAGGGTGATCTATAAAATCCCAAAAAATATAGGCCTATTATTTGTCTCCCTACTTTATACGGTGTGATTCATAAAGTAGGGGAGACCTGGGCAGAGTGGACCGTTGACTTTAGTTCCTTGTGTAGACCCTAGAAAGCGCCAAAAGTCGGAAAGAAGGTTGCCATTGTGGCGCTGCTATCACAAAATTGTCAGTGAATTCGGCTTATTGCTGACAGTGAGGTGATCTATTGTTTTGTTTTTGTTCAGGTCAGTAAATGTTTAGTGTTGTTTTTACTTTAATACTGCCGGGCAGTGTTGAATTGAATAACACAACCGAAATATGCATATTAAAGGCGGTAATCTAAAGATCGTTTTAAGCTATGTATATATTTTAAGTAAATTGAATACTTAAAGTTGTCGATAGTTACAACTGAAGGAAACGCCAAAATGGCGATGGGGCAGAGTGAACCGAACGACACGGGGCACATTGGACCATCGGTCGACTCTGCCCCGCTGTTTTTACAATAAAATATTACATTAATATATTTATATATATATATATATATATATATATTAGGCACTACATATTATTTTTTTCTATATTATATACACTCATTATCAATAAAAACGACAACCTTGAAGGAGTTGTCCGATTGTAATGAAATTTCGTATGCAAAGACATTGGGACCGCCCATGCAAATGATTAAACTTTGGTGTCCAATGAATGAATAGCAAGAGCTACAGCGCATCGGAACTGCGCACTAAACAGGTGTATATAAGAAGCGATTCTCAATCTGATGGTCAAACTTTCTGTTGCATTGCGAGTTAGGATACCTTTCAACAAATAAAAAAATGCCTCGCCGCAGGATTCGAGCTTATTACTTGCAACTGTCAGAGTTTGAAAGAGGTCGTATCATTGGATTGAAAGAGGCAGGTTGGGCAAATCGGAGAATCGCTCATCATATGGGTCAAAGTGATGCGGCGATTAGAAGATGCTGGCAGGAATGGGTGGACAATGGCAGATTTCAGCGTCGTGAAGGTAGCGGTCGACCTAGGGCCACTGCAGAGCGGGAGGATAGAGTGATTGTCAGATCAGCTGTCACAGCGCCTGAATCATCGTTATCAACCATCAGACGTGCGACCCGCACACGAATGTCCACCATGACCATTCATAGACGGCTGAGAGACCGCTACACAACCGACCGCTACACAACCTGCCACTCACGTCTGCACACAGTCGGGCTAGATTACACTGGTGCTTGGCTTGATCCGGTTGGAATGATGTTGACTGGGGACGTATAGCGTTTAGCGACGAATCCCACTTCCCACTTCTGTCCTGACGATCGTCGCAGACGTGTCTGGAGACGCCCAGGGTAGCGTGCCGATCCTGCTTTCACTATTGCACGCCACATAGGCCCTCAACCAGGAGTTATGGACTGGGGTGTCATTTCCCTTGATAGCCGGACCCCTTTGGTCGTCATTACCGGCACACTTACAGCATAGCGGTACGTCGACGACATTCTGAGACCTGTTTTGCTATCCTTCCTTTTGCAGTAACTTGGCCTTATTTTTCAGCAAGATAATGCCAGACCACATACGGTATGTGTTGCTGGGACCTGTCTTGCAGCTTGTGAAACACTTCCTTGGCCAGCCAGATCCCCATATCTCTCTCCAATCGAGCATGTTTGGGATATGATGGGAAGCCGACTTCATCCACCAGGGAATGTGGATGACCTAGCCCCACAATTGGAGCAAATTTGGCAAGAAATACCGCAGGAGACCATCAGGGAGCTTTATCACTCTATGCCACGTCGTGTGGCAGCTTGCATTCAGGGTAGAGGTGGGTCAACACCTTATTGAGCTCGTTACGTTATAACTCTGTAACTCTGAAATAAATCATTGAATTTGTCTGAAATTTTAATCATTTTCTATTCTGTACATAATCTTCCTCTCCACCAATTTTTGTCTCCATCAGACATTTAGGTGTGTCGTTTTTTTGTTAATGAATGTATTTATTAGATCTATTATATTATTATTATTTTATTTTATATTATTATTATTTACGATAATTCCCATTTACAGAGAGCGTTTGAACTTGAATTCCTCTATGATGACTGTTTGTGTTTTCTCTGTGCCCAAATTTTCTTCATATGTTCACTGTGTTGTTTCTTACGCTCCGCTGTCCATTTACATCCCCGCCTCTTATGTGTTGTGGTGTCAAATGTATGTTTTTTGATAGTGTTCCTGAAGTTCCTTCTATCTTCTGCATCATCTATTGTCATGTGTGTCTGTCTGAGATCCTCCTCGACTTCTTTTATCCATTTCGTTTTTCCCCTGCCTGAGTTGATGACCTCAAAAATCCGTCTAAAAATTCTGTCTTCGTTCATCCTGTGAATATGTCCATAGAACTGCATTCTTCTTTTCCTGAATGTATCCGTAATCCTATTAGTGTGTTTATAAATTTCTGATGCTGGTCTCTTCATCCAGATTCCCTGTTCCTGTACCGGTCCCAAGATTTTCCTGAGAATTTTTCTTTCTTGTTTCTTTATTTCTTTGATTTTCGCTTGTCCACCAATTTGTGTCGTTTCAACAGCATATAGTGCCTCAGGAAGTACGACAGTGTTGTAGTGTCTTAATTTTGCGTTAATGGATATGGACTTTTTGTTGTAATAGTTCCACGTGAGTTTGTATGCTCTTTGTAGTTTTCTTATTCTTTCCTCATTGGCCCTTAGGTTGATCCCTGATGGTTGGATAATTTCTCCTAGGTATTTAAAATGTGGTACTTGCATAATTTTCCCGTGGGTTGTTTCAATAGGTAATTTGTCTTGTGGCATTCTTTCTATATATTGCGTTTTCTCATATGAAATTTGCAAGCCAATTTTTCGTGCAATTTCGTATAGTTTTTCTACGGCGTTTGTGGCCTCTTTTCTATTATTTGTGAGGATTGCGAGGTCATCCGCAAATGCTAAGCACTTCACATAGAATCTGTTCTCTTTTTTTATGCCAATTTGGATTCCTTTGACTTCTTTTTCCCATGTTCTGATAATTTTCTCAAGAAGGATATTAAAGAGCAACGGCGAGAGCCCGTCACCCTGTCGCACTCCAGTATAGATTTCAAATGGATCGGAGATTTCCCCTATGTATTTAACCTTGGAGGTTGTGTTAGTTAACGTCTGTTGGATGATTGCTCTTGTTTTTCTGTCGATGCCGAATTCTTCCAATGTGTTGAAGAGGATCTCTCTGTCTATGGAGTCGTAGGCTTTCTTAAAGTCCACAAAAGTGACCACCGTGTTTCTGGTGTTTCTCATCTGGAGAATCGTTTTAAGATTCCAGATCTGTTTTATGCAGGAGCGTCCCATGCGGAAACCAGCCTGGTATTCTCCTATCTGTGGGTCAGCTTGTTCTTCTAGTCTATTCAAGAGGACTTTTGAGAGAATTTTGTAAGTGACTGGCAAGAGTGAGATACCCCTCTAGTTATTCGGATCCGTTTTGTCCCCTTTCTTGTGTAGTGGGTGGATGATTGCGCAATTCCATTCCGCAGGGATCTGTTCGGTTTCCCAAATGTCTAATATGATCCTGTGGATTCTTCCCGTTAACTTTTCATCGCTTAATTTCCAGAGTTCTGCAATAATTCCATCTTCTCCTGGGGCTCTGTTGTTTTTCAGTGCCTTGATAGCTTCTACTACTTCCTTAGTGGTTGGTGGTTCAGCCTCGGGATTTGGTGTGGATGTTTTGAAGTGGATATCATCTATGGGACCCTCGCAGTTGAGAAGTTTGTTGAAGTAGTCAGCGAGGATTTGGCAGTTATTCTTCGTGTTGGTTTCTAGTGAGCCATCTGGTTTCTTGAAGCAAAGATTGGGTGGCTGGTATCCTACGGTATATTCTTTAAAAGTTTTATAGAAATTCCTGGTGTTATTTTTCTTAAAATCTTGTTCTATTTCCTCTAACCGCCTTTTGTCGTAATTTCGTTTTTCCCTCCGAAAAATTTTATTTTATATTATTATATGTTATACTATTTTTTTTAATGTAGACTATTATTAGTTTGGTATCAAACCACGGCACTTAGCTAAAGTTAGGATTCGCACCTTGAGTTGTCATCGGGAAGAGACTGGGACGGACCGTTTCGTCCTCATGTAGACTATTATTTATTGTTTAGCCTATATTATATAGAAATGGTCGGAAAGTACAAGCGAACTACAGAATTTGCAAGCTGCTGGAAGATACGATGAAGGCAGCTGTATTAGAAATTAAATTACATAAAAAATCTATAAAATCAACTGCTGTGAAATTTGGAATACCGAATTTGGAATCCAACGAAATAGGAGTATCTACGGTCTCTTCAAAAAGTTTGTTAATGCTGCATGAGATGCTTGGATGACCACTAGCAAACGTCCGATGACTATTTATTATATCCCGGGAATTGCGAAGACAGCTATATCATGGCAACTACTCCAGCAAACATATTGGCGGGTATTAAGGTAACGGGGATAAGCCCGTTTAATCGAGATATCTTTACAGAGGCAGACTTTATGCTGGCGTACGTCACAGACCGACCAAACCCAATGCTGTCGGACAGTGGAGCTGCTGCATCAACGTCATCAGCGAGTCAAACTCACTCACCAGATATAGTTGCGATGTACCCTTCTCCAGAAAACGTGAGGCCATTCGCAAAAGCGGTACCAAGAAAAAAAATGATAAAAGGTACAAAAAAAGATACACGGCAATACTGACGGATACGCCAGTAAAAAAAGCTCTGGAAGAAGAGCAACGAAAAGCTAAAGAAAGAAAAGAAAGAGTAGCAACGAAAAACTCGGCCAACAGTCTCTAAAAGCAACAGCAAAGGGATAAAGAGGAAACAATTATAGATAATTAGTGATGCTGAAGATGATGAAGATGCTTTGTACCTCTCCTGTTTGAAGAACTTTAAAAAAGCAAACCAGGGAAGGAGTGGATTCAATGTACGCAGTGCAAGAGATGGGCCTATAGTTCCTGCGTAGCCAGTGATATTCGGGGTTTATTTTACGAATGCCTTAACTGCAAAGAAGATTTCTCTAGTGAAAGTGATTAATTGATTAAATGTAAATTAATTAATTAATTAAATGTAAACCTATTTTGATATTATTCATTTAAGACTTTCAACTGCATAATGATTATTTTAAATTTTCACTTGAATGTGTAATACCTTAGGTAGCCTAAGTTAAAGTTAAACTTTATTTCATGATATCCTAAAGGCATGTTATTTTATATTCAATAAAAACTTTTTATACGGTCTCTGGAATTTTCTATATATCTCTGTATACTTTTACCCTCTTATAACGCTTCAAATCTCGCTTGTAGCGCTTTTTTATATCGGAAATTTTGTATCGAAAAGACATGTAACACTGTAAAGATTCTTTTTTTTTTCCCTGGTAGGAGGGAATCTTTGAAGTCTGTGAAGTGCGGGTCTGTGATACAGTAGAATCACAGCGAATGTCAAAGCGGAAATCCCTTTCTATAAGTGAAAAATTGCACATTCTTCGTAAGTACGACGAGAATTCTATAGAAATCAGAATGATTTCGCAGAATCTCTAGGAATTCTCTCGTCCAGTCTGAGAACAATAATAAAAAATAGGGATGCAATTATCGATGCAGCGAAGGGTGGTTGCAAACGTAAAAAAGTAAAGTGTGCACTAAATCTGCTCCGAAAATATATTAGTATTGCTCCTAGTGGTGTATCAATTGACGTTAATAGTTACCTGAACCGCATTGAAAATGTCGTAATTCATAACATTAGCACGCACACACGGCAAACCACAATCAATGATCTTTTTAATAGGAATTTAATAAGCTCTTATTTGCAGTATATCTATTGCAGAATCATGTATGTTTCTTGTAAAATGGTGTCCAAATCTTTCCCTATCTCATAAATCATTTCCCATCTATAGCGCTAACCCGCTTATTACGCTTGTAGGTCACGGTCTCGTGACGAGCGTAATAACGGGGTTTTATGTATTTACATTCTTGAATAGTTCCCGATTCTGATAAAAATAAATGCAATGGAAAATCTCTTAACAAAAACAAATACAAAATTCAACAAAAAAAAGTGGACCACTCTTACCCGGTCTCCCCTATTGGAAAGTACTAGTGGTTTTCACCGCCCAATATCTTCTAAACTACTGTTCATAAAAATTTGAAATATTTTTTATAAAATCGTCAAACATATGAGTTATAGTTTCATGTTATTATTTATTCATTATTATTGAAATTATTTGCGCACAAACACCCCAATAAATCGAAATTATTATCTGAAAAAAAATATTCGACTGTCTCCCAAAAAAGTCATTTGTCAGAATGCATTTTCAAAAAAATATAGTTTTTTTTTTAAAATTAAACAAAGGAATTAACGATAAAAGTGTTTAAGATTAAATTTTCCTAATTAATGTTCTGTATGATTTGAATATTGGATCCAGACTTTTAGATTTTAAACAGCATCACAACAGTTATTTAAATACACGTTATATTGAGGGTGTTGAACGCAAATAAAATAAATTCCAATAATAATGAATAAATAATAATATGAAAATATAACTCTTATATGTTTGACGATTTCATATAAAAAGTTTCAGATTTTTAAGAGCAGTAGTTTAAAAGATATGGGGCGGTGAAATCCACCAGTACTTTCCAGTACTTTATGAATCACCCGGTATAAAATACTTACGCCTATCTTATCGGAAAAGATTTACAACCATCTCGTTAAGAATAGCTTACTTGCTGAAGAACAAAATTTCTGCAATAAAGACAAGCAACGATGTAAAGATCTGTTAGTGATAGATTCAATTAAATCGCAACAAGCCAAAAAAAAAGAAAACATAATCTATCAGTAGAATGAATTGACTAGAAAAGAGCGTTTGACTTAGTTCCACGTTCTTAGCTTCTGTACATTAGGCCTTATAAAAATCAATTGATCTGTTATAGATTTACTTGCTTCGTGTACGAATACCTGGTAAACATCTTTACATGTAAGAAGTGAAAGTGCCAGCTATCAAACACATGAAATTCGTATATATAAAGGTATCCTTCAGGGAGATAGCCTTAGTTCACTATGGTTCTGTTTGTCTTTAAATCCATTGAGTAAAATGCTGAACGTATCAGGATATGGATATCTCGTGCAAAGAAACCCTGAAACTCGTATCGCCTGCCAACTCTATATGGATGATCTCAAACTCTATTCATCAGAACTAGATCAATTAAAAAATATGTTTGAACTCGATAAGAGCTTCAGCGATGTCATCGAAATAGAATTTGGTCTTGAAAAATGCGCTGTTCTACATGCGAGGCGAGGAGTTATCTAAGATCCTCGGAAAGGCCTACAACTTTTGAAAGGCACAATCATCCAGGAAATAGCAAATGCAGAAACTTACGAATATCTTGGTCTTCTACAACGCCTTGAAATCACAAGCACTGACATTAAAGATAATGTTCAAAAAAAGGGCTTTTTCGAATAAATAAAGTTTGCAAATCCTATATTTCAGGATGAAGTAAGATTGTTGCCGTGAATAGCTAGGCCTTACTTGCAGCAGGTTACACATTTGGCATAGTCAAGTGGTTCAACACGGAATTAGATGCATTTGACTGAAAGATCCGTACAACACTTACTAGATACAGAATTCATCATCCTCGAAGTTCAATGGAAAGACTCTATTTCTTCAGAAATATTAATGGAAGAGGCTTATTAAGAGTTACAATGATGTATCACCAACAGGAGCAACGTATGAGGGAGTATTTCATATCTAATAACAGCCCCATCCATCAAGTAATATGTCAACAAGATCAGAATTACACATTATGGCAGACATTAAAAAACACAAGCAGATCAAGTAAACAACTGGAAGCGCAAAACTTTATATGGAAGATTTGCTGCAGCACTCGCCTCAGAGGACATGGATCTCAAATATTCCACTGAGTGACTGCAAACATGTGGACTTTTCGGAGAAACTGAAGGGTTCATATTATCTATTCAAGATCAGGTTGTTCGCACAAAAGCTTACGAAAAATATATCTTCAAAACTAACATCTCTGATAGATGTAGGCAATGCCACCAGAATACAGTCCATCCAACATATTTCAGAAGGTTGACCAATAGTCGCTCCAAAGGACTATTTACATCGTCACAACGACGTAGTCGTCCATGAGGCGTTAGCTAAACAATATCGTCTTATTGAAAAGGAAACACTTTACTATAAATGCAAACCTGAACAAGTGCTGAGCAACTAATCGCAAAACTTCTCTGGAACACGGCTATTGTCACCGATCGGACAGTAGAAGCCAACAGGCCAGATATAGTTTCATTCAATAAAAAAGCTCAAACTGCTACCATTATTAATAATTCTGTGCCGTTGGATGACCACGTTACATCTGCCATTGCGGAAAAAAAAGAGAAAATACCAGCCACTCTCAGTCGAACTGCAAGACATGTATCGACTGAAAAGTGTGTCTGTGGTCCCAGTGGTTATATCCACCAATGTCTTGTAACTAAGGAATAAAAATGTTTGCGAATAATGCAGAAGGCAGCCATTCTTGGGACAGCCAACATCATCAGCAAAACCCTGAACCTTCAATGAACTAATCAAAAATTTACTTTGCATAATTACCTTGATTTTAAGAATGCGGAGATTATGTTATCAATGTGCAAAGCAAAGAGAGAAAGAGATAATAATAATGATCAACACATTTGCTATCCCATTTAAAAGGATTCGTTTGGTGTTATAAAATGGTCACAAACAGATTTGCAAGCAGTCAATAGAAACTTGAAAGAGAGAGTTCTTCACACAAAATTTCGAATGCACCGCCCAAAAGCTGCTATTGAAAGTGTAACATTACGCCATGTAGAAAGAGGAAGAGGTCTCATTAAATATCAGAGATCTGCATGATAATTTGATAACAAAAATGAAATGTTACTCTCACAGCAAAGTCAACAATGTTCTTTATGATGATATTATAAAGAATGATCAAGGTTTCACTCCTTTGCATCTATCATCAGAAATTATTTGCAATTATTTGGTTTAAAACTTTTTCATTATAATAATAATAGTTGTTTTTTGTTTTTTTTATTTCTTTGTTATTTTAAATTACATTTCGGTCCCGTTAGGAATATAAATTCCTATCAACAGGTGCTGTATTTATTTTAATACGTAATAATTATCTTTAAAAAATTACATTTAAATAAGTTTTATAAAAATTACAAAATCAACTTATCCTCAAACAATTTGAAACAAAAACATCAGTGAAAACCAATTCAGCACAACATAAAATTAACAAATTATTAATTAATATTATCTAATATCCAACTTTTTTACATTATTTTTTACAATGGAAATTCTTTTACAATCTTTAAAAACATTCCAATTTACATCATTAAAGGTTTTCTCAATTATATAATTTAAATTTCTTATTCCATATTCATTATAGATATAAGGATAATCAAGTTTTATTCTATTTTTATTTCTCAAATTATAATTTTCTTTTATGCTTTCATCTTTTAATTTAACAACACTATAAAAATTCTTTATTATTATATTATATATAATTTTTTTTAGGATATAATATATTATATTTTAGTAATATTTGTTTCCTTTTATTAATATTATTCCAAATGTTTTTAGGAAATATCAAGTTTAAAACTTTGGTTTGTAAATTTAGTAATAATAATAATAATAATAATAATATATGGCACCCCATCCTGTAGTATGGCTACCACAATGCCCGGGCAACACCATCCAGCCCGAACAGTCGGAAGTGTTTCGTCTGTGTCAGAGCAGGCGACCACCAAGACTGGGAAACCACGCCAGCGCATCCGATGGTCACCACAGATGAACCAGGATCTTATGCGCGACTTCTTCACTGTTACAAAGTTAGGTACTCAACTAACAGGATACAGACAGGCACTACACCAAGCTTTCACCACACGCTATCCATCGTTAGAGCTTAGCGAACAGAGGGTAGCGGATCAGCGACGTTCAATTGTAGTAAACAATCTTATTCTCCCATGCATACTTGCACAAATTAAAGAAGAAGTCGCTGAATCCAACCACAGGACACCAAACCACACCCCACCAGAAGACACCATTATGGAAAACACAGAAACAATCTCTACCCCTCGAACACATGCCCCAACAATACAACTAATGAAATGTTACGTGCAGCTCATGATCATTTCTACACTGCACTCGCACAATACACAGGCACAGACCCCACACTCAGGCCACCACTCCCCAAAGTACACACATCAAAACAACTCGCCACAGTCATATACCATCTCAACACAGACACTATCCCACAACACCTTGACAACATCCAAACATTAGAAGACATACATACAACAATCTACTGTGCCGCACAGGGAACCATTCGGGCACTTGGAATCAAACAACACAACATACCTCCCACTGCACGGACACAAGAATACATCACCCCTTGGAGACGTCACCTTGAGGGCCGCATTAGTGACCTTAGAGGAGACATAGCCAGGCTCACACAATACTGTGCAGGAAACAAAACAAAGAAACTTATGTCCCAGGCTAGAAAGATATTCAAGCACATAAATACTCGCCCTTCACATTCAAATCTTCATAACCAGGTTCAGGAACATCTCGACACACTAAAACAAAAACTCAGTGCACTTGAAAAAGATTACAAAGATACAAACAGTGCACTATGCGCAAACAACAGAACAAGACTTTCCAATACAATGAGAAAAAATTCTACAGATCCCTTACATCTTCCTCTACTGCAACTAACACAAACACTCCCAACAGCGAGGCTTTACATGAATACTGGTCGTCTCTGTGGTCAAACCCTATCCCCAACAATGATAAAGCACCATGGATAACAGAGGAACAGCAACTCACTGAACACTTACCCTGCATGTCCTTCCATGAGATTACTCTCGCAGACATACAGACAGCACTAAAACATGCACACAACTGGAAGGCTCCTGATGGAGACGGAGTCCAGAACTTCTGGATCAAGAGGTTCACGTCCCTGCATGGAAAACTAGCGCTTACACTCACTGACATAATCCAACACCCAGAACATATGCCTCGTTTCCTCACACAGGGTGTCACATACCTACAGAGCAAGAACACTGAAACAGCGCAACCTGCAAACTACCGCCCAATCACTTGCCTCCCCACACTCTACAAACTCCTCACCTCCTGCCTCGCAGACAAGATCTACACACACATCGAGACATATAACATTCTTTCCGAACAGCAGAAGGGCTGTCGCAGGAATTCCCAGGGTTGTAAGGAGCAACTCCTTATTGACTCTGTAATCCTGCGCCAGGCACGCGCGAAGAATAGGAGCTTACATATCGCATACATCGATTACAAGAAGGCATTTGATTCTGTCCCTCATTCCTGGCTCCTACAC
>JAFIDM010000006.1:13480579-13497742 GCA_023159025.1 Thereuonema tuberculata
TTCTTAGCTATAGTTGGTAACAAATCTTATCAACCCTTTAAATGCTATGAACATTATTATTACATTTATTTTAATTGTTTGATTTCTGCAATTAAATTCTACAATTCTTATGTTTCAATACAATTGTTTTAGTTACTAACAATATTATTTCAATAATCATAAGTTTTTAAAATTGTAGAATTTAATTGGAGAAATCAAACAATTGTAAATGAAATAATAATGTTCGTAGCATTTAAAGGATTGATAAGATTTGTTACGAACTATAGCTAAGAAGTCTAGGCTATGTATTTGATATCACCTGACTGTACATTATTGTAATTGACAATCTTGAAGAAGGAAGAAAGGAAATTAAAATATATTTTTTAGTTAATATGGAGAGTAGATGAAGTTTTTTTCGCAAGTTGTTGTAGTGTAAATATAGCATCTATACATCCTCTTCCTTTCCTAAATCCACACTGTTCTTCTTCTAGATAAATATCTGTAAAATGGGTTAATTGATTTTTTATAATGTTCGTGAATAATTTATATGCTGCCTGTAGTAATATTTATTTAGACTTTACATCACCAAAAAAAAATATAATATTATCAAGGGGCAAATTTTCAAAGTTGTTTTGTTGAAGTAATAGTGTAATTAGTATGTTTATGACTAAGTCTTTACTTCATAAGTGTATTTAGTTATAAATTGTGATATGTTGTTGTCTTTTTTTTCGTTTTGTACGAATCTTAAAAACAAATGATTAACTTTACATTGTAATATTGTAGTGAGTTTTATGAATAATAATTGTAATGATTTTTAAAGTTCTGTTTATTATACACTCATGGACAAAAAAATTAGCGCACCAAGAAGGAGTCGTCAAAATGAAACGAAAATTTACATACGTAATGACTACTTTGATATAAGTAAATGATTAGAAAATCAAAGAAAAAGGATAATTTATTTCAGAGAAAAAGGCAAAAGAACGGAGGAGTTAATACACCGTTGGACCCCTCTAGCGCGAATGCACGATGCGATACGATCGGGCATTGAGTCATACAAGTTCTGTATGATGTCTTGAGACATTTCGTTCCATATTTGCTGTAACCTTGCCTCTAGTTCGTTCAAACTCGTGGGATGCCCAACTCGTCGTCCCAAATGATCCCAGATATGCTCGATTGGAGACAAATCTGGGGATCGGGCAGGCCAAGGAAGGGTAGTAACAGTGCGGAGACAGTCTTGTGACACCCTTGCCGTATGAGGCCGAGCATTGTCTTGTTGAAAAATGGCTCCTGGGAGCCGTTGCATGAGTGGCAACACATGTGGTTGCAGGATTTCATGAACATACCGCTGGGCTGTCATGGTGCCACGGAACAATACTAGGGGTGACCGTGTATTGTAGGCAATGGCACCCCATACCATCACACTAGCTGTGGGAGCGGTGTGTCGCTGTACAGCAAAGGCAGGATTGAAGCGTTCACCACGGGCTCTCCACACACGAACACGATTGTCATCACTGCCGAGATTGAATCTGGATTCGTCGCTAAATTCGACCTGGTTCCATTCCGCTGCAGTCCAGTTTCCTCGTGCGCGGCAAAACTCCAAACGGATGCGTCGATGGGTGGGCGTCAAGGGCAGCACACGTAATGGGCGCCGCGATACCAACTGTCCTTCAGCCAGGCGCCTTCGTATGGTTTGAGAAGACACAGCGGCCCCTAGTGAAGGTGCTACCTGTGCCTGGATGGCGGCCGATGAAGCAGTTGGCTGTACGCGTGCATTTCTGACTATGTGGCGGTCTTCTCGACGACTGGTCTGTCGAGGGCGTCCTGAGCCTGGTCTTCGTGTACATGACATCTCTCGGGTCCATTGGTCCCAACACCTCCTCACAACACAATCAGAGCGGAGCTACTCGCCTAGCTGACCACCCAGCTTCCATCATCCCGACGATTCTCCCTCTCTCAAACTACGACAACTGCGTATACTGTCTTCGAACACGGCGTAATGGCATGTCTACCTCAGCTCTTCCTTTGTAAATGATTCAGCACACTCAAACAAGCTTTGGTTACCTGTTTTATACTCCACAGAGTACGATGTTCAACGCCCTCTACCGGCTATACGTAATGCGCAATCACGCTGCATTTCTAATCATTTGCATATCTCCCCGACATGTATCTTCATTGCAAGTTTCGTTATGATCCCGCAATTATTTCTTGGTGCGCTAATTTTTTTGTCCATGAGTATATTTATCTTTGAATTTTTAGTGTTTTATTCAATCTATTGTATATTTTCAAAATCTGCCGTTAATCGTCGAATTCTGCTTTGTTTATTTTCAAATTCTTCCGTTGATGTGCTAATCATAATTCATTTATAATTTAAGTTACAGTTAATGATCACATGTTATTTGAAACTTCCAATCAATTTGTAAGCACTTCAACCAATAGCGATCCATGTAATTAAAACCTATTTATACCCTGACGCAAATAATAAACAGCTCAGTTGCGCGGTTCAGTAGCTCAGTTCAGTTGACAACCCAGCAGTTTCAGTCTAAATTCATTTCACCACAAATAACAAACACTACAAATTGGTGCCGACAAATCACTACAATATGATATATATATATATATATATATATATATACATATACAGTGGAACCCCACCATTCGTACAACTTTTTCATGTAAAATTGAACTCGCCATTCGTACGCTTGCTCGTGATTCGGACAGCGTGACCTCGGTACTGGCCGCGCAACGCGGTCGCTTCAGTTCAGTATCGTGCTAGCTTCCGTACGCTATGCATCATCCACGCAAGCTTCGTGAAACTTTGTGCTATTTTATTGTTATTTTTATTAAAAATAGTGCAGCCATGGGTCTAAAAAAGATTACTGATTCAACTAAGCCTAAAAGGAAAGCAGTGAAAACGACAATTGAATTGAAAAAAAGAAATCGTTGCGAAGTTTGAAAGTGGATCTCGTGTCTCTGACCTGGCAACTCAGTATGGCATCGCGAAATCAACCATATCGTCTATACTGAAAAAGAAAGACATAATAATAGAGGCCTATATATTTATTGTTTTCATAGGTTTTATGTACTTTAGGATTAACATAATATTACAAAGGTTTAAATAAGCAATCATCTGTAGGTCTGGAACGGATTAATCCAATTTCCATTATATCTTATGTGAAAAAATGATTCGCCATTCGTACAAATTGCCATTCGAACTGCCTCCCGGAACGGATTGTGTACGAATAGTGAGGTTCCACTGTATTTATATATATCAATATATATTTATATCTCAATGAAGGATCGCGCTCTGCTTGTGAAGCTCTTTTACAAGAACGGTGACTGTGCGCCAGTGGCTCTGAAGAAGTTCCGGATAGTAAAGGGTATGAAAAAAGGCTGTGGTCCAATGTCTGCCAAGGATCTGGAGAAATTTATGAAAAAATTCGATGAGACAGGTTCTTTCAAAGTGAAATCTGGCAGAGGGACTTAACCAATTGCTTCGACGTCAGTGGAAGATTAGGCCACAGCAATATAGGAAGAGACGAGGGGTGATATCCATCTCCAAGGACATGTCAATACTTAGAATTGGAGAATACATGCAACGGGAAATCCGTCCGCACATGAACCAGTACCTCTTCGTTCTGCAAAGGTAACTGTGTGGTGCGGGTTGACGCCAGCGTTTATCGTAGGGCCATTTTTTTTTCCAAGGAGATGGGTCGTGCGGGTCCTGTTATCTGCACCGTCAATGGTAAACGCCATGAGAGTATTTTTTGCAACCACGTCATTGCAGCACTTCAGCACGTGCATGTGTGGGTAGCATCATTTTTATGCAATGTTTATATTTATATTACTTTGGTTCTTTACTTTTAAATGTAGAATGAACTCCCGAAGTTTCTGCATATCTTCGTGAATCACCCTTTATATCAAAGAGTTGCGTTTAAACAATTCTAAAACTTAAGGAAATTATGAAAAACGAAAAAGCGTTTATGCTTTATTCAATTTGATCAATAGAAAAAATGTATAAATATTGAATAGCAAAGGATAAGGGGTTGTGAGGAGCAATAAAACTAAATAAAAAACGCACAAATAAGAAAAAAAAATCAAACAATTAAAAATCTGACATGTTTCGTCGAGATTGTAGGATTCATTTGTTCTATTATGCAATTAAGTTACGATCCAAGCATGAAATTAACAACAGACAGTTTTGCTGCCACTCGTAAGTCATTCGCAAGGTAAAAAATTAGAAGCACGAATAGAAACAAACCTTAAAGACGAACCTCAAAGAAGGAGGATGAAAACAACCCCTTCTTAAGAAAAGATTAAAGTGTGTAAAATAACTGAGAAGCAAATAGAAAGCCAACAGCCTATCTTTTCCTTTTTTGGGAAAACCATAATCATAAATGGATTGAATGGAGATACAATCATCGTTACAGAAAGGATTGATTAATATAGTGAGACTGTTTGCATTTACGGAGCAAGTGTTTAGACTCATGTGCTAAAATAATGGACTTATTAGTATCGATTGAATGTCCTATATCTCTGACATGACAGGGAGTTCGGTAGTTGAAATCATTATTACAGACTACTGCCCAAGTGCACCAAATTTCAGTTAACTTTGATGACTGCAGTTTGGACGGAGGTAAAATTAGGGGGGGGGGGGGGAGCTGCTCCAGAAAAATTTAGCCTTTGTTTTAAAATTGTGTGAAAGGAAACAAACATGTATAAAAAGAAATTTATCAAGTTTATGAATAAATTTTCTTTTTATACATGTTTCCTTTCACATAGTTTTAAAACAAAGGCTAAAATTTTTCTGGAGCAGCACCCCCCACTCATTTTAGCTCCCTCCAAACTGCAGTCATCAAAGTTAGCTGAAGTTTGGTGCACTCGGGCATACATGTTGGAAATCCGGGATTTAACACCTGGTCAGGTTTCTCCTACATGGATACAACTGTGATTCAATGCGTAAACAACGCCTCTGGGATTATCATGAACTAAAGGACCTTGTGCGTTAATGTAAGAAGCGAGTGTAGATTAAACATAGAATGGAAAGTCAGAGTGCTATTGTACGGACGAAGAAGTTTTGTGAGTGCGGGAAATAAGGAATACTGAAAAGGAATAGAACGAAAAAATTTTTGAATTTCTTAATCCTGATTGGTGGGCAACATAAATTACGAATAGCTTTAGAAATCTGCCCATTAAGCAATTGAATGGGATCTTTAGAACTTAAGATATAAAAAGAATTTGCGGTTCATAATTGTGATGCCGTGTTTATATCCTTCGGTTCCAGAGGACGTTCCATCGAATGAGCTTACACCATTCATTGAGTTGAAGGATTTTTTTAGTCTTTATTGCCATAGCAGTCAGATTACAAACTGCCAAATTTCTGGAATAATAGGACACCAATGAATCAGATTTTGGATATTGCATAATACTTTACAAATCAAAACAAATAACTTCCATGGTTTTATCAGCGTTTCCTATGTCCAATTTTTTCTCTCCCCCTTCTCAGTTACATGAATGTTGTTTTGTTGTTGTTTATATTCATTTGCAATATCTCCTTTGTTTCCGAATACAAAACATTTGTACACTGATCTTTCTTGGGCAGAAAGAAACTAATGTTGAATTCATTATTAAATATATGTCTTTAGAGGCATATCTTCTGTGCTATTAAACCTTTTTTAACACATTGCTCATACATTTCTGATAGTGTGAGGTATGTTGCCAAACATTGCCCCTCATTTCCTACAATAAGCAAAATGTTCTCTTATTCATTGTTTTGCTGATTCTTCAGTTCCCCTCGAAGAAGTCTGGCCTCGATTATCAGATACAGAATATAATCCACTTGATCTTCTATGAAGCAAAGTCTTCAATAATAATAATGTTTTGTGCCAGATAAGACGCGCCATGCTGTCAGGAGTTAATAACTAAACTTCAAATGCATATGTAAATATAAATAAGCCTATATTTAATAACATGCAAATGCACAAAGAAAGTTAAATAACCACATAATCTCATCCAAAGCAGATTGAGAAAAGGTGGCTGTAAAGTATTACCTTCGCTGTCAATAAGAATATAAAGTGTTTACTAAACTAGATTTGTCTTCATCTGATATAATGGTACTAGAATCACAAAAAGCAGCATAATCAGCAACACATCTTTCTCGATATCACTCATTATTAATTGTTCTTGAAAAAATAAATGCTTACTGTATATTGACGAAGTTCTACGCTAACAACGAATAACTACTAGTCACGTGATTAAATACAGGCTTCCTATTGTTTCGTGGAGCTGTTTACAGTCCACGAGCAGCTAGAACAAAAGATTACTAACAGATTTGAATCTAGTGGACTTGGAATAAATTAATTCTTACGATATTGAACTACATAAAGTTCATATGAATGCATATAAAACAAAAAGAATACAAAATAATTATGGAGACTATGATATAGAACAAATTGCCTCCAAAATTTAAAAAAGGCCAAATTTGGACGTAGAATAAACTGGTTCTCGGCCAGCTATTTGTTCTAGTAAATAAAACTGTGGTTAGTCACCTAAAGTACGCTGTAAGTAAAAGGATTAGTAATGCTTTCTCCTTATTCTTGTAGTACAGTCATCTAAAATGATACGAGCTTTAGGTGCAGGCAGGGCCGCCCAGAGAGGGGGGGGGGGCAAAAGGGGCAGATTGCCCCGGGGTCCCACAAAAAGAGGGGCCACATGAGGCCAAAGGGGCTCCGCCGTATTGGATTGGCCTTTTTTTTTTGGTTGTCCGGGATTGGGGGGCCACAAATCCAAATGTTGCTCCGGGGCCACCACTAGTCTCTGGGCGGCCCTGGGTGCAGGAGAGTAAAACTTACAAAATGAAATAACTAAAATTTTCCATGAGATTATTTAGAAGTATTTTTATCCCCAACCATTATAACAATGAAGGAATTTGATAAATATTTCAGAATATTAGATAGTTTTATTAGCATGCATACATTTCTCTATTGGATTAAAGGATTAAAAGAGAAACAGGAAATCATTCGTTTTATGTTGTTATTGTTGGGTCTTTGTCTACAGAATGTTTGACTATAAACTTTCAATTGGTCAAAATTTCTGTAAGCAATAGATAGAAATGTGAAAATATTCTTTGAAAATATTCAACTGAAGCGATTTAAAGCGACTTTGATATTTGGCGAAAACTTGAAAATTTCCAAGGACCAACTTCGAACATATTAATTGCCAAAAATTACAACAAGCAAAAAAAGTTTAATTAATTTTACTTTCGGTTACTTGGACCAGAAATAGGTTAATTTTTTTAATATTTTTTTTTATTTGCACTTTAAATCATGCATTAATTGTAACGAGTAATTTTGGAGGTTTCAGTTGGGACGCCTATGTAGTCTAACATCTCAACAGGTTCTACAATTGCTTATCAACGACCTAAAATGATTTTTACTTAAAAAAATTTGTTTTCGTAGTTTGACTGAAAACAATAACAATTTAGCGTTAAATACAATTTTGTACTAACTACATCTCTAAGATAACACCACTGATAATTTTAAACATCAGAAACTGAAAGAATATCTTGATTTTAAATAAAAAGTAATGATAATTTCAATTATCATTCACTTATTGTTGACATATTCTGTTTTAATAAAAGAAATACTTCATCTGACGAATTATATAATATGAGGAGCTTAGTTTCAAAATCCGTCATCTCCAAAATTAAAAATTTTTGGAAAAGAGGAAAAATTGTACCTACGTTATTACTTCGAATTTACAAATGAACTTTTTTTTGTATTGCAGGTTATAGAAAGAGTAATAAAGTGACCTAGTGAAAAAAAATCTGATACTGATCGTTTTAACATTATATCCTATTTTTATGCGGAGAAGCCGGTATTTGATATAAAGTATTGGAGTTAGTGAAGTAAGATTGTGCGACCTACATCTCGGAAATACAATTTCTTACTAGAAACATTGCAGTTCCTACTCACCGCTGTTCCTGTTAAGTCCAAAGGCGCTGGGTTTGGTCCCATCTGGTAAAAATTATCGATCTAACAAGACTAATACAAAAGCCTAGCTAACCCTTAGGTCAATAATTTTTTTTAAATAATTTTCGCACTAACTAGTAATATCACCATTCATAATAAAACACTCTTTTATTGCAATAAATGTGGTTTACATAATCACACTCTCACTCTAGAGAATTTATTTTAAGTAGTTTCCTCACCACCAGTAGCGCTGCAATCGCATTCACTGTCGGTTCTGGAATCAGAATATTCTGCCTCATCAGTCACCAGTATTCTCTTGTAGAATTCCCGATCTGGGTTTTCTTCCCATTATTTGCCGTAGCCTACCTTGTAACGAGGAGTTTGCGATCATCCTGGATATTTTTTCTGATTTATTTGAACTCCAAGGGATACAAGATTCGGTGTTATCGACTATAGCTTCCTTCCCCTCTTCGTAATCGAACTGAACTGTGTGAAATCGGTATTGTAATTAACTTCACCTTTGACCTACATGTTGTTATTCTTTTTCTTAAAGTATATGCGTTTCAGTTTGCTCAACTTGAACGGTAGAATGCTGGGGTTTTGAGAACTCCACTAGTTGCAGTTTTCCAGTCTGTGGGAATTTTGTTTACCATTCCGAAATGTTCGTATATTTTGTGGTAGTCTTCCGGTTTCAACATTGCTTCACGTTTTCTGATTTCCTGTTCGATATATCCCAAAATGCGATCTACTGAAACGATCTACTTGAAACTACTATGACGCCAACACGCGTGGATAATAGTTTTGGATATGGCGAGGTTTGATAATGCATTCGCATTGGACATGGCGGGCTTTGAAACATCACTCATATCGAAATCATATCGGAATACATTGTTATGGTTGTTTTTGAAGTTAAACTGTATGTTAACGACGGGTTTCGATTTGAACTTAGCAAAAACTCTATTGGCTCGGAATTTGCAATTTTTGGAGATGGCGGGTTTTGAAACTAAGCTCCTCATATCTTTATTAAATACAGCAACTTTCCGAAAAACAATTTTTCTCTCGTTATTGTTATATTCTTATATTTGCTATTTAATAGTATTTAAATTTAATGAATAACCGTTTTTTGTTATATTTATACTTTTGGCACGCTCCTGAACAATAATTCAGTTTCCTTTTAAAATTTGAATTCTTATTATTCAAAACAGTATCTAAATATAAGAGTAACGATTTGAATATTACAACAAGTGATATTTTTAACACATTCAATAAGCAAGTTTATCAAATTCCACTTTATTATAAGAATTTAGATGATTACTTATTAAAACAATATCTAAATTACTTCATGTATTATCAATTTCTATGCCATCATACCTATTTATATTATTTGATTTGGAATTTCTTATTAACAAACTTTCAATGAATTTCCTTGTGGGGTTATCCTTTTCTATTTCTAAAATGTTTGACTTTTTTTACTTTCGTGGTTGGTCTATGTCCGAATATTTATAACAATGATCAGATATTTCAAATACATTAATTTGCTTTTTCTTAATATAGTTGCAGTGGGAACAGTATACGTTCACCAAGGGTATCTTTATTCTCTCCTAAGTAAATGTTATCACAATTCATGCATTCAATTTCATACACTAGCCCACATTTCATAACAATTTTTTTAAGTTATTCTTATATTCAAATATTATATCATAATCAAACTTTTTAGATATTCTTTCAACTTGTTACTAGTGGCATTTAAATATTATTCTGTTTTATTTACTTAGAATTCTATAATCGTATGATAGAAACTAGAAGCAGAATTCAAACTGAGTTAAATTAACTTCACTTCGTTCATTTAAAAGTAAATGTGAATATTTTTTTTATTCCTTTAGAACTTGGTTGTCTTTGAACTCTTTTTGAATATTTTGTCAGATCTTATACTAAGGTAATTAAAATGGAAAGAAAAGTATAAAAAATCTCATACCGTCAATGTCTCCAACAACACATCTACCAGCAGCAGTTGCTAATTCATATACTTCGATCTTTTCAGTGCAACTTCTATCTTGCTTTGAAGTTGAACACTAAAGAATGACAATAAATATATGGATTTAGTTTCATAAATTAGATTAATGAAGCGTCACTCTTTTTTGTTTTGTTGGGGAAGAGGGGTACTATGGATTCCTTAGCTTTTTCAAGCACTCTCAGCCAACGTCAAGGGTAAATCTGCCTGAAGAAGAAGCCCAATAAGGCTGAATCCAGATTCCCGAAATGAAGGCTCAGGGTGCGAAACCTATTTTTCTTACATTTGTGCGGTTTTTTTGTTACTGTGTTAATGTATTATTTTTGTATTATAAAAATAATGTTTTTCTATGAAAGATCAATTTTAATAAAATTTTAATTTCACTAAAATTAGGAATCTATTGCCAGACATAAATACATACCGAATAAGAAACTTGAGTATGTTCTTTATCAATCTCGTACATATTCCAGATGTTGGTTACATTCATGTTTGGAAGTCTTAACATTTCAGAGAATGGTAATGTTCTCACTATTTTTTCAGGAATTCCGAAGTGCTCTGAGTATTGTTTCCTGATGCGATTTGTCACTAAATTATCGTTCATTAAAAACAATGGACAAATTACAATTTTGTTGGACTTAGGTAGAGAGTTTAATTCACGAAACTTAACTGTAATTGCTGGTTTCCCATAACAGTACTCAACTAAAGAGCATCCGTTTAGGTAGCAGCAAATAAGGAAGAGAATCAGAAATGAACCAATCCATAGTAACTTAACTCTCAAACTGTAAAATGGATTTGTCAATCTATCGAATCCTGATATTCCTATTCCATAGCGAATGTTTGAATTTGCGCTTACGTCTTTTGAATAAGATGTTACACAGCTCTCAACATGTATCACATGTTCTGTTCTGTTTTGGGGACATAAGACGTTCATGTTCCTTTGTTTTACTACCTTTGTCTTCGAATATTTATGGAAGAAAATTTCGCATTATTTCTAATACTTAGCATCGTTATTTTAATATCTTTTATCTGTAATATTTAAAATGTATAATCGTGTCAAAGCCATTCGTTTCTCCAATGATGATTGTGTTATGAAGATGATCTCTTGTCTGTTTCTAAATTGAGATCAATGTTCGAAACAATAACTGGAGCTGTTAATTATTTCTGAATAATCTGAAAAAATTGAATGAGAGTTGAAATACATGAAATAAATTTTCTGATTATGATAGCTCTCTTTCTACTAAACAAATTGATTTCGTTATAATAATGTGAATGCATTTAAAATGTACCTTGGTTTAAAATGTCGTTAAAATTATTCTTTTGCAAAACTAATTATTATTCTAATAACATTTGTAAGAATAATAATTATCCTAAAAGTTATTTCTCAAACCAAGACCTTAAATTTTGAAATGCTTCTTTTGCTCTTTTATCGTTCTTCAACGTCTTCATTTACGATGAAATTAGATTCATTGTTGAATTCATTTGATTTGACAATCGTCTTCCATGAAATATTCCAATGTTGGTTTTGCAATTTCGAATGCCTAGTAATATAAAAAGGAAAAAAAGAAAAATTAATTAAGAATATTAAAGAAAACTATTTTCTTTTCTATTTAAAAAATTTGAATTTAGTTTGTCCCTACATATGAATCAATATTTAATATACTAAAAAAACATAGTAATTAATTTCCACTTCAGTTGAAATTTTCTATAATATTTTATTATATTAGCTGTATTTATATAATATATTTCAATCATGATCGTCTGTTTTTGCTACTTCTTTATATCTTATCATTTCTTTCGGTCTCTCTTTAATAAAAAGTCGAACTTAAAATAGTTTTATAAATCTTTCTATTAAATCTTTCAAAATGACGAATCCTCATAAAATACATGAATCCTAAATACTTAGGTAGTTTGTCGTCAGATTAAAGACGTAAAAATACAAAATGTATCAGTCTACAGATAGACTATTTTCAACTGCGCTTCTAACAGGGAAATGTGGGTTTAAATAATTTCTAATGATGTTATTGGACAAATCGCTGTTAATTGTGGGTAAATTGGAGATGTGCTCGGATTCATGTAAAGTTAGGGAGAAGACTGTTGTCGCCTGATCTATCACTTGAATTTGATCAAATTTGGGGATCTGGGTAGTTAATTTATTGTGTTGATATAAAATTGATTTGGAATGGTCTCAATTTCTACAGTTTACCTGGTGTTATTTCAGTCTTTTTATTAAAGATTGTGCCATAAAAACCAATATTTTTTTTTATTACAGTGGAAGGCAAGGAATGGCGTAAACTATTTTACTTTTGTATCGATTACAGCAAAGTACTCCTTTGACAACTATTTTTTCCTTATATTTCGTCAACTCTGAGCGAGATGACTTTTTCAGATGAGAAAGATAGGAGTAACTTATCCCTCTTCTTTAAATTAACATAAAAAGAATTTCATAATTAAATAAACAATAACAATCTTTCAATATATAAAATCGTGTTAATGCCTGTACACTTGACTATTAAAAACTTAATTAAACATTACATAAAAATTAAAAGTTAAAAGATTGAAACCATGACCACGGTTTCTTTCCCGAGAGGGAATATTTTCAAATGGATAATAAAACATGCCAACAAGTCTATTTATTAACACAAATGTCCAAATGCGTGGAGTCTCAGATCTTGAAGCATCCACGTGATGCGTTGAAATAGCATTATGCGACACTCTTGGAACCTCTGGTGGTGGCTTGAGGAAAGATGACATCAACAAAACGCACTTAGTTTTGTTTTTGATGTGAAGCCTTCTGGTAGTGATCGTTTTTGAACTTCATGTAAACATTTGAAATCAGGGCATCTTCTATCTGATAGATCTCAAATGTGAAAACTGAAAAATTCAATCTACTGATTAATAATCATACTCAAGAATAACATATTATTTAACATTAATATCTATCCTGAGGAGAGCTTGGAGTTATAATTAATTTCTATTTTTTTTCTTTTGTTTGTTTACATGTTTCTTATTTGGAGGGACGAAACCATATTTATGTATGGAAGGAACAGATAACTGGTCATTATAAGCATGTGGAGATGTTGAAATAAAAATAGATTAAAAGCATTTCTTTTGGAAATTTCCTTCATATTTGGCAGGCACTAAAGGATAGAGAAGTGAATGGTATGTTGAGATGTAATGGAATGTACAAATGTTAAATATTCATCATTTCTATTAATGAGAGCTTGTCAGTGTTCTGCTACCCGGTCGTCCAATGGTCTACGGGTCTCTCCGATACAGAGGCATTTATTTCCTTGACACTGTGAAGCATAAACAACTCCTTTATCAATACAGTTATATTGTGTGGATGATATTAGAATGGTATTAGAAGCCGGTGATGTGATCGTGATATTATAAGGTTTGCAGAGTTTATTCAAGGTACAGAACAAGGTGGGGTGAAAATCCAACGAAATCACTTTACATAAGATATGTGGATGATATATTATGTTATGCACAATCTGATATCATTTTAGGCATTCGTGACGTATTCAAACAAATTAATGAGGAAATTAAATTAGAAGTAGAAAGAGAAAATGAAGTAACTACACCCTTCTGAGACGTATTAATTGCCAGATCTAAGAGAACCTTTAATACATCTGTCTACCGAAAAAAGACATACTCTGGCATTACGATGAACTATTATTTTTATATCCCTATGTCTTTCAGGATAAATCTAATTGCTTTCCTCGTACAAAGATCATTTAGTCTTTCATTCACAGTGGACAATTTCAATGATGAAATTAATATGATCGAAAATTTGTTACAAAACAATAACTTCCCTAAATGGTTTATTGAACGTCATGTTAAAACAGCATTTGAATCACATTACCATAACATGGATAACCAAATAACCCGTGCTAAACAAACACATGTTTCAGTGGATTTTCACCCCACCTTTTTCTCTACCTTACATAAACTCTCCTTAAATAAATTAATAGAAATGATGAATATTCAACATTTGTACATTCCATTATGTCTCAACATGCCATTTACTTCTCTGATCCTTTGGTGCTTGCCAAATGTGAAGGACATTTCCAAAGGAAATGCTTGGAATCTATTTTTAAAAAGCATGTGAACATCTCCATAAGCTTATAATGACCAGTTATCTGTTCCTTCCATACATAGATATGGTTTCGTCCCTCCAAATAAGAAACATGTAAACAAACAAAAGAAAAAAATAGAAATTAATTATAACTCCAAGCTCTCCTTAGGATAGATATTAATGTTAACTAGTTTATTGTTCTTGATAAATCATAATATTAAATTTCTCAGATTTTCTGATGGTGTTGAAAATCCCAATTTTATTTATTAAATGTCTTAGTATTTTATTTTGTTGTTAAAACACTTACATTACAGAAATCAATTGGCTACGATACGAAAAGTAAGAAATGAAAGTGTATGTTTCAAGATTTCCTATTCCTTTACAAAACAGATCAATTTGTAGATATGCTTTTCATAAAACACTTTTCCATAAAATGTTTTTTTTTTGTTTTCATTAAAAAAACCTTCCTTATAACTGTTATGATACATTTAAAAACTGAATTTCACTGAATATTATAAAAATTCTTCATAACCACACGTTATCTGATTAAAGAGTTTTAAAGGATAACGTGTGGTTATGAAGAATTTTTGTAATGTTATGATACATATTTTTTAAATGCTGAAATATTTTGGTTTTTTCAAATCACAATAACATATGTTTGCTTCATTGTTTTTTGCATTCATTAGCGTAATGTTAAAGTCAGTTTTGACTGTTTAGTTTCATTTCGAATTCGGAAGCAACAAAATGAATAAATGGGAAATGAAAGATATTTTCTCTCCATTATAAACATTTAATATTCAATATTCAAGAAACTCCATCTATTTGAAGTCTACATTTCTTAAAAATTCAAATAGAAAAACAAATATCTATATCACCTTATTAAAAAGCCGCAATAAATCAATATATCAAATAATTATTAATAGTTAATTACAATTAAATCGGGTTTACGTTCTGTCATCGCGTAGAGGATACTGATCCTACAACGTTGGAAGAATCAATCTTCAGGAGTGCGGGAAGGCGATTGAAGATCAAAGTACAGTTTTTCCAAAATTTAATATGGGACCAAAAAAACAGCCATCATTCTTCTATCTAAATTCGAGATAAAAATAAAACATAGGAATTTCTCGAAAGTTGTTGATTTTTTGGATAAAAAGAAAAATAAAAGATGGCCGAAAATGTAACGGAAAATTGAACTTAAATAACTTGATTTCATATTATATTTTAGAAATAACTAACTTTTTCTTCTTCTTCAGAATCAACACTGTTTTTATACTGTTAGATGAAAAAAAAGTTTTTTTCGGAAGAAAAACAAATAAAATAAGAAAAAAATAAAATCCTATCTGTTGTATTTGAGGGATAAAACTTCTTTAGGAATTCTTTTCGATATGTCTAATCAGAAGCATAGTTACTGTTGTGCTTGTTACGATAGAGCTCATTATCGCTACAATTATAATAAGTAGTGCTTTCTCTTTTTTTGTTGAATTTCCTGTTATTTTTATTGCCCATCAACTTCATTAATATCCTATTATAAAGGCTGTAAAAAAGATATAGGTAATATTTTATCGAAATAAAAAAGCCTTGTATTATAATCTTCCTTTCTTTTCATTATGAAGATCCACCTCCTGAAAATAATGAACTCCATTAATCAGTACGGAAACAAAAAGAAGAGAAACGAAGGAAAAAAGAATTGATATAAAGTCATTATCGTTTGTGTGGGAGTATTTCACTTGACCTGGCAACAGAATATGACTCAAATAAGGCTTTAACCCAATGTTAGACAAAGTAAAACATTTTATTAAACATGAACTTTCCTGAAAACAAAATACATCGAAAATAATATTGGAACAACTTCAGAATACAAGAGCTGGGATTTACGATCCAGCACTAATTCAGTAAACTTTGATAAATTAACAACTATTAAATAGATACATCTATATCACACAAAACTTTGTACATGAAAATTATAATACTAAAATTCAATGCTTAGTCCCATTTACTTTAAATGATTCGAATCAACCAAATTTGTTTATCTAAAAATTAGTTATTCAATTTCCTTACATAATAACACACAAATAGTGGATGTATACTTTTTCCATACCTGAACAAGACAATTCAAATGTTTATCATACCTAAATATTCAATCTATTCAAATATTCACGTTGATGCACTGAACAAAATTCATTAATACCTACAAATATTTAATGTCCGCTTGGGTATCAAGTCTCTTAATCAAATATCTCTGTTTGGCTTCTTTTACATCGAATATCAGGAACAAATGTGATGACTGATGAATCTATATGATTATTTGATTTGCTTTGTTTCTAAATTTACTAATATACTTAATCAAAGTTTTCCTACGTAATTCGATGCGCAGTTTACTCTGAACAGAATATGAAAATATTCTTTTCCTATCTTAGCTGCTCGCAGTCCAGAAGTCCACAAATCGAAAGTCCTTTCAAATCGAATCAGGTCAGGCAAATATCAACTTGCTGTACCTACGCATCTGTATTACTCAAGATATCTGAAACCTTTTTATTGAATAACTTTCATTAATAACCAAAAGCAAAGAAAACAAGAGCAGCACAAGAATAAATGAAACAAAAGGAAATCTTCTTTCTGATTCATTTTAAGGGGGGGGAATTGGGAACACCTGTTTCGTGCTTTTGCACACTCATCAGCCCAAACCTCGCCCTCCCCGATAAAAAAATCAGAAAGGAGAGATCCCTTTGGTGAAGACCACCGCCAATCGGGCAGTGACCTCCCAAGCAAAAAAAGACAAGCAAATTAAAGGGTAGGTCGCTAGACGCTAACCCAAAGCCTTTTCCTACAACTCGTAGGCAGAAAGGCATTAAATAAAAGGAACAGAAGGTTCAAAAAAGAATTTACAAGGGTAAACAAAACAATTAACGTGCTGTGAAATTTTTAAAAGCAAAGAAAACAAGAGCAGCACAAGAACTTACAAAAAAAGGCTTTGGGTTAGCATCTAGCAACGTGCCCTTTTATTTTCTTGCCTTTTCTTGTTTGGGAGGTCAATGCCCGATTGACGGTGGCCTTCACCAAAGGGATCTCTCCTTTCTGATTCTTTTATCGGGGAGGGCGAGGTTTGGGCTGATGAGTGCGCAGAAGCA